>CM055266.1:126017356-126617356 GCA_029237695.1 Conchocele bisecta
GTAAAAAAATATATTTTCGACATAAAAACACGAAGGTGCACATCTTCAATATGTGTATTTGACGTGTGTATAGTTTCAGAACGATCGACTGAACAGTTTCGGAGGAGTTGTGTACACAAACTCTGTACTGTATATAGAATTGCATAGAAAAATGTAGAAAAAATGGCTAAGTTAAAAAGGTGATGTTTTTGTTAAAAAATATTTTTTCGGCATAAAAACACCAAGGTGCATATCTTCAATATGTGTAGAAGACGTGTGCATAGTTTCAGATTGATCGACTGAACGGTTTCGGAGTAGTTGTGTACACAAACTCTGTACCGTATATAGAATTGTATAGCAAAATGTAGAAAAAATGGCTGTTGTGTACACAAACTCTGTACCGTAGATAGAATTGTATAGAAAAATGTAGAAAAAATGGCTAAGTTAAAAACGTGACATTTTTGTTAAAAAATATGTTTTCGGCATAAAAACACCAAGGTGCACATCTTCAATATGTGTAGAAGACGTGTGTATAGTTTTAGAACGATCGACTGAACGGTTTCGGAGGAGTTGTGTACACAAACTCTGTACCCTCTATAGAATTGTATAGAAAAATGTAGAAAAAATGGTTAAGTTAAAAAGGTGATATTTTTGTTAAAAAATATTTTTTCCGCATAAAAACACCAAGGTGCACATTTTCAATATGTGTAGAAGACGTGTGTATAGTTTCAGAATGATCGACTGAACGGTTTCGGAGGAGTTGTGTACACAAAGTCTGTGCCGTATATAGAATTGTATAGACAAATGTAGAAAAAATGGCTAAGTTAAAAAGGTGATATTTTTGTTAAAACATATTTTTTCGGCATGAAACCACCAAGGTGCACATCTTCAATATGTGTAGAAGACGTGTGTATAGTTTCAGAACTATCGACTGAACGGTTTCGGAGGAGTTGTGTACAAAAACTCTGTACCGTATACAGAATTGTATAGAAAAATGTAGAAAAAATGGCTAAGTTAAAAAGGTGATATTTTTGTTAAAAAATATATTTTCGACATAAAAACACCAAGATGCACATCTTCATTATGTGTAGAAGACGTGTGTATAGTTTCAGAACGATCGACTGAACAGTTTCGGAGGAGTTGTGTACACAAACTGTGTACCGTATATAGAATTGCAAAGAAAAATGTAAGACAAGAGTGCCGCAAGTCACAAAATACGCCCGTCGAATATAGGCCAGACAGCGAAGATGCAGAAATGTGAAGCTGTCACCAAGGCAAGAAACATTAATGAGAATTTGAAAGTCTATAGCATTATTTCTTCATCTCGTTGTGCTAAATATGTATACTAATTTAGGCAGAGATAGAAAAGTAGAGTGTAAAGTAGAAATGATAGGGAATTGGATACAATAATGTAGAAAAAATGGCCAAGTTAAAAAGGTGATATTTTTGTTAAAAAATATGTTTTCGGCATAAAAACACCAAGGTGCACATCTTCAATATGTGTAGAAGACGTGTGTATAGTTTCAGAACGATCGACTGAACGGTTTCGGAGGAGTTGTGTACACAAACTCTGTACCGTATATAGAATTGTATAGACAAATGTAGAAACTAGATGGCCGCGGCCTGCATGTCGCGCCTTGTGGCGAGGCATGGACACTAAAAAAAACGATATAGTATAACAAAAAACTTTAACCAAAAAACTTAACCAAAAACTTTAACCGGACACACGTACGTACGCCAAAGTGCCGACTATATCGCGCTTTCCGCAAGCAGGCGCGAAAAAAAATTTAACCAAAAACTTTTGACCTTCACATTGGGCACAGGGGCCGCACGGGAGGGGGATAGAATGAAAATATAGATGATGATAAAGACCCATGTGAAGTTTCAAGGTAATGGGCAAAGCAGTTGCAGAGATATAGTATAACGAAAAACTTTAACCAAAAAACTTAACCAAAAACTTTAACCAAAAAACTTAACCAAAAACTTTAACCAAAGAACTTAACCAAAAAATTTAACCAAAAAACTTAACCAAACAACTTAACCAAAAACTTTAACCGGACACACGTACGTACGTACGCCAAAGTGACGACTATATCGCGCTGTCCGCAAGCGGGCGCGACAAAATGATTAAGTTAAAAAGGTGATATTTTTGTTAAAAATATTTTTTCGGCATAAAAACACCAAGGTGCACATCTTCAAAATGTGTAGAAGACGTGTGTATAGTTTCAGAACGATCTACTGAACGGTTTCGGAGGAGTTGTGTACACAAACTCTGTACCGTATATAGAATTGTATATAAAAATGTAGAAAAAATTACTAAGTTAAAAAGGTGATATTTTTGTTAAAAAATATTTTTCCGCATAAAAACACCAAGGTGCACATCTTCAATATGCGTAGAAGATGTGTGTAAAGATTCAGATCGACCGACTGAACGGTTTCGGAGGGAGTTGTGTACACGAACTATGCACTTTTTCTTCAGCCGCCCGCCCACCCGCCATGAGGTAAAACATAATATGTACCGTTTTTTAAAAACGGTCGTATTAAAATTAATGAAGAAAAAAAATAAGCTAAACATTTTCTTCATTTATTGATGCTTTTAGGCATATTTAATTTATTTATAGACCGAGGTCCATTACTTCAACCTGTGACTGCTAGGTGGGTTTAGTGGTATGATCTCCTGAATATTTTTGATATCTACACCCTATTTTTCTGCGTTCTGGTGTATTTTAGAGCAAAACTATGTTTACTCTACGAATTTTAGGGAGGTGCACGCCGGGGTTTCCTCTATGTGAATGCGCCCTTGATAGCACACTCATGTAGCCCGATAACGATATATATTCCTTGTTATAAGCATGACAAAAACACCCCCTTTTAATAAATGGACTAGTCTGAAAATCATTTTGTGATGATTGGATTGGTTGCAAAATTTACATATCAAAATCCATTACAGTTACATGTACTTGCGGGTGAAAGGGTTAACAAACAGCTTAGAACCTGACGACAAACAATGTTGACCGATCTGGTATTTCACTGGCTATTACTCACTTATTTTAGCAGAATATGCATTGATTATCAAAAGTGGGAGTACAAAATATTATAATCACAGCAATGTGAAAAGACGGATTGATTTTCAAATTGAGTAGTGAAAATACTGTACCAAAGTTGAAATTTACTAAGCTGCAAAAAGCAAACAATGTTTTTGCAGCTCAAATAAGTGAATTTTTAAATTGTTTTATATTTTTATCAATTGTTACCTATTTAATAAGGAAGAACATCTATAATACATATAGCCTACCTTTGTGGTGAGTCGATCTGTTTGAAATGCATACAATAACACTGAAGACATATTCTCGGTGCACCGCAAAATCTCATCCCTGACTGGCGAGTTGCAAGCGGACACGATAAGCGAACACCCGTGCCTCAATAACTGGTGGTTGAAGGTGATCTCCACCACGGCAGTCTCAATGGCACGGTCACCCTCCTGTATCAGGAGATCTTTCCTGGGAATAGTAGTCCATGGGCCATTGTACGCTTCCAATGTCTCAACTAGTGTGTAGTCCTCTGGAAGAGCTAAGCTGATTTTCAGATTATCACCATGCTTGAAACGAACCATTCTGTATCGATTCTTGTCATCCGAGCTGTCAAAACTTGGGAATATTGTTCTACCAAACAGTTCATTAACCACACGGGCTTTGCAGTATGCATTTTGTCCAAATACAACAATGCCAGGTAACTTCAGGGCCAAATCTAATGTCTCAGTTTCTTCAAATGGCAATTCTTGGCCTACAACAAAATAATTGGGGGAGTGAGTGATAAACCCCTTCGCTTCAAATTTAAGATTGTTGTGTTGATTCAAAAACAGAGCTCTAGATAAGCTGAGTATTTGCTTAAATACCCAATTAAAATTGCCAAAAAACCCAATTGAATTAAGAAGTAGCGAGTATCAAAAAGCAATAACAATTTTGTGGTACCTTTATCATGCTGCAGAAAACAATAAACAGACCACAAATATAACATATTTTTCTTATTTTCCATGAAAACACATCTTGGTATTTCATTAGAATTGTCTCCAAGGAGACAATTCTAATGAAATGCCAAGACATGTTTTCATTTCGAAGCAAACTATTCAATAATTGCTGTCTGTTGATGTGTAAACAGTAGTGTGATTTTATTTTACCCAATTAAAATTTCAAATACCCAATTGCTTCAGAAATGATGAAATGAAAATACTCAACGACTAATTCCTTATCTGGAGCCCTGCAATAAGAGTTTACTGATTTGATAAGAAACTCGGCATAGCCTCATTTATTTTTAAAGTCGTAAATAAATATTATATTAAATCAGCACTCATGTAAGATCATCTATATCTTGCATGAAGACTTTTTTGGCTAATTTTCAGGGTTTTTTTCCCCGTAGATTCAATATATTTATTAAACTTATTTATTAATTTCCTAAGAAGCATACATGTAGCCTCATTTCTTACGAAATCAGTAAACTTGTAAATATGTATAGGACAAGATCAAGAGGTGAAATCATGATGCAAAATCGAAACGCGAGATTCTATTATGTTTGATCTTGTGTTTTCAAGACCTCGTCTCACGATCTCGCATTTTCGTCTTACACGCATGTGCAAAACACATTTCCAAAAGCGGAAGACAAGGCGAAACAAGAGTGCCGCAAGTCACAAAATACGACCGTCGAATATGGGCCAGACAGCGAAGATGCAGAAAGGTGAAGCTGTCACCAAGGCAAGAAACATTAATGAGAATCTGAAAGTCTATCGCATTATTTCTTCATCTCGTTGTGCTAAACATGTATACTAATTAGGCAGAGATAGAAAAGTAGAGTGTAAAGTAGAAATGATAGGGAATTGGATACAATAATGTAGAAAAAATGGCTAAGTTAAAAAGGTGATATTTTTGTTAAAAAAATATGTTTTTCGGCATAAAAACACCAAGGTGCACATCTCCAATATGTGTAGAAGACGTGTGTATAGTTTCAGAACGATCGACTGAACAGTTTCGGAGGAGTTGTGTACACAAACTCTGTACCGTATATAGAATTGCATAGAAAAATGTATAAAAAAATGGCTAAGTTAAAAAGGCGATATTTTTGTTAAAAAATATTTTTTCGGCATAAAAACACCAAGGTGCACATCTTCAATATGTGTAGAAGACGTGTGCATAGTTTCAGATCGATCGACTGAAAGGTTTCGGAGGAGTTGTGTACACAAACTCTGTACCGTATATAGAAATGTATAGAAAAATGAAGAAAAAATGGCGAAGTTAAAAAGGCGATATTTTTGTTAACAAATATTTTTTCGGCATAAAAACACCAAGGTGCACAACTTCAATATGTGTAGAAGACGTGTGTATAGTTTCAGATCGATCGACTGAACGGTTTCGGAGGAGTTGTGTACACGAACTATGCGCTTTTTCTTCAGCCGCCCGCCCGCCATGCGGTAAAACATAATACGTACCGTTTTTTAAAAACGGTCGTATAAAAACAAGATTGAATATAATAGAATCTTGGGTTTTCACCTCACTATCTCGTGTATATGTCAAAATCATGAAAAGGTGAGATTGTAACATGGATTTAACCAACTAACAGGACCCTCACACCCATTTGTTCATCTTCCCGAAGTCAACTCCTCATTTTTTTTACAGATACCAAGAGCGGATTCAGGGGGGGCGGACCCGGCGCGCGCCCCCCCTAAAATTCGCCGAGTAAAGATTTTTTACAATTTACAAGGCACGTTTCTACGTTCGTGTTGTGAATTTATTGTTTATTGTCGTTTTTTTTGCTCCAAAATGCGCCAGAACGCAGGAAATGCGATGTAGATTTCAAAATATTTACGGGGGGGGGGGGGGGGGGGGGGGGGTGGGGGGGGGGGGGGGAATGCCCCCGGACCCCCCTACCACGTTCGATAATTAATGTAGTCAAGTATTGCAAAATAGTTACGCCCCCCCCCCAACCCGAAATCCTGGATCCGCGCCGGGATACAATGGTGTCAGCTAATTCTGTGCACCTATGGCTTTCCAAACAAATTTATATGTCATTAACATACCCATATTCAGTCAAAACTTCCTGAATATTCAACACAGTTCAAAGACGTCTGTGCAGGTAAAATGTCATAACGTTCTGAAGTCAGTAAGTGACGTAAATTGTGTGATGTATGACATCACATGCGTGTTTGCAATGTCACATTTGTTTCTGCTAATGCTGTGCATCTGGTAGTGAACAAAATGGCGAACAGCATAGCAGGTTAGTTTCTTAGTTGAATAGTTAATTTAGTAAATAAGACAGCTATTCCATCAGCAAGGTCTGGGAATTTTACACATTTTGACTATAATCGGAATAATTTTTTAACAAACTATCGCAATGTGATAAAATTGTGCCACAGTGTAGACTAATATGCCACGTCTCTTTATCATGTTTAACTTCTATTTTTCATTATCTGACTTTTATCATTTATTATTTACTTAACGGTAGTAAAGCCATTACATGTATATACTCAGCAACACTAGAAACGTCCCACTTTTTTAACCGATATATCTCTGCATATGTTTATGTTACACATTCTGTGAATGTACATGCAAGACACTGGTCATTTTGTGAATACACCCGTGTTAAGTTTCCACCAAATACACGAGGTTCAAAACGGTCACCAACCGGAACTTTTATTTCCACTTATTGCACGTACGCGCTATAACTGTACTCGATAAATTAATTCAGTCAACGTCGTACGATACTTGCGACACAGGCTAATCCGAAAATTGAAAAACGTTTTACTTTTTCATTGTTTTCATCATGCCACGCTTGTCTAAAGTTGAAAGAAATCAGGAAATTGGAATGATGGACGCGGGAATGACGGCCAGTGCCATGGCCCGCAGGTTCAGCTGCTGTCGGAAGACCATACAGAGGCTTGTGACCCGGTATCAACAGACTGGGACTGTTGATGATCGTCCCCGTCCCGGTCACCCCATGCCACCACTGCCAGGACTGACCGCTACATCACGTTAACCCACTTACGTCAGCGTCGTTTGCCAGCCACCGTAACGGCTAGGAGATACGGTGTGTCAGCGCAGACCATCCGTAGGCGCTTGCGATGCAACGCGCTGCCAATCAGAGCACGACGCCCATATACCGGTCAAATAATGACGCGACGTCACCGTGGTGCTAGGTTATTATGGTCCCGACGTCATTTGAATTGGTGGCGGGCTGAGTGGAACCGAGTTCTCTTTACTGACGAATCTTGGTTCACACTCAGCCATGCAGATGGTAGGCTACGCATATACAGACGTAAAAACGAGAGATTCGCCGATTGCTGTGTGGTTGAGAGGGACAGGTTCGGGGGAGGGAGTGTAATGGTGTGAGGTGGGATCATGGGGAACCGTAAAACTGAGCTCGTGGTCATACAGGGCAATCTCAATGCACAGCGCTACATTGCTCCGGTGCTAACTCCTCATGCAATGCCTTTCATTCGCCACCACGGCCCTGGTATAACATTGCAGCAAGACAATGCCCGCACGCACACAGCCAGAATCACAACTCAATACCTGGCTCGTAACAACATCGACGTCCTTCCATGGCCTGCAGTTTCCCCTGATCTCAACCCAATCGAGCACGTCTGGGATGAGGTGGGTCGTAAGGCGAGGGCTAACCACCAAATTGACAACATTCGAGATCCGACACGGGCTTTACAACAAGAATGGAGGAATCTGCCTAACCCACTAATTCTGCGTTACGTCACGTCCATGCGCCGTAGAATTATGGCGTGTATTCATTCATGAAAATGGTGGCCACACACGATATTAATCATACAGAATACAGTGGAATTTTTTTAGAGAGAAATCATCAAGCCCTAAACATTTTTTAAATAAAATTAAAAAATCAGATTTTTGATTTTGACCCCTCCCGAATTCGCCGTGATGTCACTCGAAATCTTTTCATCGCAACAAAATTTTGTCAACTGATATGGATTCACAAGTGATTAAACTTCATTTTCTGTACAGGTTTTAGTACCACCATCCATATAGATTTCCAGCAATCTTTCCCTGAATATGGTGGGACGTTTCTATTGTTGCTCAGTATATATATATATATATATATAGTGCTATGTCTAGCCACAGTGTAGCAATTAATCAGCTTGTTTATTACAAAATCCACATACCGTAAAGATTCTAATAGACGCCCACCCCCGAGTTTTGACGTTGAAAATGACAAATTTTTGGGCTGATTGTGACGAAATTAATACCTCTAATAAAAGCCCAGTGCACACTTGAAACAAAATCGGAGCAAAATGTTCAAAAAAACTTCTTTTCTTTCCAGTATTTCGAAGGCAACTTCCTTGAAAATCGGGGGAAAAAACATAATTTCTACTTTCACTTTCAAACACGCAAGCGAAATTTGACTGTTTCCAGTGTCACAGTAAATTCCTCATCGGCAGTAGCTATTTGCACGGACACTGGATATCAGAATTTACAGTTAAAAGAGACAACATTTTCAAACCAATCTCATATAATATGGGTCAAATTGACACCATGTTGGATTGATGGCCACCATGTTGGAAACATCCACGGTCTGAAACGGCCACAGGCCGAAACATCCGTAGGCGTAAATCTGATTTCCATTTATGAAATGTCCAAAATGTCCATAAACTGACAGACAGTACAATTAAGTCTGGCAGAGACCGAGACGTTGAGAGTAACGTCCCTTCGATATGTTTTCGTTTTGTTCAGAGAGTAGAAAATCGTATATTTCTATCATTTTCCCTTCGCTGAGTAACATTTGCCTCTATTAAACGCACACCCAGGACTTTGGAGTCAGTGGTGATTCTAATAGACCCCCGGGCGTCTATTAGAATCTTTACGGTATTTTATTACGACGTACGCTAGGCTAAATTTGACGTGAATTGCGCATTAGCTGATGCGCAGAATTAGCCGAAATGACAGTACCTCCCTCCCCTCAATTATTTTTTCTCTTCCCAGGGGGTAATTTTATTAACTGGAAGAGCCAAAATTATTATATGATCAGCTGTTTACCATTTTCAGCTGTTCTACCATTTTCAGGTAATGCAATTTCGTTAATGTCGTCAAAACACCGTTTAGTTTCCTCCAAAATTGATTCTAATCGTCTAGCGTGCTTGTAAAACCTCTTCAGAGCTGAAGCTGGCGTAGAAGACATGGTTGTCATATTTTATTTCCTCATCAGGCTCCAGCAACAAACAGGCTGAAAGTCCACAAATGAGTACTTCCGCCTTTCAAAGGGAAACAACTACTGGTGTCACCACTGGGATATATATAAAGCGCAAACTTTCATGTTGTTGTTGTGATATTCCCGAGCTTATTTGTCGCGGCATCCGGATACTTCCGATAAGATTCAGTAAAACTCGAAAACTCGTTCAAAAATAATATCTACTCATGAGTGCGTACTAATCTGGTAAGTGAACACGTTCACACATGCATAATTATATATATATTATTTAACCAGGTGAGCTGACTATCGTGCAATAATGCATGAGTGATTGGGTCCTTATGCGAAACAAGCAAATGGGTATATATGATCCAATCACGAGGGCATAATTTCAAGATAGCCAGCTCACCTGGTTAAATAAACGTTTTCTTACATTTCATACACGATACTTTATAAAAACAAACCGAATGAAGCGTAAAATATGGCCAGTAGGTGTGCAAATTAATTTCTGGAGTCGGGTCGTTGTGAATGAGGGTGTGTGTCTGAGAACGACATTTGATTGGCCGAATGAAATACGTCATTGCGACGTTACTGACGTCATTTCTCCATATATGGTAAGCACGAGTGGTGTAATTCACCGTTATATTTATGTAAACTACTGGCTGAAATGTAAGAAACAAATATTTACAACTATTTTCATAGTTCAATGGTTAATGGTTGTTGTTGTTGTAGTTATCACATTCCCACCTGTTAAGAAATTTTACAAGTGCGAAGTGCCAGTAAAAGTAGAAGTGCGAACCAATCACTATTCTAAGACTGTAATTCTATTGTCTACACGGGTGAACATTTTGTTACAAGTGCAGAACAATTGCGTGTGTGCAGTTTTTTAGAATAGTTTTAATTAACCGGGGCCAGATTGCACTATTTTGCAGGCAACTTTGTGTGACCTCCAATGTGTAACCTGGCATGCATGCCTTAGAGCATTATCGCACACATTTGCAACCTGTACATTGCTTGAACTGGCCTTAATTCCACCCTATATATATACACTATCATATATTATTGTTCATTTCTTGTATAAAATAGACATCCACAGTGTAATAACATGGTGTAATAAAAGTCATAATACACCTGTGTAATAAATATGCAAATGACCGTTACAGATAACACGCTAGGTGGTCATTACAGCTTCAACGTATTGTGCTGTCCTTATGCAATAGAAGAACTAACATTGTTGTTGATTTAATTTGAGATTATTAAACTCTTTGACGGATTTCATAAGAAACTCGGAATAGCCTCGGTTTGTATGAAACTCCTTTAATACAATATCATATTAAATACTCACTCATGTGATTTATACACCTTTAACCATCCCAATTACTTGTTCCACTACCAGGTTAGTACCCGTATACCTATCCTTGTCCCATTCCTTGTCACTACTTTCTCTTGGGGTTTATGGGTTTTGCGAACAGTGTAGATCAAGATCAACCTGTACATCAGCACAGTCTGATCAGGATCTGTACTGTTCGCCATTCCATCAATGAAGCACCCGTCATGCTTTTAAGCAATATATATGGTTATCAAGTGACATGAGTGTGCTATTTGATCAGGAGCTACACTGGTCACAAAACCCACAAGCCCCATTTTTCATGTCACATCCACATATAATGGTGTCTATCTCAATAGTTTCTATCCCTGTCCCCATTACCCATTTCACCATATCATCTCTCACGATACCCCTTCTTATTTGACTTTGTCCTAAATTCATACCCAGTTTAGTCCCACTTTTATTGAATACACGTTATTAACACATCATTGTACAGCCTTTGGAACACAGAACCGGAAACAATCAGACACCTATTTTGCCAGTGTCAAGAAAGAACACAGAAAGTATTAAATCAAATAAATGGTTGACGTCCCATAACATAACAATATAATTATCCGAAACTCCCTTATATTTGGCGTATTTCAATCTAAAACAACTGAAATCAACCAAATTATTTTCATGGAAGCAAAAAGCTATATGATCTTTCGATCAAGATTAATAAATCAAATTTAAATGGGTGAAGGGATAAGCAGTTATTGAGAAAAATGAATTAACTGAATAATTAACTTAAGGTACATGCCCACTCAGTAGGCACAAGCTGTTTATATCAGAGACATCATCTGAGACAATTTCTGGCAAAATAAACATTCATTCACCATTACCCACGTATTGATTGGCATCATTATACATTTTATATCGGACGTAAATTTCCACACGGATATCAGGGGTGATAACTTTGTTTCCTTAAAATGTTAACGGACATTACTATTTATTCTCTGTATTTATTTTTTGATATGCAATGATGATAATTTATAATCTGTCGAAAATATTAATTTTTTCAGGTGACTCATTTAATTAGTATAAATAATAAAAAAGAAGCATGCTTCATTTACATATGAAAATAACCTGTTACCACCGCGAATCACTATCAGTAAAATAAATATTACTATTAAAATGATTGTATCTGTATAGCGGGCACTCGTAATTTTTAGAAATTTGTGCTACGTTGAAAACGCTGCAATCACCCATATGATCCAATCATAGTTACCATGATAACAATACTAAAGCTTTGTTTTTACTAGTCCTTTGCTCTTTTTTGGATACAACTATTTGTGCCTTGTGGAGACTGTGAGCCTATAAGACAGCGGCTGGAATTCACGAAATAAAACAGTACCAAATAGAACAACAACAACAAAAATGACTTCTTTGCTACAAATGCCGAAAATATTCGTCGGAAGCGTATGCAAAGGACTGGCAGCTGCAATTCAAGATGTCATTGCGATCAGAAGATGTAACTGGAACGTTCAAGTTGTGGAAATTAGTACGGGAGGTAATCCTTTCACTAAAATCTTCAACGAAAATGCCATCACATAAATATTAAAATAATCAAAGTACTATAAGTATCGAACATATTTCAATAATTTGTGCCGGTTATGGAAGGTGTTCGAGCCAATTCCCAATCTTAAATATAAGCCAAATGAATGAATATACACAATAATTTGTATGCTTTTTGGACAGAAAATATATAATCTTTATACAGACGAATGGTCCTTCTATTTGCTTATAAATGACAGCGACAGTATATGCGACATCATTTGGATCATCTTTACTCGTATTTGTAGTAAGGCCCTACTAAAGGGTGCCTGACACCAGATCAGCATACTGTCTTGGGTGTTTTCTCCATTGCATGTTTTTGGTTCAGTAAAATCGCCATTGACACTGCAAATTTATATATAGCGTTTTCCATGACACAAGTACTTTTCTTTTGATCACTTTGGTGACCTTGACCTTCATGTTAATAATTTTGGACGTACATCCAAATGTTGAATATCTCCTGATCCGTTAGTAATATTACCAAACTTCATAAATAGCTCACATTGCTAGCTGTCCTTCCAGTGACCTCGACCGCTACCTTGGTGACCTTGACTTTCGTGTCAATTAATTTTGAATGTACGTCCAAATGTTGAATATCTCCTGAACCGGTTGTCGGATCATTACCAAACTTCACCAATAGCTTCCTCACTTGGATGGCTGTCCACCCTATGTCATTTGTGTGACCTTGACTTTGATGACCGTCACCTTCATATCAATTGTTTTGGACCTCCTCATATCTTGACCTTGGTGACCTTCACCTTCATGGTGATTGCTTGTTTAGTGGGTGAGACCTTTTTGCACATACATCAAAATGTTGAATACCCTCTGATCCGTTTGTTGGATCTTTACCAAACTTCATCAATAGCTTCTTCACATTGATGGCTATTAACCCAGTGTCATTTGGGTCACAGTGACCATGGTGACCTTGACATTGGTGTCAACAATTTTGGATGTATGGCCAAATGTTGAATATCTCCTGATCCATTCGTCAGATCCTTACAAACTTCATAAATAGCTTTGTCACATTGATGGCTATCCAACCAGTGCCATTCGGGTGACAATAATGTTGGACTTCCTCATATTGTGACCTTGACCTTGGTGACATTGAACTTCATGGCAATCACCTTGTTTAATGGGTGAGACAATCTCCAGCGATCGCCTTGTTACTGCTCTGAGTTGAACTTTGTACATATCTGATGATAGTCCAAGTCTTGAAATCGGACTGTTTGATTGGCCTAGGCTGAACACACACACATACTTTCTGAGTTTGAGGGTGTGTACAGATTACATGCTAAAAACATTATTTTTACATTGCCAGGTGTTTTATCAAGTGAGGAGAAAGCTCTAGTGGAGGAAGACGCTGGGGTTTTGCTAGCCGACGTTCCCATTATACTCGATGTGATTTACTCAGCCAAGAAGCTGAAGTGGGCAGCCAGTACTTGGGCAGGTATCGTATCTGTGGTAACCAAGTGGGAGTGGTTGTCTGGTCACATGTTCATTATTTCACATTGCTTTTTTTTTATCTATGTTGGCTGTCTTTTATCTACACATTTATGTCTACAGAACGCAGTTGGGTTAAAGGTACATGCCCACTCAGTAGGCAGAAAATATTCTTTATGGGAATTAAATAAGTGTATTTAATAGTGTCACTATTCCACCAGATATTAATTGTGAGTGCCCGCTATAACCCATTTCCCCACGTATTGATTGGCAATATAAAACATTTTAGATCACGTAAATTTCCACACTGATATCAGGGGTGATAACTGTGTTTCCTTAAAATGTTAATGGACATTACTATTTATTCTCTCATTTATATTGAATGTGCAATGATCATACTTTATAATGTGTCAAAAATATTATTTTTCCAGGTGACACATTTAATTAGTATAAATAATTAAAAAATATCACGCCTCATTTGTATATGAAAATAGCCTGATAGCACCGCGAGTCACTAACAGTAAAATAGCCTGATAGCACCGCGAGTCACTAACAGTAAAATAAACATTACTAAATGAGTATATCTGTATAGTGAGCACTTGTACATTTTTGAACTGGTGGAATAGTGACAAAATTACACGTTTATTTACTTCTTATAAAGAACAGTTTGTGCCTACTGAGTGGGCATGTACCTTTAACAGTACATTTATTGAATTACCGGTAGTAACATAATTCCAGAACATATGGGTAACATTTGCATCAATGGCCCGCTGGGGCAGTAATATTTAGAAAACTGCTGCCCAAATGATATTTTGCTGGCCCAAAGATGAAATTCAGCATTTATTCCAGGTTTTTAAAAATTATGACAAAAAAGTTATAGATGGAATTCTGCTGGCCTACTGGGCCAGCTGGCAGTTATTTTCTATTGGCCCAAATCAAAGTTTGCTGGTCTGGGGCATACGACCAGTGGTTTATCGTGAACATTTGGGTTTCAATTTAATTGAAGACTACTGGTACCGTATGTGGCCGGGCGGTCGCTCAACCTTGGCGATACCCAAGGCCGGTAGATAGAATCGGGGTTCTCTATTTGGTTTGGAAACTGGCGGCAGATACATGAAGGCGGAACAATAAACTGTAAATACAATATTTACCAAGATAATTTATATCGAACATGTACACAAGTGATCAATATGGCGTCGGGAAAATAAAGTGATCATCAATTCAATAAAACGGATTTTGGAATGGATCTCCAGCGATATATGTGACACAAATGAATATTTGATGTCGCGTATATCTCTGGGGACAAGACAATGCACAATTGTAACCCAAAACATTACCTGTAAATACAATATTTACCAAGATAATTTATATCGAACATGTACACAAGTGATCAATATGGCGTCGGGAAAATAAAGTGATCGGAAAAAGCTGCGTGCGCATGCAACATGCATTTGTTAGTCATGTGACTTCCTAACAAAAGAACTGCACTAGTCCAGTCAACAAGTACCTATTCTGAACTGTAATAGTCCAGTACACTACAGGTAAATCTGAAAGTGCTACATTGACTGGACCTAAATGTACCGATACTAGACTACAACGAGGGTGTATACATATTAGAAAGGGCTACATTGGTCACGGAGTGGAAGCCTTTATATATATCACAAAGACAAGTTTTATATTTTAATTCATCACCACAAATTCCAAATACATGTACAACCGAAATGGTTAGGAAGTGAATGGGATTAAATACATAACAAACCCAAGTTTTGTATATTTATTCAAACCCCCCCACAAATTCCAACTGCCACACGTACATAACATTTGAGGTTAACATTAAAGATACATTTATGATGCTGTGGCAATGTGGGGAAAAATAAATGATCACAAAACTTTGCACTACTGCAGTCACGGTATCCCATTAACTTCTTTTTTTTTTGTCACTTTGTTTGACATTTGATATATTAGATAATTAGATAATGCTACTGTACTTGTAACTTGGCACAAGTCTCATACAAAACATATGTTGCACAATGATTTAATGAAAAAACTATATTCATGATCTGCCATGAGAAACATGTGTTTATGAACTCTTTAGCACTACAGCCATTATTGTAATATTTGCAAACAGTGTAGATCCAGATGAGCCGGCTCGTAACGAGCCGTCTCATCAGGATCTGCACCAATTGCGGATATTTTCTTATTCTAAAAACATATCTTTCTGTTAAATGGAATAGTCATGTGAGTGTCCATTTGAGATTGATAAGGGTGCAAGTGTTAAGTTTGAAACCAACATCTGTACCATCTGGACTGGACCCACACTGTTCAGTTGTAGACCAGCATGTATTTACTATTGCAGGTGTTGAGAAACTGCTACAGGGGCTGGATACAAGTAAGGTACAGTTGACCGTTCATCCATCAGGGCTCCAGATAAGGAATTAGTAATTGAGTATTGTCACTCCATCATATCTGAAGCAATTGGGTATTTCAATATTTCAATTGGGTAAAATAAAATCACACTACTGTTTACGCATCAACATACAGCAATTATTGAACAGTTTTCTTCGAAATGAAAACATGTCTTGGCATTTCATTAGAATTGTCTCCTTGGAGACAATTCTAATGAAATACCAAGATGTGTTTTCATGGAAAATAAGAAAAATATGCTATATTTGTGGTCTGTTTATTGTTTACTGCAGCATGATAAAGGTACCACAAATTTGTTATTGCTTTTTGATACTCGCTACTTCTGATTTCAATTGGGTTTTTGGCAATTTTAATTGGGTATTTACGCAAATACGCAGCTTATCTGGAGCTACACTGGTCGCAAAAACCATCCATGTCTCCTGTTTCAGACACAAATGATTTCAATTAAGCTTGATCTGGAACTGCACTGGTGCACATAAAGCATTTAAATTTCTGGAATGGAATTGTCCAGGTTGATTTCCAGGCTATGCCATTTATAAGAAAAGGAGTAAGTTTTGTGAAAAAAATATTCACAAATGTTGCATTTGAATCATTTGCAACAAACACCACAGACTTCATTCCCAATGTTTTCAAACATTGCACCTATCGATGTCAATGGAATAGTCTGAAAGTTAACACGGAAAAGTCCATTCTAGGGAGAAAGTGTTGTGTGTCTTTGTTCAGTATTTGTGATTGTGACTGGAAAAACGAGGCTTATGTGATTTGTGACCAGTGTAACGCCTGATCAAATAGCACACACATGTAGCCTGATAACAGTCTGTATTGCTTGTTAGACACATGGCACATGTTTCATGGAAAGAATTGCAAACAGTGCAGATCCTGATCAGACTGCGGATGCACAGTCAGATCTGGAACTACACTGGTCGCAAAAACCATGCATGTCTCCTGTTTCAGACACAAATTATTTCAATTAAACCTGATCTGGAACTGCACTGGTCACAAAACCAATAAGCCCGATTTCTCCAGTAACAGCCACATTCGTTTACAGCCGTTGCCATGCCAGCTAACGAGATGTGGAGGGGCGTTCAACGAGCTGATGGCCGAGTATGTTCTGGGGTATATCCTGGCGCAGGAACGACGTGTTATACAGGCCGCCAGACAGCAGGAGAAGCGAATCTGGGACCAGTAGGTACTTGTAGTGGCCACACCCGGTTTCATCCATAAGAATGGATGGGCCGTGGCCTAGGGATATGACATTGGACTTAAATACCGGCGGTTGTGAGTCCAATCCTCACCATCGGCGTGAAAAGTAAATTATGTTTCCATCCCACTGGTATTTCGGATGAGACTTTAAACTGTGGTCCCATCTCTTTATGACCTTAATTGTTGCTGGGGCGTTAAAACCATTCACTTTCAATTTTCACTTTCTTCCATAGGAGTTGCCCAAATATTTTATGGTTGGTATGTTGTACTTGTTTATCGCATTAACAATGTATTTGGATATGATTTGGATACCCCTATGTTATATGGGTTTCCAAAATGAATGGTTGCCGAATATTTAGGGTTATTATGGTGTGCATTCAACTGTTTATTAACAGCACTGACAACAACTGTAGATCCTAATCTTGCACTGTCACACACTAAGATGATTTAATGATCGTGCTGACAGAAGTTAACCCTTTCCACTCCACAGGCCTGTATATATAGTGGTATTGGCAAAAAGTGCAAAATTAACATATCAAAATCCATTCCAGTTACTCGGGGGGTGAAAGGGTTAAACGATCATCATAGCCAGTCACTATGACAATCTGTGTAGGCTGATCAAAGTGTGCAGATGTGCAAGAGATCTATGGAAACTGATCTGCCCACATCAGGGGTGATGTGTTTGTTGCAATGTTTTATTTTACCACCCAATGCCTATGTTAACTCTTTGCTTGCTGGGAAATATGTTGGCTATAAACAGTTCAAAAATGGCAGACAACAATTCATTAGATTTTCTTTGTTTCTCCATGTTGTCCGGAGGACACAATTTTAATGAAATTCCCCGACAGACATGTATTTACAGAGAGAAATAAGAGAAATAGTGATGTGTTGACTGCTATATTCACCCCTAGCATGTTCGTCTGTTTCACGAAAGCTGCCCACATTTTGCGGCCATATAATTAAACAATGCAAAAACCAATTTTTTTGGGATAATATTAAAATTTTATCGAAATTTAAGAATGAGCCTTTTTATTTCGTGTAATTTGGTCCAAATTTTGATTTTATTGCGAAAAAATAATTTCCACATGTTAAATCCCCATAGACATCTTCACAGAGTGAAGAGTGAAGATGTCAATGGGGATTTGACATGGGGAATTTTTTCTAATTTCCAAAATAGTGGACCAATTTTAAAAATTTAACTTGTTTGCAAGCTATCTAGCTAGGTTTCAGAATCAATTACCATTTTTTCGTTTTTCGACTCCTCCTCCAGGTTCTCCATCACTTTTTCCCCCATGTTAAATTCCCATAGAGAACTCAATTTTCGAAATAAAATCAATATTTGACAAAATTTCACAAAATAAAAAGAAAGCTCATTCTTAAATTTTGATAAAATTTAATACATGTATTATCGAGAAAAAAAATTGTTTTTGCATTGTTTATATGGCCATACAATTTGGGCTGGTTTCATGGAACAGACAGTAAGTTCATTGATATCATATTGTAAGGTAGTACCTACTGACAATTCTTGGGCCAATGCAGACCAAATACATGTATAGCATATAGTGACGTGTGAACATTTCACATTGGTTGCATTTGTAGATTTTCTTTGAGCAAGTCTAGTTATTATAACCCTTACAAATGCTGAAGTAAATGTATGCAGTATTCAGTATTTTCTGAAACGTGATAGCATTAGTTTATGACTTTAACCTTGATTAAATGCAGAAAGAATAATTTGCCAAATTAAACATTACACATTACAGGTTAGTCAAAGTTGAGCATAGTTCTGAATTGAATGCAAAAGATCTATAACCTCGGGTGAAGTTTAACCCTTTCAACCCTACATACCTCATCAGGATCTGCCCTTCTTGCAGTTATATGAATATTAAGGTTTTTTTGTTTTTCATTCGTCCCGCCCCCGCAAAGCCCAGGGTCAAGGTCACATACTTGGTGCGTTCGAAACCTTAATGCTCGGGTAAATGGCTTATAATCAAATATGCCTCATTTTCTTTGGCTGGCATTCGGGGGCATTCGTGTGCCGACAGGCCACATTTCTATTTTTTTATTATTTTATTATATAGGCTACCAGCGAGGTGATTAGCTTAGTCATATCGATGCTCTCGTTACTTTTTGTATTCTGTATCCTTGTCCGCGCAATAACTACTTGACGGATCATAACCAAATTTGGTACACATGTTTATCATGCCAAGAGGAAGAACCCTGTTGGTTTTCAGTGAGTCATCTCCATTTGTCTACTGGCCATACCTCAACGGGCATATACTGTGACCTTCGTCACTCTTGTTTATAAATTGACTAGTCTGAAAATCATTTTGTGATTATTGGATTTGTCGGAAACATAACATAGGACAGTCCATTCCAGTTATTTAGGGTTGAAAGTGTTGAGCATAAAAGCTTGTTTTCTCCGTACTCATGCTATTCTGTATTTCAGAACACAGTTTCAGCAGTACAGATCGTTGAAGGAACTAACCATTGGGATATTAGGATGTGGGGAGATAGGATCTGAAGGTACATGTATATAATATATAATTATTATACACTCCATACTCCTGGTTTTCAGTAGTCTTTGAACTTTAACCCTTAGACCGCTACTCACAACAATTGTCGTCTGCTGTTGCTTTTATATCTTGCCTTATTTCTCTGACAATAAAAACATGGTTTGACAGCACTTCAGAATCATTTCAAATGGAAATGATTCTGAAGTGCTGTCAAAGCATGTTGTAAATTATTCTAAAGTGCTGTCAAAGAATGTTTTTGATGTTAAAAATGGAAAATAGAAAGTAAACAGCAGACAACAAAAAATATAAGATATCGGTCTAAGGGTTAAGGGTCAAAACGGCTGATCATGGATTTTTAATCAAGTTTTACTTCTTACAAGAAACGTGACGGACAGACGTACGGACGGACAGACGGACGGACACCCGTGACAAAAACAAAATACCCATTTTTCTAGAAAAAGTGGGTAGAATAACAAATATTATTTGGTCAAGGCTGCCAATGAAGCTTCCTGATATTGAATACAAATTTCAAGAAAGGTTCTGAATCACCGACCTGGATCCAATGTCTGTACAGATTTGTGCTACTCGTATTTTGATTACAGTTGCGAGCCTCTGTCGGCGAGTGGGCATGACTGTAATTGGTGTGACAAGAACTCCTCGACTGGCTACCGATACAACTACCGTCTCACAATGGAAGTAAGTATCAATATCTTAATCAATTGTAGATACTACGACAACTCGCACGTGGTACATGATTCCTGATTTACTCAATTTGGCCCCTGCGAGAAAGGTAAAAGTGTCATTTAGATTACTTATAGCGCAATAATGACTCCCAATACCAGTTTTAATCTGAGGAACATGCTATGCTGGATAATTAGCCTGTTATATCTTGTAAGACATTTTAAACAATTATTGTAGGTGTTCCCGATGAACTCTGATCATATGCACAGTCTGGTCTGGGACTACACTGATCACAAAGGACATAATCCCCATTTCTCCAGACATAGTCACATATGATGTCCTCTATTCTTGCCACAATTCATTACATTTTCCGAAGCAGGAAAGCCTTGCATGTATGCTATATCAATAGACCAATCTTAGAAATAGGTTACCAAACTTGAAAAAACCATTGTAACTTCACACATAGCATCTTCTAGGGTATCTTTGCTGTTAGAATTGGTGAACTTTGTCGATTTGATTTCACACTGCTTGTTGATTTCACTGTAAAACTACCGTAAGCAGCGTGACTAACAAACTAACAAACTGCCAATTCTAATGCTGATTATGCTCCAGACGTACTTCTGGGGCATAATCAGCTTTAGATTTGGCGGTTTGTTTAGGTTTGATGTCGCATTGATATAATCATGCATTTCCAAGTTCGATAACCAATTCATAAGACTAGTCTATTAGAGAAATGTTGCAGTGTCTCCTCAATTTCAGGCTGATGAAGGATTTACCCGAGGTGCTGGCAACCTCGGACTACATCTGTAACATTTTACCCAGCACGCCACTCACACGCAACCTCTTGTCAGGGGATATGTTGTCTCACTGCAAGTCGAAAGTAAGTGAGACAACTCAATAAGCCCATTCTTTTTCTCATGGGGAAGCCACTCCCCATGAGAAAAATAATAGGCTTATTGAGTTGTCGACCTGTGTAGCTACACACAAGTGCGGTTCGCTTTAGATTTTATTGTATCCCCCGGACTCCGTCGGGGGATACTATGGATTTGACAGAGCGCCGCGTCCGCGTCCGCGTCCGCCGCAGACACTTCTTGTCCGGAGCATAACTCGAACACCCTTTGGAATATTTTCATGAAACTTCACACATGCATAGACCACGACCCAAAGGTGTGTCGCGCACAAGAATGACAACTCTTGCATAGCTAATTTTTGAGTTATCTCCCTTTTTTGTTTCTCGTACTGATTTCGTGTCCGGAGCATAACTCCACCACCCTTTCGAATATTTTCATGAAACTTCACACATGCATAGACCACGACCCGAAGGTGTGTCGCGCACAAGAATGACAACTCTTGCATCGCTAATTTGTCGCGCACAAGAATGACAACTCTTGCATCGCTAATTTTTTAGTTATCTCCCTTTTTTGTTTCGCGCACTGATTGACCATAACTCGACCACCCTTTGGAATATTTTTATGAAACTTAACACATTCAATTAGACCACGAACCGAAGGTGTGTCGTGCACAAGAATGACAACTCTTGCATAGCTAATTTTTTAGTTATCTCCCTTTTTTGTTTTCGCTCACTGATTTCCTGTCCGGAGCATAACTCGACCACCCCTTTGGAGGAATATTTTCATGAAACTTCACACATGCATAGACCAACGACCCGAGGTGTCGCGCACAAGAATGACAACTCATGCGTAGCTAATTTTTCAGTTATCTCCCTTTTTTGTTTTGCGCACTCTACAAACTGGACAATAATGCATGAAGACCTGTTTTCTCGTCTGCTCTGTATACCTTTTCTCATGTGCTCTGTACACCTTACCTGTAGAGAGAACAATAGAAACTGGGAGAACCATGTGCTAAGCATGGGCTAGCATGTGCAGATGTCCAGTGCTTGACCACTGCTGACCAGGTAATTTATACAGGTAAATCACTACATTGGGTACTGTGTTGAAAATATTGTGGCATTATGTGGACCTCTGCAGATATATGTAGATAAATATAGGACTATTAAAAAAAATCTGGTCTCCAATAGCAAGCATTATTATTTTTAAACTTTTTTTTGTAATTTTTTTTTTTTTTTTCATTATTTTTTTTCATTTTTTTTTTCAAATTATTTTTCAATTTGACTGGAAAAAAAATCTGGGCTCCAGTAGCAAGCATTGTTATTTTTAAACTTTTTTTTTTCATTTTTTTTTTCATTTTTTTTTTCATTTTTTTTTTCATTTTTTTTTTCAAATTATTTTTCAATTTTTGTCCAGTAGCATAAGGTCGTAAGTGCTATATACAGACTATTCACCTGTGCATGTGCTAGCATGTGCAACTGACCACTGACCACTTACAGGTAATTTATACAGGTAAATGATTATATTACATTTCCGTAAACTGTTGAAAATATTGTGGCATTATGTGGACCTGTGCAGATATATGTAGATAAATATAGGACTATTCAAAAAAAATCTGGTCTCCAGTAGCAAGCATTATTATTTTTAATTTTTAAACTTTTTTTCCATTTTTTTTTTTCATTTTTTTTTTCAAATTCTTTTTCAATTTTTGTCTAGTAGCATAAGGTCGTAAGTGCTATATACAGACTATTATCATATAATAAAACAATTATTGACTATTGAGCCATAGAATATAATCTGATATTCTATGGTTCACTAGTCAATAATTGTATAATATGTTCGGGCCAGTGAAAATTGCTTTCGGGCCCAGGCTCGAGGTCAAGGCGGGACAAGGCGAGGCATCTGATTCCGCGGAATTCTTGTTTACTTATCTCCCTTTGTTGTTTCGTGCTCTGATTTTGTATCCAGAGCATAACTCGAACACGCATATACGCATTGCTCTCTAATGGTCCTCTACCGCCCTGTGCCAAATCCACGTTCGTTCTGCCCCCGTCAAGCCCAGGGTCAAGGTCACATACTTAGTGCTTCAAAAACATTAACGCTTGGGAATAAATATCTTATACTTTCTGTTTTCTTTCATGGATCATGGATCATCTTCATATTTCATATACGCATTGCTCTAATGGTCCTCTACCGCCCTGTGCCAAATCCACGTTCGTCCTGCCCCACCAATCCCAGGGTCAAGGTCACATACTTGGTGCTTCAAAAACTTTAACGCTCAGGTAAATATTTATAATTTTTATTTCCATTCACGGATCAACTTCATATTTCATATACGCGTTGCTCTAATGGTCGTCTACCGCCCTGTGCCAAATCCACGTTCGTCCTGCCCCCGCCAAGCCCAGGGTCAAGGTCACATACTTAGTGCTTCAAAAACTTTAACGCTCAGGTAAATATCTTATAATTTTTATTTCCATTCACGGATCAACTTCATATTTCATATACGCGTTGCTCTAATGGTCGTCTACCGCCCTGTGCCAAATCCACATTCGTCCTGCCCCCGCCAAGCCCAGGGTCAAGGTCACATACTTAGTGCTTCAAAAACTTTAACGCTCGGGTAAATATCTTATAATTTCTGTTTTCTTTCATGGATCATCTTCATATTTCATATACGCATTGCTCTAATGGTCCTCTACCGCCCTGTGCCAAATCCACGTTCGTCCTGCCCCCGCCAATCCCAGGGTCAAGGTCACATACTTGGTGCTTCAAAAACTTTAATGCTCAGGTAAATATCTTATAATTTTTCTTTCCATTCACGGATCAACTTCATATTTCATATATGCGTTGCTCTAATGGTCCTCTACCGCCCTGTGCCAAATCCACGTTCGTCCCGCCCCCGCCAAGCCCAGGGTTAACATCATATACTTAGTGCTTCAAAAACTTTAACGCTCAGGTAAATATCTTATAATTTTTATTTCCATTCACGGATCAACTTCATATTTCATATACGCGTTGCTCTAATGGTCGTCTACCGCCCTGTGCCAAATCCACGTTCGTCCTGCCCCTGCCAAGCCCAGGGTCAAGGTCACATACTTAGTGCTTCAAAAACTTTAACGCTCAGGTAAATATCTTATAATTTTTATTTCCATTCACGGATCAACTTCATATTTCATATACGCGTTGCTCTAATGGTCGTCTACCGCCCTGTGCCAAATCCACGTTCGTCCTGCCCCCGCCAAGCCCAGGGTCAAGGTCACATACTTAGTGCTTCAAAAACTTTAACGCTCGGGTAAATATCTTATAATTTCTGTTTTCTTTCATGGATCATCTTCATATTTCATATACGCATTGCTCTAATGGTCCTCTACCGCCCTGTGCCAAATCCACGTTCGTCCTGCCCCCGCCAATCCCAGGGTCAAGGTCACATACTTGGTGCTTCAAAAACTTTAATGCTCAGGTAAATATCTTATAATTTTTCTTTCCATTCACGGATCAACTTCATATTTCATATATGCGTTGCTCTAATGGTCCTCTACCGCCCTGTGCCAAATCCACGTTCGTCCCGCCCCCGCCAAGCCCAGGGTTAACATCATATACTTAGTGCTTCAAAAACTTTAACGCTCAGGTAAATATCTTATAATTTCTGTTTTCTTTCACGGATCAGCTTCATATTTCATATATGCATTGCTCTAATGGTCCTCTACCGCCCTGTGCCAAATCCACGTTTGTCCTGCCCCCGCCAAGCCCAGGGTCAAGGTCACATACTTGGTGCTTCAAAAACTTTAACGCTCAGGTAAAAGAAAATTTTGACTTGCAATTTGGCCTCATTTATTATCAAAGCGATATGTGGGACATCCGTGTTCTATGAACACATTTTCTAGTTTATTAAACTTCACACATGCATAGAAGACGACCCAAAGGTGTGTCGCACGTAAGAATGACAACTCTTGCGTCGTTAATTTCTTAGTTATCTCCCTTTGTTGTTTCGTGCACTGATTTCGTGTCTGGAGCATAACTCGAACACCCTTTGGAATATTTTCATGAAACTTCACACATGTATAGACCACGACCCTAAAGGTGTGTCCCGCAAGAATGATAACTCTTGCATCACTAATTCTTTAGTTATCTCCCTTTGTTTTTCCGTCACTGATTTTGTCTCCGGAGCATAACTCGAACACCCTTTTTTCAAACTACTTGTGTAACTGGGGAGGGGGATACACATGCGCTTGTCGACAAGCATCCATTTCTAGTTTATTTGACCATGTTATTTTTAGAAGAAAATCTCAGCTATTGAATTGGCAAAAGCTGTGTGGCAGCTGGGGCAGCATCATACTTGACACTATATTGGCTTCAATCACCAAAGTTGGACAACATCATCTGCTAGTGGTGTACAGACACTGCAATTTTCAATACAACATTCATTTGACCATGACCTACTTTTTCTTCTTCAATGACTTAGTCATTTTCAATGCTAATTGTTCGTTTTTAAATCCGGTTCTCACCCACTGTTGACCTACTTTTTAGCATTATTACTTTATTTTCAAAGTATCCACAAAAACCTGGCCTTTGTGGCTTTGCCTTGTTTCTGGTTTGTTTCAAGAATCAGGGACATTGCCTCATAATTCCAGCACAAAAATATTTACACAATTCCTAACATTTGATTGGTCCGTAGCAAGTCTCTGTCCAAAATTTATATCCCAGTAAACTCCCATGCCGAACTACTTTCCGTAACCGTCAGGCGCAGTTAAAATAATTCTTACGAAAACGGAAAATAAACACATTTTCTTGATGAATTTATTTCAAATGCTGGAATTATAAGGAATGAATGACCTTTTTGTGGAATTTATCGGAGATATAAACTTGGAAAAGTCGCGGGAATACTTCGTCCAGTATTCCCGCGACTTTTCCAAGTTTATACCCCGATAAATTCCACAAAAAGGCCATTCATTCCTATAATAATTAGCAGATTAGTCCCTGATCGGACTGTGCAGATGCTCCTTTGTGTCATGTAAGGCCACTGCCTTGTCCAGTTCAATGTTTGCAGCATAATGGATGATTCACACTAAATAGCAAACATTGTTGTCCCCGCTAAGACAACTTGGTGATCTCGGTTACTGGGTATCTCCTGATGCACCATTAATATGTAGAATAAAAACATGGGTTGACAGCACTTGAGAATCATTTCCATTGGAAAAATTAAGATAACAGTGTATTAAGGGTTAATTATGTACATGTACTGTACCTGTATTATCAATAGTCTGTCTTCATTAATTTTATTTTATTTTCTTGTTTTCAGAAAAGTGTCTTCATAAACATAGGAAGAGGTGATGTGGTGGATGAACCTACTCTAGTCAGGGCATTAAAGTAAGTTGTTGAAATTGTCACAGAGTTAACCCTTAGACCGCTACTCACAACAATTGTCGTCTGCTGTTGTTTTTATATATTGCCTCATTTCTCAATAAAAACATGGTTTGACAGCACTTCAGAATCATTTCCAATGGAAAGATAGCATGGAATTGATCTAACTAAGAAAACAAGTTAGATTTTGAAAATCGGTTCACTATTTCTGAAATTAGAAAAAAATCCCCATGTTAAATCCCCATATACATCTTTATGTGGATTTAACATGGGGAAATTGTTTTTTCGCAATAAAATTAATATTGGACCATATTTCACGAAATAAACAGAAGGCTAAAATTTAATATCATCTAAAATATATTGCTTTTCCATTGTTTATATAGCCTTAACATTTGGGCAGGTTTCGTGAAACAGACAGTAGGATTGAAAGGGTTCATGTCCCTGTGTTTCAGTGAAGGCTGGGTGGGTGGTGCTGTATTGGATGTGTTCGCCACCGAGCCTCTCCCGTCAGACAGTGAGCTGTGGAGCCTCGCTGATGTTCACATCACTCCACACGTGTCTGGCCCATCACAGACAATGCGGGTATGGTAAAAACAACGAGGGTCATACTTCAGAAAAGCCATGTGATTTTGTACCTTTAAATAGAAGATGTGTGATTTTTCATGAAAAAATATTTACAGAAACTGTGATGTTGTCTGTAAATGGTGTCGAGTGTTGAATGTTTCATAGCAAATGCCGCATTTGCTCGGAGAATTTTGTCAACTTTCAACGTCATTTACAGAAGATATCATAAATTGTGTAAATACTTTTCATGAGATATCACACATCTTCTTAGACACATGCCTTGTCCAATGTATACAGCTTCTATCCTGATGCAGGAGTGGGTTCATAGTCTAACGGCAGAGCATTGGACTTCAGTACCGGAGGTCATGGGTTCAAGCACCGCCTTTGGGACGGGTTGTGCTCTTGGGGTATTGGACTTCGGTACTGGGTGGCATGACACCACTAATATATATGTGATCTTCTTTTGATGTGTTTCTTGGTAACGCATCTCAGATAATAATGCATGTTCATGATTGCAAAAGACATACATATGTCCCAGAATTGTCATATGCCTGATTTACAGGTACCTCGAAGGGTGTCTGGTTTAGAGAGGTTTCGCTGTACATTGTATTTCCATGCCACTGGGGACCGTTTCACTAAGCTTCGTACGACTAAAATGTTCGTAAGTGCAAAATTATGATAGTCTGTAAATTTCACATTAACAATGTTTTCTTGTAAATAATTGTTGGATTTACATTTATTGAGCATAGGCTGCATATGCAGCCTATGCTCAATAGATGTAAATCCATCAATTGCAATTTGCAGACGATTCTAAATTTGCGCTTACGAACATTTTAGTCGTAAGAAGTTTAGTGAAACGGCCACTGGTCTTTTGGATGAGACTAAACTGAGGTCAGGTCTCTCTGATCTTAGCTGTTGCTGGGACGTCAAACCCCAAAGTATACTTTGAGGGAGAAATTTTAAATTTTATTATAAATTTATGAATTTTTGTTATTCTGAATTTATTATATTATCACAGCCATTTTGGCTGTGATAATGTAATATATTCAGTATAATAATTCTGCAAACTTTTAATCATCAAATACATGCAGTGGTTAGTTCTATATGAAATAATGCATTTCGGGAAGAACAAATGATTACTCCCTCAAAGTATACTTTACTACATAAGTATACTTTCCAAATTTGATGAAATCGGCCCCTGATGTTGAAAATGAGATCGGTTCACTTTGCTTCCGCTTCGAATATTGCAATGATTTAAAACACAAACTTCAACTACATGTATTTTGAAAATTTACAATTGACAAATATTGGCAAGGTTTGCACAGGCGGGGGTGTATATATGGTACTTTTCACCTGCTGTCAATTGTGAATGTGATTGGATAAATAGGGCTTATTGCATTTGCAACCAGTGTAGACTCTGATCAGGGTCTGCACAGTTCATCATTAAGTTGATGAACGACCCATCAGGCTTTTGACATAGAGTATATCTAGTTATCAGAGGTGGGTGTGTTCCAACAGACCAGCAATTACTAAGGTGCTAGCAAATGCCATAGGCCCCATTCTGGCAGTCGATGTGAAAACTGTGGCTGTGACTGGAGAAATGGGGCTTATGGGATTTATGTCCACTGTAGCTCCTGATCAATAGCACACTTCTGTATCCTGATAATGGTCTGTATTGCTGTTAGAACCACGACAGGTGTTTCATTGATGGAATGGCGAACAGTGCAGATCCTGATCAGACTGTGCGGATGCACAGGCTGATCTGGATCTACACTGGTCGCAAAACCTGTAAGCCCCATTTCTCCAGTCACAGCACAATTATGTTCACCATGTTTGCAGGTGGCCGAGTTATTTGTGAAGAACTATATCCGGTTCTGTGAACCACTTGAGGATCCAACAGTGACGCAGAGACCCTTGGACTTCCTGGTTGATGTTGGCAGAGGCTATTGATCATCCTCGCTATAGGACCGAACTATAAATAGGTTACCAAACATGAGAAATCACGAGTAACGTCCCTTGGAACAGCTGGCGGAGGTTATTGATAATCTCAGATATCGAGCAGTTTTACTGAACTTGGAACGTAATTAATAACTTACAGGGCATTTGTGACGTTAGATTTGGCAGAATTTGTCAGTTTAACGTCTTATTATTAAGTTTTAACTAAGTTGACCTCTAACGTGATGCCGCAAAGGTTGTTCGGTTGTTAAACTGGCAAGTTACTTGTAATTTTACATGTTCAGTAACCTAATTATAATTATTTTACACAGGGTTCTGACTGTTATAATTAGTACTTCAATACGGCAATTATTCCAGATTGTTATACACCCATCATATAGCAGTGTCAATCCATATGTGCGTATGTCCATTACATAGTTAATGTGAATATTCTACTCTACCCAGTTTATTATTTTATTCTACCCCCACATGTGGGTGGCAGGTTGGATCATGCAATGGGTATTTTAACGATCGGGATTCCTCCATACCGGAATCTCAACCAGAGATATGGTTTGGACCTTATTGGTTTTCTTATATGTGAGAGTTGAATCTGGTTATACCCATTATATGAGTAATATGATTATTCGTAATCCTATTATTTTTAGGGGAAGGGGCCAAGTGACTTTGGTCTGGTATGGACCTGGCACCAGGTCGGGTTATTCTAATTTCAGGGCTGAATATATATCTTTGTTTATGTAAATATTCCATTCTGATTTTGGGATTTTCCCCCCAATGCAGCAGGTTGAATACGAGATTGAACCCGTTGGCCTGACCTTAAATGACCTTAGCTATTGATACAGATAGGCCGTTAAACACCAACAAACAAATAATCCCTGGCATATGAAGTATGTCGAGGGGTATATAGTTTTTGTATGTTTGTCCATCCATTCGTCAGTCCGTAAGATTTGCGGTTAAGTTGTCGGGGTACCCATTATCGTTGCAACCATGTTATCATGCCCAAGGTCAACGTCACATATTTGTTGGTCGGACCAGACTGTGGCCGGGGATATACGTGGCCCCTGCTCTATAATTCGTGCATGCATTTGTCTGTGCCCGTCTCACAATGTTCTCCTTGTTGATTGTAAGTCGTAGATTGCTTGGAATATTTTCAGGAATGCTGAAAATATTCCAAGCAATCAATTTGGGTACTGATTTACACACGAATGAATTATCCTGAATCAGGATAATTCATTCATGTGTAAATCAGTACCCAACAGAGAGTTGTGTTCAAGAAGTGTTTTTCCCTGCGACACAATGTTCACCATTTTTATTGAGTTCCATAAGTTTTCATGATACTTCACACTTCACCATTATGGTGTGTTCTGTGCTCTGGATTTTGTTCTGCTGGAGTTTTGTTCCTTGGGACCTGGCACCTTATCTGTTTAGGTGCTTGTTTTGAGCATAAGTTGTATCTGCGATACAACTTATGCTCGAAACAAGGACCTAACTGAATCACATGCGACCCCCTCCCCACCATGGCACCATTAGACAGATCCACTTGGACTCGTCTAAAGGTGGGATTGGGTAGGAATCGGTGGATATCAATTGCATGTGGTTGTATGCTGCTTGGAATACTGCTGCTCATCTGCTGCACATGTGTATAACTTCATCAGTTCTGGTTGCCACTCGCTATACAGCTTTCATTGATGTGTACTGCCAATGGGGTATCAATATACCATGGAAACATCTGAAGTCTTTCATGAAAGCCTGCAGCCACGACCAGTAGTGCCAGATCCTCATACAAGAGCCAAATCAAAACCTTTATGTTCATTTACATTAGGGGTAAACAAAAATTGTTTGTTTCCACTAACCCGACCGACCCTATTTTTTCTCGCCGACCCTACATTTTTTTTTGTCGTATCAGTAATTTTTTTGGATAAAAACAGTAAAATTTTCACTAACCCATAGTGGGTTAACATATCCAGTACAAAAAGTGTGCCGTGAATGGAAAACAAAATTTGAGAAAAAAAAAAAAGTTTCGCCTACCTACCTACCCTAATTGTTTTCCATGTGTTAGCGGAAACAAACAATTTTTTTTTTTTGGCCCTTAATACTTGTTGGAGAAGAGAAAATAGGCAGCAAATTTTCCACTCCTACAGAGAATATTCAGGTTTAGGTGGGGGAGGAATATATTGTGACGATGGTATGCAACCCTGCCTAATCAGAGTGTACATTTAAATTGTTTGCAATGCAGCCATTGAGCATGTTGAGGTAAACGTATTATCGGTAACAAACATACGAGAGTCTGAATCTGTCATTATCAACTTACATTTGATATTATTGACGTTTGTACAAGTCTGTTGATAGCATGCTGGATTGCTTTCTAGAGATTGTGCTTCAGTTCTCACTTCTGTATCTGATTTCATCAAAATTGCAAAGTATATTTTGAGGGAGTACCGTAATCATTTATTTTTCCCAAAATGCATTATTTCATATCGAACTAACCACTGCATATATTTAATGATTAAAAGTATGCAGAATTATTATACTGAATTTATTACATTATCACAGCCAAAATGGCTATGATAATGGTAATAAATTCAGTATAATAAAAATTAATAAATTTATCCTTAATAAATTGAAAATTTCTCCCTCCAAGTATACCTTGCTAGAAAAGTATACTTTGCAATGTTGGTGAAATAGGCTACTGGTACACACTGGCCTGAGTAAAATATTGCCAAGGTCATCAACATTACTAACATCTACAGGCAATGCCAACTTTCAATCAAGCAATTTGATTGCCTGAGCCTGAGCTGTATTTTAAAATGTAACTTTTTGTCTTCTTGATCATTTCCACCGGTATACACATTTGTAGCCAGAAGTTGGTGTCATTTTCCAATAGATATTGTTTCTCACGCCTGGTAATCTCTCTCTATTTCTGCCAACGTTAATGTCCCATATACAACTGAGTGGTAGGTGGGAGCATGCTGTGGATAATTTAATGATCGGGGTTCATCCTTTCCAGAATCGCCACCGGAGACCAGTAGCCTATTTCACCAACATTGCAAAGTATACTTATCTAGCAAAGTATACTTCGAGGGAGAAATTTTCAATTTAAAGATAAATTTATTAATTTTTATTATACTGAATGTATTACATTATCACAGCCATTTTGGCTGTGATAATGTAATAGATTCAGTATAATAATTCTGCAAACTTTTAATCATCAAATATATACAGTCATTAGTTCTACCCGACATACGGTAATGAATTTCTGGAAAAAATAAATGATCACTCCCTCAAAGTATAATTTGCTAGATAAATATACTTTGCAATTTTTATGAAATCGGCTGCTGGTTTGGCCCTCACGTACATCATTGGACTTCTTGTATGTGACAGTTGAATCTGGTTATATCCCTTATGTCAGTATTACGATTATTCGTAATCGTACTTTAGGGGACCTCTCCAAGCGGACACCCTGGGGTAATCCTTGGGTGTCAGGGGGCCGTTTCACTAAACTTTGTACGACTAAAATGTTTGTAAGTGCAGATTTAGAATAGTCTGTAAATTTCAATTGATGGATTTACATTTATTGAGCATATGCTCAATAAACATGATAAATGTAAATCCAATAATTGTTAACAAGAACACATTCTTAATGTGAAATTTCTAGACTATCACAATTTTGCATTTACGAACATTTTAGTCATACAAAGTTTAGTGAAACAGCCCCCTGGTTAGGAGAGGCTACACTGTAATTGTTTACAAACTATAATGACTTCTGTATTGTAGTATAACTGTATAACTGTATAACTGATAATAAATAAATTATACATGTATGCCGACAATCTGTGTTGTTTATTTGGGAGGGGATCAATAATTTACTTAGTATATCTAAATTACCAATACAAATCCACTTTTGGATAAACCATAGCAGGGATGGTCAAATGGTTAAAAATATCCTAATTATGTTGAACAACCAGCAGAAAGTCAGAGAAATAAAAATTGACATGAAAACAAAATATCGCCTTGAAATGCCTATTTATAGAGGATAATAGATTTTCAGAGGTAATTTTTAGCAGACCTTCCGAAGAACTGGTGTCGGTGTCTGTGTCCGTCCATATGTCCATCATCAAAACCTGAAAACTTGACATTGGGGAAAATTTGTTATAATAATTTCCTTTCATCATGTAACTTCTTGATATTTCACACTTGCGTTCCTATCATTCTGTGCCAAATCCACGACCTTCAGACACCCGCTGACCCCGAGGTTAAAGTCACAGTCTTGGTGCGTTCACAAACTTACCATTGGGTGAAATTTGCTATAATTTCTGTTTACTATGACGTCACTTCTTGATATTTAACACATGCCTTCCTGTAATGGTTCTCTATCATGCTGTGACAAATCACCGACCCTCAGGCCCCGGTAACCCCAAAGGTCAAGGTCACATTCTTAGTGCATTTATATTCTTAACATGGGGGAACTTTCATTTAATTTCTATTTCATTTTACACAGCTTAATATTCGTTTAAACTAAACCACCACCAGGTGTGCTTGCTTGTCTTCTGACCGCTCTTGTTTGAATTTATGGCAATTTCTATTTCTCTGATTTTCTGCTGATTTCTAACCATAATTAGGAAATTTGTAACCCTTTTACTATCCCTACCGCGCTTTTATCTACATGCGTACAGTGGGTGGCAGGTGTGAGCATGCGATGTGTAATTTAGCGATCGAGGTTCATTCTTACCGGAATCCCGACCAGACACCTGTAGCCGATTTCATCAAAATTGCAGAGTATACTTTTCTAGCAAAGTATACTTTGAGGGAGAAATTTTCAATTTTAGGATAAATTTATTAATTTTTAGCCAGGTTTTTAAAAAAAAAATCCAGGCTATTGGATTGGCGAAAGCCGGGCGGGCGGGCGGGCGGTGGGCGGCGTCCACAATCAATGTTAAGTTTTCGTGTTTGAGTCCATTTCTTTGTTACTGTACCACCTAGGACCACCAAACTTTCACAGCTTCATAATCAAGGGGTGCCCACCACATATCACTATCCAACATGTTACCTTTTTTTTTAACTTGACCAATTTTTTCCGCGCAGTCGACTTCGACATTTTCAATGTTAAGTTTTCGCGTTTACAATGTTAACTTTTCGTGTTTAAGTCCATTTCTTTGGTACTGTACCACCTAGGACCACCAAACTGTCACAGCTTCATAACCAAGGGGTGCCTACCACATACAACTATCCAACATGTGACCATGTTTTTTACCTTCACCTATTATTTCTACGTAATTGACTTAGCCATTTTCAACGTTAACTTTTTAACGTACGTCTGGTTAAAGTTTTTTGGTTAAAACTTTTTCGTTATACTATATCTCTGCAACTGCTTCGCCCATTACCTTGAAACTTCACATGGGTGTTTATCATCATCCATATTTTCATTCTAACCCCCAACCGTGCTGCCCCTGTGCCCAATGTTAAAGTCAAATTACTTTGAATATTTTTGTTAAAGTTGTTTTGTGTACTATATCTCTGCAACTTCTTCACCCATTACCTTGATACTTCACATGGGTGTTTATCATCATTGTCGCACCCGCTTGCGGAAAGCGCGATATCGTCGGCATTTTGGCATACGTCCGTCCGTACGTCCGTACGTCCGTGTGTCCGGTTAAAGGTTTTTCGTTAAAGTTTTTCCATTTACTAAATCTATTTTTTTAGTGTCCATGCCTCGCCCCAAGGCGCGACATGCAGGCCACGGCCATCTAGTCTACAAAAAGTGGGTATAATTATGTTATCCAAGTGTCTATGCTTGGAAAAAACCTGGCCTTCGTGGCTTTGCCTCGTTTCTTGTTATTATACTGAATTTATTACATCACAGCCATTATGGCTGTGATAATGTAATAAATTCAGTATAATAATTCTGCATACTTGTAATCATAAAATATATGCAGTTGTTAGTTCTATATGACATAATGCATTTCGGGAAAAATAAATGATTACTCCCTCAAAGTATACTTTGGTAGATAAGTATACTTTGCAATGTTGGTGAAATCGGCTACTGGTTTGGCCCTCACATACGTCATTTGGAAGGGTTTCACTGTCAATTATATATATTAATACTACTTAGCAAAAACACGACCCAACCCACCTCTCCCACTCCCTCCTCCGTCTGTAATAAGTACTATTTTATTTCCAAGTTGGATAAAAGTCTATACAAGTATATTAACTCTCGGTGTGGATGCACAGGCTGATCTGGATCTACACTGGTCTCAAAACCCGTAAGCCCCATTTCTCCAGTCACAGCCACATATCAGACATGCCATGTGATTTTGTACCTAAGAAGATGTGTGATTTTTCACGAAAACTATTTACAGGAATTGTGATAGTTTCTGTAAATTACATCGAAAGTTGATGAAATTTTCATAGCGAATGCGGAATTCCGCATTTGATCGGAATATTGTGTCGATTTTCGACGTAATTTACGGAAAAAATTGTAAATTTTGTAAATATTTTTCATCGTCTTAGGTACAAAATCACATGGCATGTCTCATTTGAGGCACGCCATGTGATTTTGTAACTTCGGACATCTGCGTAATTTCATGAAATATGTGTATAAAATTTACAATATTTTCCGTGAATCGCGTCCTAAGTTGACAAAATATTTAGAGTACATTACCTCATGACTTTATATGGTAAATCTTGTAAACGTATTTAATAAAATTACGCAGATGTCCTAAGGTACAAAATCACATGGCTTGTCTCGTATAATTTTCATAATTTCAGCGAGAAGTATGGGAAAGAAATAAGACTGAAATGAATACGTTATTATATTGTCAATGATTGACGGGAGATAATTTGCCTGTGTCCCATGCAGAGCGAAATTGATTGTATAATGACTTTATTCAATGTGTGTCTATTTGTGTGGTGTAATTCACGTACCTGTGTAAATATTTCGTAATTACACCTCTGAACGTTTGTCGTGCTCTGACAAAGAGGTATTGCATTGTGTTCATGAATGTAAAACTAAAATTCAGTCAGTATTGATCCATTTTTGTAGCTCGATATAGTCCGCACATTGGTATACTATCATTGGTACTATCAAATGCCTCGGCGAGCGCGAAATGCAGACCACGTCCATCTAGTAAATAGAGAATAGTAGGTTAGTGCCGTGAATGGGAAAAAATATCCGGCAAGGCTCAAGAATTTCTTTATTTCTCATCAGAAGTATATGTTGTGACCACTCATTTGAACCGTCTCGCCGAGACGGTTCAAATGAGTGGTCACAACATATACTTTGGTTCAGAAATAAGGCATATACATAGAGAATAGTAGGTTAGTGCCGTGAATGGGAAAACATATCTGGCAAGGCTCAGGAAACGGGATGGGCGAGGCTCTGCACACATATGCCAGTAAGATGCTATACTTTTTATACGACCGTTTTTAAAAAACGGTACGTATTATATTTTACCGCATGGCGGGCGGGCGACTGAAGAAAAAGTGCATAGTTCGTGTACACAACTCCTCCGAAACCGTTCAGTCGATCTATCTGAAACTATACACACGTCTTCTACACATATTGAAGATGTGCACCTTGGTGTTTTTATGCCGAAAAATATTTTTTAACAAAAATATCACCCTTTTAACTTAGCCATTTTTCTACATTTTTCTATACAGTTCTATATACGGTACAGAGTTTGTGTACACAACTCCTCTGAAACCGTTCAGTCGATCGTTCTGAAACTATACACACGTCTTCTACACATATTGAAGATGTGCACCTTGGTGCTTTTATGCCGAAAAAGAAACAACCTTTTTAACTTAGCCATTTTTTATACATTTGTCTATACAATTATATATACGGTACAGACTTTGTCTACACAACTCCTCCGAAACCGTCGAGTCGATCGTTCTGAAACTATACACACGTCTTCTACACATATTGAACCTTGGTGTTTTTATGCCGAACAAATATTTGTTAAGAAAAATATCACCTTTTTAACTTAGCCATTTTTACTACATTTTTCTATACAGTTCTATATACGGTACAGAGTTTGTGTACACAACTCCTCTGAAACCGTACAGTCGATCGTTCTGAAACTATACACACGTCTTCTACACATATTGAAGATGTATACCTTGGTGTTTTTATGCCGAAAACATATTTTTTAACAAAAAATATCACCTATACATTATTTTATGCAATTCCCTATCATTTCTACTTTACACTCTACTTTTCTATCTCTGCCTAAATTAGTATACATGTTTAGCACAACGAGATGAAGAAATAATGCTATAGACTTTCAAATTCTCATGAATGTTTCTTGCCTTGGTGACAGCTTCACATTTCTGCATCTTCGCTGTCTGGCCCATATTCGACGGGCGTATTTTGTGACTTGCGGCACTCTTGTTCTATATGTAAGATTATCCAGTGTCAAGTGGTGCTGGTTTCCGATTAAAACAAACAAATTATTGCCAGTCCTAAATATTTTCTTTAATAAAAATAAGTACAGAGTCGTAAAATACAAAAATAAAATGAATCACAGGAGAGTATATAGAGTAAAACATACAATGAACAAATCCATACTAACATGCATTTAATTGTCATTTCTCTTGATCGTCCAATACTCAGAGTGCATGATCACGTGGTTACAACACAAACAACAACGGCTGAACGTGTTGAAAGCTCGCCCACACCAAAGTAAGTAGTATTTTATATTTTCCTTAATATGCAACTGATTTTGATGAAATATGGCACAGCAAACACGTCTTCATGAGCTACATTTGGTGGTCCATGGAGTTCGGCACAGACTTATGTCGTTTTTGCGAAGAATCGATTTCCGTGTCGGTAGACACGGAAATCGATTCTACGCAAAAGCGACAGAAGTTTGGGCTAAAATACAGAGACCACCATATTCAACTGTACAAGACGCGTTCGATGTGCCATATTTCATCAAAATCCGTTACTAATAAGGACTACATAAAATGATACGTACTTTGAATCGGATGGATTCTGGAAATTTCAGTATTTGTTGTTGTTGTTGTTTTAACGACATGATCTACACCTTGAATACTGCAATACTTCAAATTAGAGATAAATTATTTTGTGTACACCTGTATACACACTGAGAATCAAAGTCGTTGCACAAAATGAATAACAAATTGATATATTTTATTATTGTATAAACTCGACTTTCACAGTGTATCAACAATGAATTAAAACTCGTTATACACTAGAGAATGCTATTGAACATATATTAACTAATCCTCTACAGTAATTCAATTAAGAACATGGGTTGAGTAGTTTGCAATTTGAAGGTCTTCTGGAATTTCTGTTAATTTCCCACATTTTCCCCGAACTGTATGGAACGCCAAATTTATATAAACTGAAATAATTAATACTCCCTCCAATAATTAGAGCTATCATTAAATATTTAGAGCTAGCTCCAAATCATTTGAAGAGCTCTCTAAATCATTTGGAGCTAGCTCTACATATTTAATACTAATTCTCTAATTATTTAGAGATAGTTATAATTATTTGAGTTTATGTATATTTCGCGTTCCTGGAATAATTAATGCTCGCTCTAAATATTTAATGCTAGCTCTCAATATTTAATGCTAGCTCTAATTATCTAAATACCATTCTACAACAAAATCTAGTGATCACATTTGGGTGGGGAAATGTGGTAAATGTTTCTCGTAAACGTATACAATGATTTTAAATGTAAAAATACCTGTATTCCAGAATCCCTTTCACCAATCTTTAACTTCTGCAGACAAAATTTCAAAAGTATACTTGTTACCTCATGTTGGATCATGTTGATGCTTTGGCATTGTACATGCATATCCACTGAAGGCCAAGGCTCTATGAGAAACAGATAACCTGATATATGTCAATGACTGGATAAATGGGGCTTATGGGATTTGTGACCAATGTATCTCCTGATCAAATAGTACACTCGTGTAGCCTGATCATGATCTATATTGCATGTTCGAAGATTTACGGGCGTTTCATCGATATAATGGCGAACAGTGCAGATCCTGAGCAGACTGTGCGGGTGCACAGGCTGATCTGGATCTACACTGGTCGCAAAACCCATAAGCCTCAGTCGTGGGTGACAGGTGGGAGCATGCGATGGGTAATTTAATGATCGGGGTCCATCCGTTCCGGAATTCCGACTGGAGACCTGGTTTGGCCCTCGCATACGTCTTAGGAATTTTGTATGTGACAGTTGAATCTGGTTATACCCCTTAAGTGAGTACCAGTATTACGATTATTCGTAATCCTATTTTAGGGGAAGGGGCCAAGTGACTTGGTGTGGTATGGACCTGGCACCAGGTCAGGTTATTCTAATTTCAGGGCTGAACATATTTTTTCTCGATGTAAATATTCCGTTCTAATTTTGTGACCCAGGTTAAAACGTGATCGAATCCGTTTGCCCGGCCTTACACGACCTTAACTGTTGATAGACCGTTAAACACACAAACAAACAAACACACATTTCTCTAGTCACAGCCACAGATATGTTCTAGTATAGATAATCCTCCGGCATGCCATCCAATTGAACAACTTGTGGATATAACAAGACAACTAGAAGGATCCTACACATTCGGACGATGTGATAATCAGTCTGGTATTGTCGCCAGTATGAATAGTGACATCTAGTCCTGAGCCGCACTCCATTCTCATACTCGGTATCAGGCAGTTGAATTGGCCGATGCTGAGCTCAGCATTGGTCAATTCAACTGCCTGATACCGAGTACTAATTTGGAGAACGTTCTCAAAACGTTTTATACCGTAATAACCTTAAATATTCGGACACCATTTATTTGGGGGAAACGCATGAATACTATTTGCTTTCCTCACAACAGTGAGTATGCAAATATTTAGGACGCAGTGCTGGTTTAATCACAATAACAATGTATTTGGATACAATTTGTTTTGGGAATAGGGGTTTCCCAAAGCAGATTGTGTCCAAATATTTAGGATTCTGACGGGGTTTGATGCCTGGTTATGGTCTACACTTGTTTTACATCTACCTGTAAGGGCAGTGATTATGTCACAACAAAAACCTGAATACGTGGTATGTGTTGTAGGTTTCACTCGATTCTTTGAGTAAATCGGGCATCGTCCGATTGATGTCATCACATACGTGGCAGCGACTGTGTCACAAAAACTGACTGGGTCTGCGGTTGTAGGCTTCATCCGGTTCTGTGTAAGGAAATCTGTCACAAAAACCGACGGCAGGACTGGGTCTGCGTTTGTAGTCTTCACCCGGTTCTGTGTGAGGGAGTCGGCCATCAGATAGGCGGCAGAGATTGTGTCACAAACACCGACGATAGGACGGGGTCTGCGTTTGAAAGTTTAGCCCGATTCTGTGTGAGGGAGTCGGAAACTCTGCGCGTGTCACTCGCCCGCGTCATCCTCACTGTGATCGCCGGCAGTATCAACTTGGCCGCCAGTCTCTGGTCCACCGTGGTCGACAACGTCGTCTTCGACGGTCTTGAAGCTCTACTTTTCAGAGACTTCAAATCGGCGTACAAGTCACTGGTAGATTTTGTTCTATCTATAACCCTCTGCGGGTTCCTGTTGAGTAACAAGCGCGTTGCTTCGCGTTTTCGTATGGCAGATGGTAGAAATTCTTTAAGTTCCTTGTCGACTAGATCTCCCAGGTCAGTCCGCAAGCTATTGGGAGGGTACATGCCGTATAAGTCACTATCGTCGAGCTGCCCGTTGCATTCTCGGTCCTTCGCGAGTCGCTCCAGGACATTTAGATGCGCCTTGTGATCCAGTAAGGAGTCGTTGTATTTGTGTGACGCCCGGCCGGTCTTGTTGAGGAACACGTGTTTCTCGGCGTCCACCTGTCTGGCGGCGAGGCGGTAGCGGGCGGCCTCAGACTTGTTGACGACGTCGGCCAGTCTGGACCTGTACTCGCACTGGCGCTGGATCGACTCCACGCGGCTCTCCGTGTAGAACCCGCCCGTGTAGTCGTCGTAGGTCACCTTACGCCTCCTCGCCGCGCGGCTCTCGTCGCCGAAACCCATTCTCGCCGTCTGGTCTCACTTATAATGTAATTTATAATATTAACTTCGATGGAATATATTTCACTGGATCGTATTGTCAGATTTTCAATATAGCTATAATTACACAATAATTAAAAAGGTATATCATTTCCGTGTATATCACATATTCAAATTCACCATCGTTTCCTTTTTTGATACACGGATCCTATTATGTGGTTACCAATTTCGAACCCTTTAAATGCTCTAGATTGATATTATACACTTAACCATATATTAAGTATCGTACATTCACCAAGTTAAGCACTGCAGTCCCGTTATTCTGCTGAATTCAAGATGATTTCGACTTTTTTTTTGTATCCATTTGCAGACCTATACTCGGCCAGTATGACTGTTGCTGGTTTGTAGTGTAGATGTCTGGAAAAGGAAAATACGATGACGCCACATGCCACAATATACTATTTTGGAACATAATAATTACAATCCATAACTGAAGACCAACGTGTTTTTCCTACCTGTAATTATTTTCAAAACTGAATATTTGTTTTAATATAATGCACATATTGAGTACATGAATTGTACCGACGGTTGCAGTTATCATCACTGATCATAGTCGTGTATATAGAGAATAGTAGGTTAGTGCCGTGAATGGCATTCCCATTTTCCCATTCACGACACTAACCTACTATTCTATTTATCCCGTCAACACCTACACATAGCTGTAACATGCAATACAAATAACCCCAGCCACCGCACATATTCATACGCAGTGATTAGGTCGTATTGATAGGATAGCAAAAATGTTTCACGGTTCCGTGTTTCACGGACCATACGCACTGTGTTGACGGGATAAGTATATATAAAGTCACGTTGAATGTATACATCACTAGGCGACGCATTATTTCTACAGCATGGTACAATAGCAGGTACACATTATGGAAGCGTTCCGGTGCCAATGCTAAACTATGTTTTATCTCCAACTCCTAATTATGAGATAGTAATTCCTAATTAGGAGATACTAAGTCCTAATTAGGATATATTATCTCCTACTGGGGACTTAGTATCTCATAATTAGGAGCTAGTATCTCCTACTGAGGACTTACTATTTCCTAATTAGGACTTACTATCTCCTAATTAGGACTTACTATCTGTGTCAATGTTAAAACATGTTGTATCTCCTAGCTCTTAATTACGAGATACTAACTCCTAATTATGAGATACTAGCTTCTAATTAGGAGATACGATATCCTCTCCTAATTAGGAGATAAATATATTCTAGCATTGGTACCAGGACGTTTCCATAATACATTACTAAACGAATATAATAAAGTGAATATTATTAATCATGTGAATGTATTTAATGTCACGATTTGTATTGATTTCGTCTCGATGCTATATTGTTACAACTAACGTGGTATCTACCTTAAATGTTACCGTTGAAGCGCATGTACAGGTCCCGAATTTTTACTTCCTACGTGTATCCATGTGCACAGATAATATTGAATGTCACCGATGTGGATAAATTGAATGCTTCGAGTGTCAAAAAGCACTTGCTGACGGCGAGATTAGATATGAATATATATATAATACCTATTTTGTTTCTTAGTACTATAAGTCTCCTTACTTATACTATTAAAAGCTAATTACGTGTTAATATTATTATAAAGAGCATACCTTTCTACAACTATCACTGATTAGCGCAAACCTGCATGTAGCTTTACCAGCTAATCGGATATATTGTTAATCATCATAATATTGCGCAAATTAAATATGCACCTGTTCATTTCCATTATCTACGGAGCGCCGCAGGGGACGTAGAATTTTTTTTTTTATTAATTCGTTCCCACGAAATAACAATTCGTTCCCACGAAATAACAAGTCGTTCCCACGAATTAACAACTCGTTCTCTCAATTTAATAATTCGTTCTCACGAAATAACAATTCGTTCCCACGGGAACGAATTGGTAATTCAAGGGAACGAATTGTTATATCGTGGGAACGAATTGTTAATTCGAGGGAACGAATTGTTAAATTGAGGGAACGAATTGTTACTTCGTGGGAACGAATTAATAAAAAAAATCCATGTCCCCTGCAGGGCTCCTTAATTATAACGGGGATAAAACATGTTCTATTCCATTGTTGCCTATATAATATACTTGTATCGATGTAATTCATTCTATAAATTAGGATTTGTGATACAACGGTGTATTAACCCTTACTACGCTGAATTAAATATTGTCGTCTGCTGGAAATGTTTTATTTTCAATATTTCTCGACAAAAACCTGGTTTTGACAGCACATGGGGATCGTCTCCACTGGAGACGATTCCCATGTGCTGTCAATCAAAACCAGCTTTTTGTTAAGAATTAAAGCAAAAATGAAAAACAGCAGACGGCAATTTCCGTCAACAGCTTAGGAAGGGTTAACTGCAAAACGAAAACATATAATAAACTTATAATTAATTCATAACTACGGAGCGCCGCAGGGGACATGAATTTTGTTTTATTAATTCGTTCCCTCAATTTAACAATTCGTTCCCTCGAATAAACAATTCGTTCCCACGATATAAAAAGTCATTCCCTCGAATTAACAATTCGTTCCCACGAAATGACAATATCGTTCCCTCAATTTAACAATTCGTTCCCTCGAATTAACAATTCGTTCCCACGATATAATAATTCGTTCCTACGAATTAACAATTCGTTCCCTCGAATTAACAATTCGTTCCCACAAAATGTAAATTCGTTCTCTAAATTTAACAATTCGTTCCCTCGAATTAGCAATTTGTTCCCACGAATTAACAATTCGTTCCCACGAAATAAAAAATCGTTCCCTCAATTTAACAATTCGTTCCCACGAAGTAACAATTCGTTCCCACGATATAACAATTCGTGGGAACGAATTAATAATTTGATCCCGTGGGAACGAATTGCTAATTCGTGGGAACGAATTGTTAATTCGTGGGAACGAATTGTTAAATTGAGGGAACGAATTGTTATTTCGTGGGAATGAATTAAAAAAAAAAATTCTACGGGAACACACGATGTAATCAAAGCTGGTTCAATGCACGATTCTCTGCTTATGCAATAAATAGAATCTTACATTTGCGATGATTTAACTTTGTATTTATTAAACTAGTTTACTGACTTCGTAAAAAATCTCGACAATGCCTCGTTTCATATGAATTTACTAGACTCGTTAAATATATACATATAAAATCACCAAACGTGTAAGACCCTCTATATTATGAAAGGAACAGGGGGCCGTTTCACTAAACTTCCTACGATTAAAATGTTCGTAAGTGCAAAATTATGATAGTCTGTAAATTTCACATTAACAATGTTTTCTTGTAAATAATTGTTGGATTTACATTTATTGAGCATAGGCTGCATATGCAGCCTATGCTCAATAAATGTAAATCCATCAATTGAAATTTGCAGACGATTCTAAATTTGCGCTTACGAACATTTTAGTCGTAAGAAGTTTAGTGAAACGGCCCCCAGATCCGAGGCGTATGACGGACGGGTTTTGGGGCTTGGGATTAGGTGCATGTAACGAACATCCGTAGTCGTACACGTACCAGTCGGTGTCACCGAACCACACACCCACCTGGGAATAACCAGGATTTTCAAAAACGGTCAATGGACGCACTGACTGTACATAGGGATCAGGGGCCCGTTTCACTAAACTTCTTACGACTAAAATGTTCGTAAGTGCAGATTTAGGATCTTCTGTAAATTTCAATTTATGGATTTACATTTATTGAGAATAGGCTGCATACGCAGCCTATGCTCAATAAATGTAAATTCAATAATTGTTTACAAGAAAACATTGTTAATGTGAAATATACAGACTATCATAATGTTGAACTTACGAACATTTATGTTCGTAAGTGCAAAATCATGATGGTCTGTAAATTGCACATTAACAATATTTTCTTATAAACAATTATTGGACTTACATTTATTGAACATTCTCAATAAATGTTAATCCATGAATTTTAATTTCCAGACGATCCTAATGTTGCACTTACGAACATTTTAGTCGTACGAAGTTTAGTGACACGGCCCCCTGACAATTTGGATTGTGGGATTTGTAATGCGTGTAAGATGACCGGCTACCCGCTGAGAAAATATACCTTACTACTTGTGCGACCATCATAGCTCCAGATCAGTCTGGGCCAGTTTCACTACACTTCGTACGACTAAAATGCTCGTAAGTGCAAACTTATGATAGTCTGTAAATTTCACATTAACCCTTAGACGTGGGTGGTTGGTCTGGCGAACGTGACGGCGTAAATATAACGGTAGGGGTTCCTCATTATAGGAATCACGATTTATCTGGTTTGGCCCTCTGGTATGTTTTTATCTTTGGCTCTTCTTTTACCTGGTAGTTCAATTGGGTTATTGTCCATTATAAAAGTAGTAAGATTATTACTGATCCTACTGCTTTTGGGAAGTGATTCTGATGTGGCGAGGACCTGGCATCAGATCAGGATTATTCTGATTTAGGGGCTGAATATATACTTGTACAGGTAATATATGGGATTTAGTACTAAACCCATTGATCCGGCCTTAAATGACATTAGCTGTTGATAGGCCGTTAAACCCCAACAAACAAACAAAACAAATTAACCCTTAGACCGCTACACACAACAATTGTCGTCTGCTGTTGCTTTTATATCTTGTCTTATTTCTTAATAAAAACATGGTTTGACAGCACTTCAGAATAATTTCCAATGGAAATGATTCTAAAGTGCTGTCAAAGCATGTTGAACATTATTCTAAAGTGATGTCAAAGCATGTTTTTGATGATACAAATGGAAAATAGAAAATATACAGCAGACGACAAAAAAATAAGATAGCGGAGTAAGGGTTAACACTGTTTACTTGTAAACAATTATTGGATTCACATTTATTGAGCATAGGCTGCATATGCTCAATATATGAGAATTCATCAATTAAATTTCCAGACGATCCTAAATTTGTACTTACGAACATTTTAGTCGTGCGAAGTATAGTGAAACGATCCCCTGATCCGGGGTTATGCTGGTCGCCATTCTGTGAACGTTCCGGCATTTATGTCTTTAATTACCAACTTTGGCTCAGAATATTACGTGCATGTTGACACATGATGACCACGATCCACACTGGTTGCACGTGTCCTAAGAACAGTTTAGCAGGCAAAACTCAATGCACATCGACCGAATTTATCCTTTGCAATGCTGAATTAAATTTTGTCGTCTGCTGTTTATTGTTTAGTATCCATTTTTTCTTAATCAAAATCATGCTTTGACAAATGGAAATTAATCTAAAGTGCTTTCAAACAATGTCTTATTAAGAAAAAGGCGAAATATCACGTAATAGTAGACGATAATTTAAGAGTTAATCAGAAGAAAACTAGAAATGAGAAATTGACATTCCTGGTCACATATGTGTCGAATTTGAAGTTAATCTTTATCTGATATAAGTTGTGCTTTGACTCATCGTATTTCATCATAACCGGCGTCAGGCCTACTTAATCGGTATTAACTGAAATAAATACGTTTTATAAACTAAATTGTTTTCAAATCATAACAAAGCAAAACTGTAGAAGCAATAGATTTCCAAATAAACCGACATTACCTGAATTGTATGCAAGCTTTAATGCAATATCCGTTTTCCAAACTATAGGGATATTAGTCCGATTTTCTGGGAATTTGGTGAAGCCAGATTTCACCCACTTAACATCTGTTTGATAAATACTCTGGTATATATATGATATATCACTACTGACTAGTATATTAGCTACCGCGACAATTGAGACACGTCATGTGATTTTGTACCACCTAAGAACATGTGCGATATCTCATGAAAATATTTACAAAATTTACGATATTTTCCCTAAATGACGTCGAAAGATGACAATATCTTCGTAGCAAATGACAATTTCGTCATCTTTCGACGTCATTTACGGAACAAATCACATTTTCTGTAAATATATTTCATGAAAAAATCGTACATGTTCTTAGGTACAAAATCGCATGGCGTGTCTCAATTGTAGTTGAACACACTTTGTTTAGTGGCACGGGTGCTGTTGTATGTTGTATTACATTTGTGAAACATACATGGTATATATATATATATATATACATATATATATATACCATGTATATATATACAATTTATTGTCATAACACTCCTGTGTCATGCATTTGACACATGCTATTTCTTTGAAACTGTGTGTTATAGTTGTGACACCCGTATCTCGTAGTGACACATGTATCATGTATCATGCTTGTAACGAACAGTATAGACCGTGGAACCTGGGGGCCGTTTCACTAAACTTCTTACGACTAAAATGTTCGTAAGTGCAAAATTATGATAGTCTGTAAATTTCACATTAACAATGTTTTCTTGTAAACAAGTATTGGATTTACATTTATTGAGCATAGGCTGCATATGCAGCCTATGCTCAATAAATGTAAATCCATCAATTGAAATGTACAGACGATCTTAAATATGTTGTAACATACCGGGTATGTATTGGTCCGTCTGTCGTCCATTAGGCTCCGATGGCGTGTATATTGTCACTGTAGTGTTGTTAAACGACATCCATCCGAATATATATAGCCAAACCGTTGCGTATCCGTATTACCATAAGTATTTTTTATTATTATTTACGTCACGTATCAACACAGCATTCAACTATATAGTTGTGACAGGTATACCTATCGATCCGTGCATACGTGTTTTTATGGTAGCCTACACGAAAAGTTATATCCACAGTGATATTCAAACTTGCGTCCGTATTAACTAGTGTCACTAGGAAAATGGGGCTTATGCCTTTAGTGACCAGTTTAGAAAAGCTTGCGCGTCCACCCAGTCTGATTAAGATCTTCAATATTCGCGATTCAGTCGTCATTAACACATGGGGATTATGACTTTCGTGCCAGTTTAGATCAACTTGCGCATCCACCAAGTCTGATTAAGATCTACAATATTCGCAGTTCAGTCATTAAAACATCCAATTCTTGTGCCACATGGTATATATTATTATCAGACTATGGGATGCTGGGGCCCGTTTCACTAAACTTCGTACGACTAAAATGTTCGTAATTCCAAATTTAGGATTGTCTGGAAATTTCAATTGATGGATTTCCATTTATTGCAGCCTATGCTCAATAAATGTAAATCCAATACTTGTTTACAAGAAATAATTGTTCATGTGAAATTTACAGAGTATCATACTTTTGCACTTACAAACATTTTAGTCGTACGAAGTTTAGTGAAACGGCCCCCTGGTCGCCGATAACGAGCATGCAATGCCATAAGACACGTTTCTCCAATCACAGCTATGTAATAGTGTTATTAATATTGCTATTGCTTTTTTCATTCAACAACACAATCGCTAATGTTTGTCTATTTAAACCGTACACTTATTCAATCATACTGAAAGCAATACATTATAACTTGGTTTTATTAAGCTGTGTGTAGTATTATGTTTTCGGACATTGATTCCTTTATTCGAGCCATTAATCGTTGGATACCAGGGGCGGATCCAGCATTTGGGGAACGAGGGTTGTCTAGTTGCGAAGGTAACTCTTGCAATCTACTCCCGTAACGTCCGTAGCTAGCTACGGACGGTACTGGAGTAATTGCAGGAGTTACCGTTCGCAACTACGGGGTTGTCCTATTTTTGAGCTCTTCGAAATGCACTTTTCTGTGTTTTACGGCATTTAAATTAAAGACTGCAACTGGTGGTAAACTGTGATCTATGTAAACTCCGTGTAAACTCCACCTCTATATCCGCCCCTGGATACTAAACCTTCGCTACACAATGTCGCGTATATAGGACTATAATAACCACCGTTGTTAGATTCCATTTATTTACATAAGCATGCCATGATATATTGAGGTTGTACTCGTCACCTCGTTTTCTGTAGCAGTCTCATCTGATGCATATTGTTTACACGTACATGTATTATGAGTTTTAATGCACTGTGCTATCTTGTTATTACGCTGTAAAGGCTATGTGTAAAGTACGGTGGCACAGAGGGGACATGGACATATGTTTTACTTTCGCGTGCGCACGCGATAGCTATCACGTGCGCTCACGTGCGCACGCGATAGCTACCACATGCGCACGCAATAATACAAAATAATTCCATGTCCCCTCTGTGCCACCGTAGTAAAGGCTATGGTATGCAATAAACTTACTTAAAACATTGTAAGCGTGTTAGCTCTGTGGCCGTGACTGGAGAAATGGAGCTGATCGGGTTTGCGACCGGTGTATATCCAAATCAGACTGTGCATCCGCATGATCAGAATCTTGCATCCGCATGATCAGAATCTGCACTGTTCGCAATTCCACAAATGAAACACCCGTCATGTTTTTATCAAGCGAGATAGATCGTTATCAGACTACAGGAGTGTGCGGGGAAATCAGAGTACTCACACTAATAAAATGTCCGGCCAAAATTGCAAAGTTAGTGAAAATAAGAGAACAAACATAAGCAAGTAAATATGACATTTCGCCTTGGACCAATTTATGTGCTATTTAATGTGGAGACGTGTCGTCGCGCCGCGGAAAGCGAGATGTAGTGTTCACAATCATGTCCGCGTGTCCGTGCGGGCGTACGGCCCGGCCCGGCCCCGTTTGTCCATTCCGGCGTCCAGCCATCCGAAATGTACGTTAAAGTGTTTAACTGACCGATATCTCTCCAGCCATATGTCAGGTTGATTTGCAAGTTCATATAGTTGTTTGTTATCATCCATATTTCATTGTATAGTCCAGCCTATGCTCAATAAATGTAAATCCATTAATTGTTTACAAGAAAACATTGTGTATGTGCATAAGCAGCCTATGCTCAATAAATGTAAATCCAATAATTGTTTACAAGACAACATTGTTTATGAGCAATTTACCATAATTTTGCACTTACGAACATTTTAGTCGTACGAAGTTTAGTGAAACGGCCACCAGCTGTAGACTATTGCTGGTTATCTTGTATACACTACCGTCTGCGATTTTTCATGAAATATATTTACAGAAACTGTGATATTTTCTGTAAATGACGTCGATAGATGACGGAATTTTCAAATGCGGAACAGTGCTATGAAAATTCCCCCAACTTTAGACGCCATTTACGCAAGATATCACAATTTTGAAAATAGTTTTCACGAGATATCGCACATGTTCTTAGGTACAAAATCACATGACGTGTCTCGTATCAAAAAACACTTGAAAAGTTTGAATCTTGTGCTTGAAACCAAGCAGCTTAATTGGAGTCTGAGCTCTGCTACAGCCCAGTCACTCAAATTGATTGATTGCGAGTTGGCATTGCCAATAGTTGTTCAATAGATGGCAAGGTGTATGATCACGTGGTACTAACAACAACAACAAGTACCAATTCAAAGTACGTATTCTTTTATAGTGTCCTTATTACGTAAAGGATTTTGATGAAATACGACACATCAAACGCGTCTTGTTAAGCTGCATTTGGTGGTCTCTGTATTTTCGCCCAAACTTCTGTCGTTTTTGCGAAGAATTGATTTCCGTGTCTCTGATTACGGAATGGGGGTACGGTTAGCGCCAGTAGGCGTTGCCGCCGTTAGAGTCGCGGGTTCGAAATGGCATACGGTGAGCATTTAACATATATGTGGCTGTGACTGGAGAAATGGGGATTATGGGAATTTTGACCATTACAGCTCCTGAACGAACAGCATACTCTTGTAACATCATACCGATTTATATTGCTTGTCAGAAACATACCGGGTGTGTCATTGATGGAATAGCGAACAGGCGGATGCACAGGCTGATCTGGATCTACACTGGTCCCCAAAACTCATAAGACCATTTCTCCAGTCACAGCCACATATAATGAGTTTTCAAGTCATCAATTATAGTGTTAAATAAATTAAGATCTTTAAAAACAACACAGTGCGAATTTTATTTCATTACCTTAGATTAAAGACCGTATGCGATCTTGTATCTCAGGGGGCCGCTTCACTAAACTTCGTACGAATAAAATGTTCGTAAGTGCAAAATTATGATAGTCTGTAAAATTCACATTAACAATGTTCTCTTGTAAACAATTATTGGATTTACATTTATTGAGCATAGGCTGCTCAATAAATGTAAATCCACCAATTGAAATTTCCAGATTTTCATTCTGACAAGTAGTAGTTTCGATAACAGTACCTCCGTGCATATCAATGCATCGCAATAGTTTGCTGCAATACGAGGCACAGGTTGACGTAACGGACCAAGGCTATATATAAATTATCAAATCTAAAGGTATCAGTGGTAAACAAAAACAATTGTTTTACTCCTTTTTAAAATACAATACTATACTACAGTATTGTCTGTTAATAGGAGTACAAAACCCACACTAATTAACTTATGTGTGACTGTGGCTGGAGAAATGGGGCTTATGAAGTTTTGCGAGCAGTGTAGATCCAGATCAGCCTGTGCATCCGCACAGTCTGATCAGGATCTGCATTGTTCGTCGTACCATCAATGAAACACTCGCCATGCTTCTATAACTCTGCAATATAGCTCGTTATCAGGTGTGAATGTGGTATTTGATCAGAATCGACGCAAGTCACAAATCCAATAAGCCCCATTACTCCAGTCACATACACATTTAACTTATTATCATTGAAACCTGACGTACTGTAATCACAATGGACCTGAAACGGTAGTGAATGTAGGGAGTGTTTTCATTCTTTTTAACCCTTTCAACCCTAAGTAACTGTAATGGACTGTGATATGCTAATTTTCCGACCAATCCAATCGTCACAAAATTATTTTCAGATTAGTCCATTTATGAAAAGGGGGTGTTTTTGTTCTAAAGAATATGAAAATTACTTGCAAAAAGTGCAGATCCTGATGAGACGGCTCGTTACGAGCCGGCTCATCTGGATCTGCACTGTTTGCATAAACCGATATAGCGGGCTTTCGGGTTCAAAGGGTTAACTTTGAGGACAACAATACCAACCAATTATACCAATTGTGTGAGAACGTTGAAGTATATTTGCGGATGTGACTGGAGCAATGGGGCTTATGTGTTTTACGACCAGTGTAGATCCAGATCAGCCTGTGCATACGCACAGTCTGATCATGGTCTACACTGTTCGCCATTCCATCAATGTAACACCCGTCATGCTTCTAACAAGCAATATGGATCGTTATCAGGCTAAGGGAGTGTGCTGTTTGATCAGGAACTACACTGATCACACATCATATTAAGCCCCATTTGAAGATTTCTCCAGTCACAGCCACATTTATAATCTATCTATTGTGAGAGCTCTATAGTCGTAATAATTATGCCGTCGTAGTAATTTGGGAGAACCGGTAGCACGGTATCGACCATGACCTTTCAGTTTGTATTGTTTCGTTGAAATGTATACTAGTACTATTTTCACCACAAACGGAACCAGTTGGAAACATTGTTCAGTGGTCACATTTCAGGCACATATGCTAGTTTTGGAGGGGCAACATATTGACACACTTGGTGAACAAGGTAACCTTTAGTTATTAACTTATAAGATCTAGCGCTGTGATTTGATATACGGTATGATAGGGAATGACGAAGTCTTCCCGCATACTCCTGCAGCCTGACAAGGATCTGTATATGCGCACATGTCCGCGCATACAGTCTGGTATTCATGTAAATCCGTAAACCGAACCTGTAATGCGTAAGATATTTCGGGTTAGTAAATCCGCTACTATGTGCGTCAATTAAAGTTCTTGGACATCGTTCGCGGCGAACATCGTTCACATTTTCCCCTCGAATCACATCAGATGCATTTTCATGGCAAGTTTTACTGCCGTTCTACTGATCGGCATCGGTAACCGATTGACGTCGATGTAATGACGCAATCTAAACAGTTCCGTGTTACTTTCAACGACAACCATGTCATATGTTCTCATCCTCTAGCATAAAACGTTACCTGATAAATAGAATACCATGTTAGTGTCTTTTGATATCAACTTTATCAGCCTCGAAAGTTGATATAAAAAAACACTATCATGGTATTCTACGCGTTTCCTAGCCTTGTCTGGTATCAATTTTAATACAATAGCTTGGTATTCTGTATATATTTCAGCAACACGCACACTTCCCGATTCCCACGGACGACATGAAGAAACTGTGGCCCCGTCGCCGATGTATAAGAGTCGTGTTGTTGGCATCATTAACTTTCTTCATTACCACGGGTTTATCTCTCACTGTATTCCGACACGACTTGGGACCAAACGCAATTCACGAATACCGTATGGCTAGAGACATATATATTAACAAACAAATCCACATGAATACAAGCGTCAGTCAAACAATTTATATGATAGAAAAAGGTAATCAAACTATGAATAACACAGTAAATGACAGTCAAGACATTCACAAAATAGCCAAGCGTAACCTAAATAATAATAAGCTGCATATGGTGTTATTTTCGTCGTGGGCGTCTAAAGAGGAGAAAACCCGGGTGTACGACAACACGTTGGACAACTGGCGATCCTTCCTGCCGGACATACAACCGCTTGTGTTCGCCAACGACGTCAAAGTGCAGCAGACGGCAAAAAAACGGCAATGGCATCACTTGCCGGAGCTGTTTGACCCAAAATGTGGCGGGCCGCCATTGTTACCACCAATGTTCCTGAACGCCAGCGACTATTACGACGCTTACTTCTATGGTTTCGCAAATGCTGATATTCTATTTAGTGATAATCTAAAAGTCACCTTAGATTTCTTCATCAAATTATGGCATCGTTGGGAGAAACCTTTAATGATTATCGGTAGGCGGACTAACTACGACCTCCACAAACACTCATCTTACTCCATTTCCAAACGGGAAGTGGACGAAAAAGTGAACGAACTCGTGGAAGTGCCCAAGTCGACAGACTACTTTTTCACGACCAGAGATTTCCCCTGGTGGAATGTAGCCCCTTTAAGTATCGGCCGCCCGGCTTTCTGTCGTTGGATAATGGGTTACGCGCATAAGATCGGCACCCACGTGATTGACGCCACGGCGACGGTGGCGGCGCTGCACATGACCACGGAGGACGGTAACAAGAGCTCGTGGAACCTCGTAGGCAAAGGCATGCACTGTAATGAGGACGTGATCGAGAAGCGAGAGGTGAGGGAAACCGTCCGGCTCGCGCTAGGCTGGGTGGAGTGCGCCCTGCTGGAGACTTACATGGACGACTCCAATCAAGTGCAGCTGCGACCGAGAAACGCCACGGACGCTAACTGTCCTGTGCCGTAAACACCGACAGCTGTAGTCTCTATATGACTACGTCAATACACAATGAATGGATTTACTACGCAACCTAACTGAATACTCAAAATGTGATAATTTCTTCTACTTTCATAATACAAATGGATGTTGTAAAACGTGCGTCCACTTACCATGCTTACAGAAGAGAAAATCCAATCAAATCTCCTCTGATATGAGTCGTACCTAACCCAAATTTTCTATCTGTAACACAGGGCGACCAAGGTCGCCCTGCGTTACAGACAGAACATTCGGGTTAAGTCTTCTGAAACTATCCATCATATAATGGTAGTTATCATTCATGTAATCAAACAAACACATTAGAAAAATAGTATTATTATGAACCATCATGAATCCAGCGAATAAAGCAAATTATATACATGTCCGTGTAATTACATGACTGCTGGCTTGTCTGACGGAATGTTCGTCACGTTATTTATAAGCCGCGTATATACGACTGTTCCTTGATGTCCGCGCTGCGTAGAGATGAAGATTAACCCTTTCAACACCACAGACCTCTATAGAGACAATGTTTGCAAACAGTGGAGATCCAGATGAGCCGGCTCGTAACGAGCCGTCTCATCAGGATCTCCACTGTTTGTTAATAATTTTAAACGTCGTACAGATTACCGTTTTAGAAGAATGGGATAATTTTAATGAACAAAATTAATGAAATAACGTGAAACATTGGCATGGAACATCCTACATGTATTAAGTTACTTGGTGTTGAAAGGGTTAATAACCTCAACATAATGTCCATAAAACAAGCCACCATAGAATTAGCATCAGGCTGTATAGTGTATATATGTATAGTGTATATATGTATAGTGTATATATGCAGGTCCAGATTAACGCTGGGTAGAAACGAACTTAGCATGGTTTAGTCATATTATGACCCAAATTGCACTTCCTTGTCGTTTAACCGCCATTGTCCGTACTTTCTCACACGCCCGTCAAGGATGCTATTCAATAAGTGGTATTATAGAATAGAATAGAATAATAATTTAGTAATATTTATCATGTTTATTTTACTGATAGTGACTCGCGGTGGTATCAGGCTATTTTCATATGCAAATGAGGCATGCTATTTTTTTTTTATTATTTGTACTAATTAAATGCGTCACCTTAAAAATACTATTTTGGACAGATTTTTAAGCATGATCATTGCACATCAAAAAATAAAGAGAATAAATAATACTGTCCGTTAAACATTTTAAGGAAACATGGTTATCGCCCCTGATATCAGTGTGGACATTTACGTTTGATATGAAATGTATAATAATGCCAATCAAAACGTGGGGTAGTGATGTATAGCGGGTACTCGCAATTTTTATAACTGGTGAAATAGTGACACAAGTATACACTTATTTAATTCCTATAAAGAACATGTTGTGCCCACCCACTGAGTGGGCATGTACCTTCAACACTTAAATATATAACATGGTCCATGTTCATTTTGAACTATTCTATGGAAGCGTCCTGGCGCCAATGCTAACATATATAAGGAGATACTAACTAAGAGATACTAAGTCCTAATTAGCATTATCTCCTAATTAGTTACTATCAACTAATTAGGAATTAGTATCTCCTAATCAGGACGTAGTATCTCCTAAGTAGGAGATACAGATTTGTTAGCATTGCCACAGATAGATAGTAACTCCTATGGAGTTGGTATCTCCTAGTTAGTATCTCCTAATTAGGACTTAGTATCTCCTAATTATGACTTAGTTTCTCCTAATGAGGACTTATTATCTCATAATTAGCAGTTAGTATCTCATAATTAGGACTTACTATCTCCTAATTAGGAGATAAACATAATTTTAGCATTGGCACCATACCAGGACGCTTCCATACTATTAAATTAATAAAACAATCAGTATTTTTTCTTAAACTAAATTACAAACACTGATCCCGAGACGGCTCATTACGAGCCGGCTCACCTGGGGCCCGCTTCTTACCACTAAAATGTTCGTAAGTGCAAATTTAAGATCGTCTGTAAATTTCAATTTATGGATTTACATTTATTGAGCAGCCTACATGTAAATCCAATTATTATTTACAAGAAAGCAATGTTAATGTGAAATTTACAGACTATCATAATTTTGCACTTACGAACATTTTAGTCGTACGAAGTTTAGTGAAACGGGCCCCAGGATATACAGCGTTTGTAAACAATGATTAAATATGGTCTGTAGGTAAGGTTGAATTGCAAGATTTGGCTCCTTCATTTCTTCCTCGGTTTCTGTTTCCGTTTCTTCCTATCGTCCGTCATATCGTTCAGAGATTCTTTGCTTTTTGCGATTTCTTCCATGGTAAACAAGTCGTTCCCCTCCTTCCCAATGCACTCGAACAATACCAACAAACGGTACATACCCAGAATCAACGTCAGTACATTCTTCAGAGAGAAAAACATAATCAAATAATCCGAGACGTTAAGCTTGAAAATCGCATAGAGTCTTGCAATTAAAAAGGGGCCATCTTGAAAGAAGAACACCAACGAAATTGACACGGCTTCTGATTTCTCCGCACTACTGATCTGCTTGCGACGTTCCGCTGGGTGAATGGAAAGTGGGCGGGCCGAGGTGGTGCTGCCGGACGATGTAGTTACGAATATAAACTGAATCAGGCTCACAGTCCACGCCCCCAACACGCAGTAGTGGAACGTGGGGTGCTCGAGCACTTTCGGCTCTCGGAAGATCTCGGAGAAGTCGAGCATATCGGCGGAGATGGCCGAGTAGTTTATGAGGAGCTGGGAGAGGGACTGGCGGTCGATGCGACCGCGGGGCAGCAACCAGCGACATACGATGATCAAGAACATCATTGACTGCTCCAGTAGTGACGTCACGCTCACGTCGGCAAACACGGCGGCTATGTTGCTCTGAAAGAAATACTTCATCATTGAAGGGGCCAGTGGACGAATGTGCTAACTAGCCTATTCTTCCACTGATCCCTTCAATAGTAATTATAACTTGGGCCTCCGACTGACAAACGGAGCGTTACGGAATCTAATTGTCAATTGACGCGACACTAACACTACTTAATTGGCCGAATGGCATAACCATGACCACGTGGTTACCACAACAACAACAATGTCTGAAAGTCACGGTGTTGAAAGCACGTCCACTCCAAAGTAAATATTATTTGATATTTTCCTTGATATGCAACGGATTTTGATGAAATATGGCGCAGCAAACGCGTCTTCATGATCTGCATTTTGGTGGTATCGAGACTTCGGTACATACTTATGTCGTTTTTGCGAAGAATCGATTTCCGTGTCAGTATTGACAGTAAACACGTAAATCGATTCTTAGCAAAAACAACAGATGTTTGTGCCAAAGTACCGAGACCACCAACTGCAGCTTAACAAGACGCGTTTGATGCGCCATATTTCATTAAAACCCGCTACATAATAAGGACAATATAACAGAATACGTACTTTGAATCGGAGGCGCTGCTCGACGTTTCAGTAATTGTTGTTGTTGTTGTAACCACGTGCTCATGCGCCTTAGAATTGATAACGACAGGTAAGGTAAAACTCGCTTAAAATGAATGGCGAAATGGATAAAATTCCCCTAATTATGTTTAGAAACAAACAAATAAATAGAGACATAACAATAGGCATGATTTGCTGGGATATGTTTTTTTTATCTGGCTGTGTTCTTAGCTAAACATACTGAGCGATATTCAAGGTGTATGATCACGTAGTACTAACAACAACAACAAGTACTGAAACTTCCAGAATCCATCCGATTGAAAGTACGTAGTATTTTATAGTGTCCTTATTATGTAACCGGGATTTTGATGACATATGGCGCATCAAATGCGTCTTGTGAAGCTGCATTTGGTGGTCTCTGTACTTTGGCCCAAACTTATGTCGTTTTTGCGACATAAGTCTGTGCCAAACTCCATGGACGACTATATGCAGCTCATGAAGTCGCGTTTGCTGCGCCATATTTCATCAAAATCCGTTTCATATTACGGACAATATTCAAAATATAAAATAATACTTTCAAGATTTCAACACTTTCAGCCACTGTTGTTGTTGTTATAACCACGTGATCATGCACCTTGATATTGTAACCTTTTAGCATCCCCTGCTGTGCTGCGTTGTTCACCTGTGAACGTAACTACAGTATGCTCCGTTGTCTTTTGTGGAATACAATATTATCCCTTAGCCTGCTGATCGCGAAAACTGTCGTCTGCTGTTGCTTTATATTTTGCCCTGTTTCTCAATAAAAACATGGTTTGGCAACACTTTAGAATCATTTCCAATGGAAATGATTCTAAAGTGCTGTCAAAGCATGTTTTTGATGAGAAAAATCGAAAATAAAACATAAACAGCAAACGACAACATTTCATTCAGCAGGCTAAGGGTTAAATCACCTGTGAAGACCTGGATCAGTATAGGCTTCCGCGTCAGATCAGTGTCTAAACCATTCACTCGTCAAGCATTGAAACACCAGTCATGTTACGAACACATCTGTTATAGATAACTACCATGCCAACATACCGTTTCCGAGACCGTGGCATTGCCGTCAGCCTGTGGTTCCCAGTCAGCGGCGCCGGTATCTGCGCCCATGGTGATGTTTGATGCCACCGTCATCTCCAGGATCCACAATGGCGGCACTGACGCCAGAAAGTAGCACAGGAAGGCGGTACAGAATCTACAACGTTATACCGAGACAATTCACTCTTCTGCCTCTAGCAAAGGGATCTAAATATTTTATAAATTGTTTGCGTTAGCTTGCAGGGTGTTATCCAGCATATCGTTTACCATACCGGAAATAGCTCTTCATAAATTAATAGTATAACCATGTACAACATATTTGAACAAAATTGCGAGGATGAACATGTTAACACAGGTGACTGTGGTCTCAATTTTCCAAGATGGCCGCCATTTTTTGCATAACTATTTCAACATCACATATATTGGGTTGCAGGTAATTTTGAAACCAGAGCAAAATTATGGCTTCTAAACCAATTTCTACACATGCATGATATATACCTTAGTTGTAGCAGAAGGTATATTAAAATACACATTTTTTTGACGAAAACAACTGTTCTGTATAACATGTATAGTATTATGTTGGTCATAACACAGCAGTCTGTGTAATAATTGATTCCTATGCTAGCTGTTTTAAAGTCATACACGTACTCGTAAATCACGATGTATAATACATGTACAATCACGCCAGATCCCACACCGCAATTGCAATTTTGGCAGCCATTTTCAGTTTTAATGAATTTTCTATCAATACAATTAAGACATATAAATATATATATACATTAGTTTAGTAACCAAGTATAATATCATACTTACCATAGTTACGGGAAAAGGACACATGTGACACTTTGTTCTCAAAATAGTTTACAAGCTCATACTCTAGATATACACTGGTCAATTTGAAACGCCAATGTCGCCCATTTCAAGTCACGATGGGTCACCAATATACACGCACCTGTTCATTTCAAGTCCATGCTTGAGGTAAATGATGAAGATCAGCTCCAAAGTAAACAGCAGCCCACTGATCGCATAGAAACCGTAGTACCGCGAATCCTACAAACAATGGTATCGAGACGAGTGCTCCAAATTTTCTAGAACGTTGCATTCAATCCACTGTTATTAACAATTGTGGCTGTGACTGGAGAAATGGGGCGTATGTGTTGTGCAACCAGTGCATATCCAGATCAGCCTGTGCATCCGCAGTCTGATCAGGATCTGCCCTGTTCAGAATGTCAGCAACGAAACGCCGCTGCATCACACGGCCATGATCCTAACAAGCAATATAATAGATGGTTATCAGGCTACAGGGGTGTGCTATTTCAGCAGGAGCTACACTGGTCACACAGGCCATTTCTACAGTCACAGCCACAATTGAGAATGTCATATAACTAGCATCTATCTATTCTATTCATTACATTGTATACAATGTAACGTTCTAAAACATTTGAAACCACTCAATTATAGAAGAAAATGCATATTTTACTTATACTCATTGGTGTTACGCTACACACCGGCGTAAACTGTTTCACGTCGAAATAGGCACCGGATTCCTGATGAATTCCCATTCAACTACATGCGGAGGATACTGCATAAACACACTTTCGTCTAGTAACCAGGGCAATAAATTTGAGCCGGTCACTAGACGAATAATCTAAGTAGAGCTAAGTGGCATCTCGTCAGGAAACCGGTGCATTTTTCGAAATTTGCGCCGGTTACGAGATGAAAATACGTTTATGTGAAACAGGTGTATTTTGCGATTTGAAACATATTACGCCGTGGCGGAGTGCAGCATCAATGACACTGGAAACTCTTAAACCTTCCACAGGTGGAACACTGGCATTACCCCCACACACTTGGTCTCGAACAGTACTATTTTCTATTTGTATATATTTGAAAAAATCCATTACACCACCCACTTGGTCTCGTACAGTAATATTTTCTATTTATAATCCATTACCCAACCTACTTGGTCTCGTACAGTACTATTTTCTTTTGTTAATGGGCATTTTTATATATAAATAGAAAATACAATACAATGTAGTACAGTACGAGACCAAGTTGGTGGGGTAACGGATTTTTTTTAATGGGCATTTTTATATATAAATAGAAAATAGTACTGTACGAGATCAAGCGAGTGAGGTAATGGAATTTTTTTAATGGGCATTTTTTTTTCGTGTCACAGGTCCTAGTCTTCCACCTGTGAAACCTTCGAGAGTTTGCATTGTACCTGTAAATACTTGACGGTGGCCAGAATAATGATACAGTTGTGCACCCATAGCACGACCGGGCGAACACGGCGCGTAGTATCTTCCTCACCTTGTGGAATTCAGACCGGAATAACGGCTCCTCTGGCATACCCATCGTTCGCTGCCAGCCGTCCTGAAATCGCTACCTACACCGCCGCCTGCGTTTATCTAGCCCAGCTGGCAACGTTTCTGAAGGTTAGAACACACCAAATAGTTGTATTATATAATGTAACCGAATCCCATCCAATAATGCCAGTCTCTCCTACTTCCACTATTGGTATGGATGCTGTGGGACCTACTTGTACATGACATGCAGCCAGTATGTACTGGTTGTGAATGAATGAAGGACCCGTTCTATACATGATCATCGTTTGATTCAAAGATATTGGCTTCGTAAATGTGATAGAATACATGTATAACATATATGTGAATACTGCATTGTTACTGTATCCTATACAGCACATGGAGTGACCAAGTCGGCCATCTTTGTGTGTTCCAGTCATCAGCCAGTTTCACCTGCCCTTTGACAAAGAACTCAAAATGTGAAGTAGAACATACGATATAATATGTAGCTATCACATGTAGAAAAGCCAGGAAAACGGACTCCTATCAATTATATTACACCAAACTGTAAAATATGTCAGTTTTCTAGACAGGTTTCTGCCTGTGTTTTTAACAACATGAACGACCATTATAAATAGCAACTTGCACAGAAATTCTCACAGTGTATCACTTTTACATGGCAAACCACACACCACATAGCATATACATGTATACCCACTACTGTACTCTGTTATTAGCTATAAGCAGTTACCTGAGTGTATTGTCCCTGGTGTCTACTCACCTACTATGGGAGTAAATATAGATTTACCTATGGGTAACGTATAGTAACGTCTGTCTGTAGTCCACCAAATTTTATTTGGTTTACTAGCTGTCATATTATTTGCTGTATGTGTCAAACGCACGAAGTAGCGAATCTGTACGATGGCTTGTACAAACAAAGATGGCGGAGATGGCAACCCAATGCTCCATATAGTATACAGTAACAAGACAATATACACATATGTTATATTCATATATCACACCACTCTTATGACCATTACCATTAAAGTCAAGTGTATCTATATATGACATAATACCTTAAACAATAGGTTCACTTACTTCTAAGAAAGAAAAGTCCAACCTCGTCACATATCCCCCAATATGTTTACATCACGTGACCAACAGGTTCAGTGTTGTCTTTTAAATGCTACAAATATACCAAAAATGTTCCTCAAGCAGTGGCGTAGGAGCCGGGGGGGGGGGGGGGGGGCGGGGGGGCAGGGGGGGCCGCCAATATTTGGAGTGGGGGGGGGGCAGAATATGCTTTGGCCCCCCCCCAATAATTGGTGGATGAAATTTCCTGTGTAGACCTTATTCTTTTTGTTCATCAATTATACGAGTTTTATCCCGGCTTCACCGCTTTCAATCATGTTCGTTAATACAGACAGAACTTATAAAATGTCAAGTCACCCTTCCTGTCTTGTGGCTTGAAGGGGTGCGCCGAAAAATAAGCGGCGGAACTTTCGAATACAACAACAACAACAACAATAAGTTTGGTGGCCGCGATTTGTTTCTACAAGAACAAGTCTGAAGATAGCCAGCCGCATGTTGTAAGTAATCAGTTGAAACTGTGGGGGCTAAAACCGAAAACCCCGTTCATCCATCAGTAAACGTTGATGTATCCACACAATAAATTGTTGCAACCATATGGAATATTTTAACAAAACTTCACCCTTGCATACATATCAACTCAAATGTGTCACGTCACGCACAAGAACGACCACCTTCGCACACCTGGTTTTGGAGATTTGGCTCTGAAAAGTTGTGCATTGCGCACAAGTAAGTTGGGGCCCCGATCCAATCGGGATAATAAGTGGGAGGCCTGCCCCCCACCACCCCGAATATTGATGATATAACAATATTGTTGGACATGGGGGGGGGGGGTGGGGGGGGGCCCCCCCCCCCCGGGGGGCCCCCCCAATATTGTTTAAAAGTGGCCCCCTGCCCCCCCCCCCCCCCCCCCAATGTTAAGATGAAGAACGTTTTTTTTTTTTTTTTTTTTTTTGCTTGTCAATAATAAATTCGCTTTTACCAACTTGGCCCCCCCAATAATTGAAACGCTCCTACGCCTATGTCAAGTGAAACTGGGTAGTTATAGATCAAGATTTGCAAGCAAACTGTGTCTTTGACCTCAAAACAGCCGCACTATTTTTGTTTATACCGGACTACTTATGCATACCCCTTGGGTGATTTTGCGCCATTTGGTATCCTCTAACCTCAACATATATTGACAATATCAACTCGCAATCAAGCAGTTTTAATGGCTGAGCCTCAGTTGTAGCACAGCTCATGGTCATCAAACCAAGCTACTTGTTTTCAAGCACGATGTTCAAGTATTTTGTAACAAAAAAATTGACAAATGTTTGCAAGATTAGCGCAGGTGGTGGTGTATAACCAGGGTGGATAACCTGTAGCCTATTTCATCAACATACCAGGAATGAATGACCTTTTTGTGGAATTTATCGGGGTATAAACTTGGAAAAGTCGCGGGAATACTGGACGAAGCAATAAAAAATTACAATTTTCGAGAAAAAAAACTAATTTTTTTTTTTCGAAAATTGTAATTTTTTAAGGCCTCGTCCAGTATTCCCGCGACTTTTCCAAGTTTATATCCCCGATAAATTCAACAAAAAGGCCATTCATTCCTTATAATTCCAGCATTTGAAATAAATTCATGAAGAAAATGTGTTTATTTTCCGTTTTCTTAAGAATTATTTTAACTGTGCCTCACGGTTATGGAAAGTAGTTCGGCGTGGGAGTTTACTGGGATATCAATTTTGGACAGAGACTTGCTACGGGCCAATCAAATGTTAGGGAATTGTGTAAATATTTTTGTGCTGGAATTATTGCAAAGTATACTTTTCTAGCAAAGTAAACTTTGAGGAAGAAATTTTCAATTTTATGATAAATTTATTAATTTTTATTATACTGAATTTATTACATTATCACAGCCATTTTGGCTGTGATAATGTAATAAATTCAGTATAATAATTCTGCATACTTCTAATCATCAAATATATGCAGTAGTTAGTTCTGTATGAAATAAAGCATTTTGGGAAAAGTAAATGATTACTCCCTCAAAGTATACTTTGCTAGAAAAGTATACGTTGCAATTTTGATGAAATCGGCTATTGGGCTAGTATGCTCGGTCGAGTTTGGTACATTCGGACGGTGTTTTATAAACATCGATATCTACAAATATGTGCATGCGTGGCGTTACATTATTGCACCATACGTGCCGGTAATTGATCATTTAAAACATGCCGTGACAGTTGTATCCCTCTTCAAAATTAAGGAATTTGCTGCATTTTTCATACATTTACGTTTGAATACATTCTTTGAATAATCAACAAACGTAAAATGTTTTTATTACACATAACTATGTCCCCGCCCCACCCCATCCCTCCCATGCCTAGTCCTTAAATGCGATACACAAATGTATTACGAAAGTGTGCGAATGTACCCCCAATTGACCCTAGTCAGCATGCATAAACAAACAGTCATTCATGGTAATTGGTCTTGATACAATATTGTTTCTTTTGAAATAGTGGACGTACAATATATATATATTTTTTTATTAATTCGTTCCCACGAAATAACAATTCGTTCTCTCAATTTAACAATTCGTTCCCACGAATTAACAATTCATTCCCTCAATTTAACAATTCGTTCCCACGAATTATCAATTCGTTCCCGTGGGAATTGCGTGGGAACGAAATAATAAAAAAAATAATTCTACGTCCCCTGCGGGGCTCCGTAGGAAGGTTATTTGTATTGTAATACTATTCACTTTGTACTGACCTGCAGCAAAGACGAACTAACTCCGTGTTCGAGTAGAAATGTAACGATGGATGTACTTAAGATTGTTATTTAAACCTTACAGCGATGTTCAATCACGTCCTATCGTATGTCTAAACAATTAAATTTGACTGTTAGCTGACATAAAGTGTATTAAGACATTTATAATCCTGTGTTTTCTCTGCTTAATTTAAATACCAGACATTTTTCATGATCAGATGTGTACGTTATAGCATCAAATGCACATTGTTGTTGAATGAAAAGCCGTGTAGACACTGATCCCATTGAAGAGACGCACATATGCTGGATTCCTATGTTCACAAACGCTGCATTTTGTACGATACTGGCCCGAATGCGGAAGATGTGCACTATGTATACACTGTAAATACACATGTCGCGGTGAATGGAGAAATGGGGCCTATTTCATTAATGGCCGGATATACCAGCTTGATATTATTTACACTAGAGTGTTGATGTATGTACTATTACGGGTGTTTCATTGACTAAATGGCGAACAGTGCAGACCCTGATCAGCCCGCGCGGATGCGCAGGCTGATCTGGATGTGCACTGATCGCACATACCAGAAGCTCCATTCCTCCTTAACAAATATGTATACGCCGATGATCTGATGATTTATAATTGCTAACGGAAATGGTTAGCATGCGTTCGTGAGTGTCTATCGATACGATATTGACTGGTGTTATGCTGGGCCGGACGTAAAATGTTTCACTTCAAATTAGGCGCCTGATTCCTGGCCAATTCCCATTCCGCCATTACAGATACTGCATAAACACATTTTAGTCCAGTAACCGGTCGGTTACTAGACGAAAATGTGTTTATATTAAGTAGAGCTGAGTGGCATATCGTCAGGAAACCGGTGCATTTTTCGAAATTTTCACCGGTCACTAGACGTTTATAAAAGTGATAGCTCTAAGTAGAGCTGAGTGGTATATCGTCAGGAAACTGATGCGTTAAACATTTTACGCTGGCGCGGAGTGCAACACCATGCAGCGCGAAAAATAAATCGAAAGTCTAATCTTCAACCGTGTTTTAAAAAATTCAATTGATGGATTTACATTTATTGAGCATAGGCTGCATATGCAGCCTATGCTCAATAAATACAATAAGGGACTGGTCATTATTTATCGCCGGGGGGGGGGGGCTGGATGAAATGCCGGGGGGGTGGGGGGGAGGGGGGGGGGCCGGGGGGGGGGGGGCCGAAAATATCAACTGCGCCAGAGGGGGCCGAAAATGTTCACTGATATTGAGGGGGGGGGGGCGGGGCCTCCAAATTTTTTAAAATAATTCATGGAGGGGGCCTTGAAAAACATCCGTGCACTCTGATCAGGGTCTACACTGGTTGCCATTCAGTCAGTGACACATATATCATACACAGTTTAGATCCTTTTCAACAAAAAGTATTTGGATTGTCCCAAAATAGTGTCTGAATAATTAGGGTACATACCAAGTCCAAGAACTGGACATGCTGAACATTTGGTACGATGTTGATGGTAACAAGTCTGTTATTACCCTCGGATCAGCTACGCAAATAGAGTAGATCCTTATGAGACGGCTCATCTGGATCTACACTGCTTGCAAAACTGCTACATGTATAGTCTAGATCGAGATCTGCATGGAGTTGAAAGGCTTAAAATGGCAAATTGCTTTAATAGATCCTATTTAATTTTAATAGTATACTATACTAGACATTGCACATGTAAATTTACATATCGTTCAGTAACGTTGACCAATGTCCACATTCGCCCAGGCGATAACTTCTAGCAAGTAGAATCTGATTCAGTGTCGCTGCTACTACATGTACTACTGGTTCCTGGGTCGGGATCAGACTCAGTGTCGGTGCCCGGTCTAGCTGCTGCTATATACGTGCTGGGTTTCGACTCGGTGTCACTGCTCGGTATCTCGGCTATACACGTGTTGATTGGTTTGAAGAATGAAAACAATGTTTGGCGTTGCGCAGTTTGTATCTTTTGCCTTTTTGCTGCCGGTCGATTTGCTGCCTCACTCGATTTTAATGATTTTCGCACTTTCAATACAGAGATGACACTTTCTATCTGCGGAATAACTAACTCATGGAAAGCACCATGCGATAGCATATATTCCAATGGTTTCAAATGGAATTTTGGAAGTAACTTTTTATGATCAAGAAATTTTTAATTTTTCTTGGTTATATGCATAGCACAACAATTGAGGGATATGGGGCATCTGCATGTCACTATATCCCTCAATTTTTGTGCTAAATATATATGTATATTTAAATATACTGCTTCCTCACTGTAACTCGTAAGCACATGACTGGGCTTCCAGTTAATTACTGGTACCGGTATATAAAAGGTGACATACAATACTGGTGACCAGTATGGCCCCAGGTCCCCAAGCAATCTGATCAGCACCTACACTGTTTGTCATTCAGTCAGCTAGTAAAGAGATTTAATAGATTCAGATATAAATAAATGTCCCTTCAGAATAGGGGTGTTACAAATATTTCAGAAAAAACAACACAAAATGTATGGGGAAAATCCGAAAAATTGTTGCAAACAGTGCAGATGCTGATGAGACAGCTCGTTACTGAAACATAGTCATATAAACATGATAACTATCAAAGACATCTAGGACATTATGATTAAGTTACAGTACTACAAATGTACATGTATATATAATTATATAGATACATGTACTGCAATAAACTGTACTGTAATAAAGAGAGTGATGATGATGATAAGCATCATGCAATTGAATATATTACCATCCGAATGGCCAGTTTACATGGGGTGGGGTTGACTTGGGAGCATAGGTCGTGTGGGGGGGGGGGGGGGGGGGGGGGCTCGAAAAATATCTATGGTGGAATAGGGGGGCCCTGAAAATTTAGCTAAAGTTACTGGGGGGCCCTAGAAAAAAATCAGATTATTGGCAAAATTCATCCAGCCCCCCCCCCCCCCCGGCGATAAATAATGACCAGTCCCTAAGGTGTTGACAAGAAAACATTGTTACTGTGACATTTACAATTTTGCACTTACGAACATTTTAGTCGTGAGAAATTTAGTGAAACAGGTCCCAGCTAGGTTGTGAATTATCAATACCCGCAGACCGCTATATACAGGCGCGGATCCAGGATTTCGGGTTAGGGGGGGGGGGGGCGTAACTATTTTGCAATACTTGACTCTTGACTATATTATCGGAGCTCGGGATAGCGCTAGGGGTGGGGGGGGGGGGGGGGGGGGGGGGGGGGGGGGGCGGGGGCATTTCCCCCGGACATTTTTTGAAATCTACATCGCATTTCCTGCGTTCTGGCGCATTTTGGAGCAAACAAAGTGCCTTGTAACTTGTGAAAAATATTTATTCGAATTTTAGGAGGGGGCGCCGGGTCCGCTTGATATAAGGGTCCCACATGGGTCTCTGGGGCCCGTTTCACTAAACTTCGTACGACTAAAATGTTCGTAAATGCAAATTAATAATCGTCTGGAAATTGCAATTGATGAATTTACATTTATTGAGCATATGCTGCATATGTAAATCCAATAATTGTTTACAAGAAAACATTGTTACTGTGACATTTACAAGTTTGCACTTTTTAGTCGTGCGAAGTTTAGTGAAACAGGCCCCAGTTCGTGAATTATCAATACCCGCAGACCGCTATATAAGTCATACACGAGTGTAATCAGCTCACGGGGTGGTGTGAATTTTTAAGAAGCATCAACATCATCACCGGCCGGTGCATCGACGATAAGTAAGACGTGTATATAGTGGTGGCTATAGGGTGTGTGAGGGGGGATATATGTATTGTCGATTGTTTACGGTAGTGCCTTGGCAGAAAACAACAAGCATATGCAAGGTGGGCCACCACCATTGATTTTTTTTGTATCAATTAAACTAACCAATTACCACACATTTTGCTGTGGACCTATTTTACCATAATCTGCACGCATTCTGCTCTAAATATTCACTAATTCAAATATAGGTTTAATTATTTCTAAGAAAGACACATTCAATCTCCTAGTTGTGACAACCCTGGTGGTGGCGCATACATTCAGCGGCTGAAATTGAAACCGCCTCACATGACAAACATGTTCCGACTTACACAAAATAATCACAAAAACATATGCTTGAAAAATGATGTAAAGGATACATTAACAGGCATGTGAAGTAGATGATTAGTCATCAATTAACCTGTTCCTCCAAGCAAAGAGTGTATATGTCATAAACCATCTGCATTATTGACTTTACTGTACTACAACGCGCATGAATAACTGCTTGCATGGTGACTTGGTGCTATATATGTGGTTAAACCCAAGGGCGTCGAGGCAAGCTTGATACTGGGGCGACGATGGAAATAGCGACCGAACGTAGCGCCCTGTGACAAATCCACGATCGTCCAGTCCCTGCTAAGCCCATGGTCAAGGTCACATACGCATACCTTTGAAACCTTAACGATTGGGGTAAATGTCATATAATTTCTGTTTCCTTCCACGGATCTGCTTGATATTTCGCACACGCATTGTTCTAATGGTACTCTACCACCCTGTGACAAATCCACGATCGTCCCGCCCCCGCTAATCACAGGATCTATGTCACATACTTGGTGCGTTTTACATCTTTTAAAAAGCTCGGGTAAATGTCGTATAATTTATGTTACCTTACTATCCTCTGATTGATGGTTCACACACGGATTGCTTAAATAATGGTCCTCTACAGCCCTGTGACAAATTCACGATCGTCCCGCCCCCGCTAATCACAAGATCTATGTCACATACTTGGTGCGTTTTACATCTTTTAAAAAGCTCGGGTAAATGTCGTATAATTTCTGTTACCTTACTATCCTCTGATTGATGTTTCACACACGGATTGCTTAAATAATGGTCCTCTACAGCCCTGTGACAAATTCACGATCGTACCGCCCCCCGCTAAGCCATGGTCAAGGTCACATACTTGTTGCGTTCGAAACATTAACGCCCGGGTAAATATTTTATAATGTTTTCCTGATTAGATCTGTTTGATATTTCACACACGCATTTCTATAATGGTCCTCTGCCGCCCTGTGTATCCATGCACGGTCGTACCGCTAAGCCCAGTGTCAAGGCCACATACATACGTTCCCATCTAGAAAGTTTAACCTGCGTGTGTAGTGCGGAGTAGCGTATACAATTAAATAGTATTATACAAACTAGAAATGTGGCCTGTCGGAATGCACCTGCTGGCAGCCAAAGAAAACGAGGCACATTTGAAAACACAGAGGGCCAGAAAATCGTGGATACAGCATGAAAGCAGACCATCCGAGCAATGGGTGTGTGAAATATCAAGCAGACCCATGCAAGGAAACAAGACATATTACAAGACATTATCCGAGGTGGATACAGAGGAAACTGGCCCAGTGGGCCTTATTAGAAGTCCCCTCTTTTTTAGTCCCCGAAAGGACTAGTAGAGCTGGAAATACAAAGTATCCCAGAAATACTGACGCTCTGGAACTGAACCCGGAATCGAACCCGGGTTGCCAGCGTGGGCTTCTGGTCGTCATGTTTGTGTGCATATAGCTCTCGGGAATATCAATTGCCTGACTGTGTCCTATTCAGTTCTCCAGCAATGGTAAGAGTTACCGGTCCTATCCGCCAGGAGGATGCGCAGTAAATGTAATATTTATGCATTTCTGCGCATCTAAAGTCTTCGCTTCAACTATTTTCACGTTTCAACCAGCGTTTCTCGCAAGACATTTTGATTATTTCTGGTAAGGAACATATTCAGAACAATACAAGTGACAGTCTCGTTTCATTTACAGGTAATAAATCGACATAATAAAGCAGTAAAGAGGCCAAACGTATGGAGCCTGCGACATGCTCCGTGTTGTGAAATTTTATGAAGTCGACGCGCAGGCCTTTCGCGCAAACTCTGGCGCATCGAAATTTTTGGACTGTTCGCGCATTTTGTCGCAGGATGCAGACGACGCGGTTTTAGCGAGTGTTCCAAGATTTTGTCAAATTTAAATTATTTGACATTATAAGAATTAAAATCCAATTTATTAATAAAATGTTTGTTATATTTCGTCTCAAATTAAAATGGCGGTTATCTTGTCTCATTTCCTACCAGTGTGTTGTTACTAAACGACTGTTAACAAGTGCGTGTTTGGTTCCCGGTTTCATAAGAAAATACTAGGACTGGGCACCAGATATGTACTTTAATCGCTCTAGAGACGAATCGGCCAACACTGGCATAAATGAGGTTATATTCACAGGTGACGGGGAAAAAACACATGACAGTATATATAGTACATATTATATTTACACAATGAGAGATTATCAGATTATTTTTCCCCATCACCGGTGGTTACAACTTGCAGGGATCCTCCAGATTATCGGACAAAAATGGCAATTTTTTAATGATATTTTTCTTAAAATAGCAGTTACGGGCATAAACTTTTCACAGAACAATCATCGGTTCTTGCTTTCTCAAAGCATGTAAACTATTTAGCAAACTGTGCCATCTTTCTTGCTTAAAATTGGGTCAGATAATCATAATTTTATCGCCTGTAAACCAGTGTAAACAGCGTGTAGTCCTGCCGAAAAAACAATCACCATTGGCATTCGCTTCTTTGAAAACAACGTATTTATGGAACAACTCAGAACTTCGATTACAAGCCCCCGCGAGACTTTTGACGTTATATTATAAACAACTTGTGGACACAGTTGAAAAATATTTTCAGTAAATATTACTAAAATGTTTACATTAGCAATATATTCTTCATACTGGCATGGAAACAGCAAGCATCTGCGTGACTTAGATGTATTTGATACAAATTCTGATCAAATGAATGCGTTTAATTAACAGGTATTTTCATTTGTCCGATAAACGTATTGTCCGGATAATTGATATGACCCCTGTATATCGTATGTCCAAAACCCCCAACAAGAAACACTGGCACAAACAATTGAAACATCCTCGTGCTCCAATATTCGTCAAATTACTTCTTAAAACCAAGTTGCAGGCTGTAACTCTCCAAAACTAGTCAAATAAATACGAAGCTAACCGCTACGTACGATGTTAGTTCGCTAAGGGAGCGACCCAGTAATCCGGACTGAAACCGTGGAATACCTTGCTCTACTCCAAAACATGTTAACTCGTCAAATAAATGTTTGATGGTGGGTCTAGTTTACGGGGTATTAACAAGTTCATCAACTAGCAGTTTTTATAAAACATAACATTTCAATTTTGAGCTAACTTGTCAGTTCAATCCAATGGTAAACATTTCTTTCAATGTTTCTTGCCTTCAAAATAAGATTGTTGTTGGATTATAATTTGCGTTGCCGCGTTTAGCAACACAGGAGTCGATCGGCAATCTTTAATCTTGACTTATGGTTGTTGTTTTCGGGGTATGTTCCGAAAGTGTGAGTGTCAATACATCTGCTAATTCGTCCCGAGCTTTCATTGGCTGTTCATCATCTCGCAGATGAATGAGGCACAGTGAAGGAAAACTAGTTTATATCAGTTTCCTAATTCTAACCCAGATTTCAATTGTTTTTAAAATGTCATAATTACTATCTAAAGTGCGAATCAGATCTGATTCGCCACTCTGCAGGGGAATGCTATGGGAGGAACTGTAACTCTGGTACGTACGGTACTGGAGGGTCACAGAGTTACAGGCTGCAACTAATGGTCGAGACGCCAGTTTTCGGGGTAGTCAGAGTTTTCGGGGTATTCAATAATTTTGTAATTTATTGAAATATGTACTGCCACGATGTACTTTACGTCAGGTGATTACAATATATCAGCATGACTTGACGTACATTATGTCCTTTAAAAATGCCACCAAATCCAGTATTCGAACTAAATATTGGTAATTTTTGCCATTTAGGTCAATTTGTTCACGAATATATCGTGATTTTCTGCTCTTTAATATTGTTAAAATCATAAAATATAGAATGTTTATAAAGTTTTCCTTCACTGTGCCTCATTCATCTGCGAGGTGATCAACAGCCAATGAAAGCAAGGTACGAATTAGCAGATTTATTGACACTTTCGGAATATACCCCGAAAACACCAACCATAAGTCAGGATTCAAGATGGCCGACTCCTGTGTTGCTAAAATGCGCCGATGCGAATTTTAATCTAACAATTATCTCATTTTGAAGGCAAGAAACATTGAAAAATGTTTACTATTGGTTTGAACTGACAAGTTAGCTCATATGTTAAGTTTTATAAAAAACGCTGTTGAATCTTGCGCTGCAAATACTATTCAATGTTGCTCTGTGTCTCGTTAATTGGTGTACTCACAGTCTGTTTTCGTAAAATGTTTCATTCATTGCAGGATTACTATCACTTTAAATCACAGATCCGTGTCGTGAAACACACGTTATGTTATCAGAAACGGCCTAAAGTATGGATATAGATACACACTTAATATAAACAAGTACCCATATATATGAGCAAAACCGACCAGACCTTCGTGAACACCTTCCTCTTTTTTGTCTGAAACATGGCTGGACAAGTCCTTTTTCAGCACAGATTTGACACAGAATGAACTTTTTTAAATTCCTTCTTACATTTGTGAATCCCCCCCCCCCCCCCCATTAATTTTGTTGGGGAGGCCTGGCCCCCAATAATTCTGTAATAAAGTACATATTCTCTGAGAATGCAGGAAATGTAGTTTCACGCCTCTTTGATTTAAAACATTTCAGGGTGAGCATACCCCCCTAACAACATTGGGCCCTCAAGACTGGGCCCTGAGAATCCAGGAAATGGCGTTTCACGCCTCTTAGATTTAAAATATTTTCGGCGGAGCATGTCCCCGGGCCCCCTAGTAACATCAGGCCCTTTGGCCCTCAAGACTGGGTCCTGAGAATGCAGGAAATGGCGTGAAACGCCTCTCAGATTTAAAAAAATTCAGAGGAGCATGCCCCCGGACCACTCTTAGCAACATCGAGCCCTTTTGGCCCTCAAGGCTGGCCCCCCCAATCATTTTCTTGTTCCTCCGCTTATGTGGCTGTGAATAGAGAAATGGGTTTTATGGTTTTTGTGACCAGCTTGTTGGCTGAAAAATCTGCCACATTATTTACAAATGCTTTCAAATACCAGCCCATTGTCTGTTGACATTTCATTTGTATGCCTTTACGCTTTCGGCGTCCATTTTAGATGAACGCAAACGTCCAACTATAATTCGGCTGTTTATGTAATTACATTTCAGGTATTTTCGAAATGGGAGGGTAATATTTCCCTCTTATACTGCGTTGTGAAGTGGGCGACACGGTAGAATATTTATGCCACCGCAATGATAGTTGTCGCGGGCATATAGTGTTTACCCTGTTAGTAGACAATTTTCCATGTCAGGAGGTGTCAGCTCAAACCTCACATTAGGCATCGAAAATACTTTCATAGTATTTGCATCCCACTGGTCTGTCTGATGAGACTTTAAACTGTGTTCCCGTTTTAAAATGACCTTAGCTGTTGCTGGGACGTTAACCCTTACTACGCTGAATTAAATTTTGTCGTCTGCTGGAAAAGTTTTATTATACCCCCCGCAACAAGTTGTGGGGGGGGTGGGGGGGGGTATACTGGAGTCAGGTTGTCCGTCCGTCCGTCCGTCCGTAAACTTAACATCAGAGTAATATTGTTATAACTTCTATTTCCTTAATCTAAAATGCTTGATATTTCACACATGCATTCCTGTAAGGCTCTACTACCATGCTGTGCCAAATCCACGACCATCCAACCCCCGCAGATCCCAAGGTCAAGGTCAAATACTTAGTCCGTAAACTTAACATCAGAGAAATATTGTTATAACTTCTATTTCCTTCATCTAAAATGCTTAATATTTCACACATGCATTCCTGTAAGGCTCTACTACCATGCTGTGCCAAATCCACGACCGTCCAACCCCCGCAGATCCCAAGGTCAAGGTCAAATACTTAGTCTCTTTACAAAACTTAACTTCAGAGAAATATTATTATAACTTCTATTTCCTTCATCTAAAACGCTTAATATTTCACACATGCATTCCTGTAAGGCTCTACTACCATGCTGTGCCAAATCCACGACCATCCAACCCACGCTGATACCAAGGTCAAGGTCAAATACTTAGTCTCTTTACAAAACTTAACATCAGAGAAATATTGTTCTAACTTCTACTTCCTTCATCTAAAATGCTTAATATTTCACACATGCATTCCTGTAAGGCTCTACTACCATGCTGTGCCAAATCCACGACCATCCAACCCCCGCTGATACCAAGGTCAAGGTCAAATACTTAGTCTCTTTACAAAACTTAACATCAGAGAAATATTGTTCTAACTTCTACTTCCTTCATCTAAAATGCTTAATATTTCACACATGCATTCCTGTAAGGCTCTACTACCATGCTGTGCCAAATCCATGACCGTCCAACCCCCGCTGATCCCAAGGTCAAGGTCAAATACTTAGTCTCTTTACAAAACTTTACATCAGAGAAATATTGTTCTAACTTCTATTTCCTTCATCTAAAATTCTTAATATTTCACACATGCATTCCTGTAAGGTTCTAATACCATGCTGTGCCAAATCCATGACCGTCCAACCCCCGCTGATCCCAATGTCAAGGTCAAATACTTAGTCTCTTTACAAAACTTAACATCAGAGAAATAAGTTATAACTTCTATTTCCTTCATTGAAAATTCTTATTATTTCACTTGTGCATTCCTCTAAGGTTGTACTATCATGCTGTGACAAATCTATGACTGTCCAACCCCCGCTGATCCCAAGGTCAAGGTCACATACTTAGTCTCTTTACAAAACTTAACATCAGAGAAATATGTTATAACTTCTATTTCTTTCATTGAAAATCTTAATATTTCATATGCTGTGACAAATTCCCGCTGATCTTGAGGTCAACGTCACATACATACCGTATAACCTCGAATTAACGCCCCCCCTCCTAATAAACGTCCCCCCCCCCCCCCCCCCCCCCCTCCCCTTTCCCCCAAATAACAAAAAAAAATATAAAATATTTACCAATGACCGCCAATTTCAAACACAAATAATCCTTAAATCCTTATTTGTGTTTTAAATTGGCGGTCCTTGGTAATTGTTTTTTTTTTTTTTTTTTTGTTTTTTTTTTTTTTTACTGGCTAATAGGCGTTAATTTGAGGTTATACAGTAGTCTCTTTACAAAACTTAACATCAGAGAAATCGGTTATAACTTCTATTTCCTTGCTCGGATCTGCTTCACATTTCACACACTCATTGCTCCAATCCTGTGACAAATTCACGTTCATGCCGCTTGCGCTAATCCCAGAGTCAAGGTCACAAGCCCACACACTTGGAAATTTTTACATATTTTAGGGGTACCTGGGCCCACGCGGGGGGGTATTCCGTAAGCCTCGCTTACTGACCAATCTAGTTTTCAATATTTTTCGATAAAAACCTGTTTTGACAGCGCATGAGAATTGTCTCCACTGGAGACGATTCTCATGTGCTGCCAAAACATGTTTTTTGTTAAGAATTACGGTAAAAATGAAAAACAGCAGACAACATTTTTCGTCTCCCGTGTAGTGAGGGTTAAACCCATTCACTTTTCTGGTGAATTACTTCTACAGTTTTTAGCCAATTCTGTTCATACACCGTATACATCCCAACCATCAAGTGCAGGAGTGCGTAACATAACATTTTTCACTGTCCCATCGATCCATCCACAGTTATGCCCCTTTTTCGACTCTGAAAATTATTTTTTCTCCAATCACTCACTCAATGATTGATGTTGTATTCATGAATGCTCAACAGCGGTGGCATTTTTTTTATGCCACCGGGTTTCGAAGAAACGGGTGGCATATAGTGTTTGGACCGTCCATCCGTCTGTCCGTCCGTCACACTTTTCGGTTAACCACTTTGTCACAGTTTCTCAAATATGCTGCAAGTGGCATCTGCGTTCGACAGACGCATTTCTTGTTTACAAATAATTTTCTAGTTTTATTGTGTGATATTAAATTGACCAATGCAATGCCTAGACATTACAATGAGGTGGAACAAATGTATATGTATCTTTCCAGGGTTGAGGCTTTCAGCCACCAGGACGATGGCTGTGAACCAGGGCATACAGATAATAAACCATGGCATGAGCAGCATGAACTCTGTACAGAACGCGATCGCCAACACAATCACCATCAACAACACTCACCTCACCGCAGGCATGATGAGTGACGGCATGAGTGAACCAAGCTCACCAGAAAGCTCGTTCGATGCCTCCGATTTGATGATTGGTAACTCGATCAGTGATGAGGTGACGTCACAGCTGGCAGCAGCAGGTTTGACCAATACTTGTGTCTAGTCTTATAATTGATAGAATATATATATGGTGATGACGAGAAATGGGACTTGGGGTTTTGCGACCTGTGTAGATCCTGATCAGCCTGTGCATCCGCACTGTCTGACCAGGATCTGCAACTGTTCGGCATTCTGTCGTGAAACACCCGTTATGTTATCAGGCTAGAGGAGTGAGCTATTTGATCAGGTGCTACACTGGTCAGAAATCCCATAAGCCCCATTTCTCCAGGCACAGCCACATATATCGAGAATAAACACCAGCCTTCTTGGGAATGAGGCCATGCAATTTAGTCGACCGAATTGCGTGGCTTGGCTTGGCTGTCGAGTCAAATATGTTCAGTATCCATCAAAGGATGGTGATTATTTATTACCGGTGTAACAGGAAATCTCCCCCCCCCCCCCATCACCACAGACACTGTCCACAAAACGTTTAATGTATTTTCATATACATTGTTGATATTGTGCTCAGGAATCATACAAAATGCACATGCTAGAACCAATCTGTTGGTAACAGAGGATGTAATGTCCCTACATGTATACCCAAGTAACATAATCATAATGTATGTCTGCTTGTGGAGAAGTATGTGAATAGGCGAGGCAGTATTTCCTATAAAAGAGCTCTCCAATTTAGTATAATATCTATACATAGACAATATAGTGGTGGTGGGGCGGTAGAGATTCTATTTACCAGTATATGCAATAATTCCCCATTACCGTACCATAACTATTATGTATGTTGGCTGGTAGAGAGTTCTCTAGGTTAAATCTCTACCATAGCTGCATATGATTGGTATAAATGTATAGCACATGGTGGGGGTGGGTCTAGAAAATAAAAACAGTATATCTGTGTAGAACAGCAAGCATGTGGCATGTATTGGTGGGCGGGGGGAGATTTTCCTAGGAAATATTCCCCCCGCCACCATCTACCATATGCATAGTGAATATGGATGTCTCTTTGTAGACAAGAACAGCCCACGATTGGGGGAGTAATTCTGATGAAATGAAATAATGTATGTTGGTGTAGAACAGATAGCATGTGGCATATATTGGTGGGTGGGGGGGGGAGATTTTTCCTAGGAAATATTCCCCCCCCCCCCCACCGCCACCATCTACCCTATGCATAGTGGATGTGATTGTCTCTTTGTAGACAAGAATAGCCCACGATTGGGGGAGTATTACTGATGAAACAAAATAATGTATGTTGGTGTAGAACAGACAGCATGTGCCATGCATTGGTGGGGGGGGGAGATTTTCCTAGGAAATATCCCCCCCACCATCTACCATATGCAAAGTGGATGTGATTGTCTCTTTGTAGAGAAGAATAGCAGGTGATTGCGGGAGTATTTCTGATGAAATGAAATGTATGTTGGTGTACAACAGATAGCATTTGGCATGTATTGAGGGAGGGGGGGATGTTCCTAGGAAAAATATCCCCCCCCCACCTCCCTCAATACATGCCAAATGCTACCTGTTCTACACCAACATACATTGTTTCATCAGAAATACTCCCCCCAAATCGTGGGTTATTCTTGTCTACAAAGAGACATCCACATCCGCTATCATATGGTATTGGGTTGTGGTGGGGGATATTTTCCTAGGAAAATCCTCCCCCCCCCCCCCCCCCCCCCCCCCCCCCCCCCCCCCCCCCCCCCCACCCCCCCCCCCCCCCCCCCTCAATACATGCAAATGCTATCTGTACAAAGAGACATCCACATCCGCTATGCATATGGTAGTTGGGGGGGGGATATTTCCTGGGAAAATCTCCCCCCCCCCCCACCAATACATGCCACATGCTATTCAGTTCTATTTCATAGAAATACTCCCCCATCGTGGGGGTTTTATTCTTGTCTACAAAGAGACATCCACATCCAATGCATATGGTAGTTATTGGGGGGGGGGGGGGTCATTTCCTAGGAAAATCTCCCCCCCCCCCTCCTCCCTCAATACAAATGCCAAATGCTACTGTTCTACACCCAACATACTATCCATCATAGACGTATCTTGTCTACAAAGTGGATTCACGCTAGCATTAGGTGATGGCTGGGGGTGGGGGGGGATATTTCCTAGGAAAACTTCTCTCCCCCTGCTAATATGCGTCACCTGCTACTGTCCTACACAATCATTTTCACTTGATCAGAAATCTTCCCCCAATCTTGTGATATTCTTGTCTATCAAGGGACTTACACTATGCATATGGTAGATTGGGGTGGGTTGTGATGGAGGTGATTTTTTATGTTCCCTTTCTTATACTACCAAATGGCATACATTGTGCGTGCCTATCTGCACATGTTTGGTGGGAAATAATTCTGCTTTGTAGCATTCAAACACAAACTTTTGGGTGGGGGGGGAGAATTTCCAGGGTGGGGGGTGGGGGGAGAATTTCCTAGGGTCGAGCTGGAAATATTCCCCCCGGGGGGGAGAATTTCCTAGGAAATTCTTCCCCGGGGGGGGAATATTTTCAGGCTCGACCCTGGAAATCTTCCCCCGCGGGGGGGAAGATTTCCAGGGGGGAGAATTTCCTGTGACACCGGTACATATTTTTGTTTAAAAATAATAAGCGTGATGAGTATTAGATCGGATGCAAATAATTCCAGCACAAAAATATTTACACAATTCCCTAACATTTGATTGGTCTGTAGCAAGTCTCTGTCCAAAATTTATATCCCAGTAAACTCCCACGCCGAACTACTTTCCGTAACCGTGATGCGCAGTTAAAATAATTTTTAAGAAAACGGAAAATAAACACATTTTCTTGATGAATTTATTTCAAACGCTGGAATTATAAGGAATGAATGGCCTTTTTTGTGGAATTTATCGGGGATATAAACTTGGAAAAGTCGTGGGAATATTGGACGAGGCCTTCCGGCCTTCGTCCAGTATTCCCGCGACTTTTCCAAGTTTATACCCCGATACATTCCACAAAAAGGCCATTCATTCCTATATTAAAATCCAGATTTGCAACCACATTCTGCAGGGGAATTTAAAAAAATCGCCACTTCAAAAAAAATAAAACGATTGGCGATAAAAAAATACAATTTTACAATTTTCGAAAAAAATAATTTTTTTTTTTTTTTTTTTTTTTTTTTTTTTTTTTTTTTTTCGAAAATTGTATTTTTTTTATCGTCAATTGTTTATTTTTATCTCCAATTGCGAAAGTGGCGATCGCCAGCAGAATCCCTGCATTGGTTGCAGTATACCAAATTGTTCAAACTATTACGGTACAGATGTGTGTTTCCCTAAACTTATGGTCGGGGTTCAATCTAGCATTTCAGCATTTGGGACCACTGGCCCTTCCACATTTTAAAAATGGGCCACCCCTGACTCCAACTGAGCCATCAAAAATATCTGCAGTTTTGTCAGAAAATTACATATATTTTCATAATTCTTTCATGTACCATCATTTTATGCCAGATTTTTATATTACATTTGGAACTACCTTGATATTAAGCGACATATTATACAATGTAACTCCTGTTCAAACAGAGCTCCAGATAAGCTGCGTATTTGCTTAAATACCCTATTAAAATTGCCAAAAACCCAATTGAAATCAGAAGTAGCGAGTATCAAAAAGCAATAGAAATTTTATGGTACATTTATCATGCAGCAGAAAACAATAAACAGACCGTGCAAATATAGCACATTTTTTTTATTTTCCACGAAAACATATCTTGGTATTTCATTAGAATTGTCTCCAAGGTGACAATTCTAATGAAATGCCAGGACATGTTTTCATTTAGAAGCAAACTATTCAATAATTGCGGTCTGCTGATGTGTGAACAGTAGTGTGATTTTATATTATCCAATTAAAATTATGAAATACCCAATTGCTTCAGAAATGATGGAGTGACAATGCTCAATTGCCAATTCCTTATCAGGAGCCCTGTTCAAAGGTGATATTGACATTGAAGAAATACAACAAATAGCTGAATGCAATTTTGTGTCCGGTATGGAACGAAAGTGATCGAAAACTTTTAATCTACAACTTTTGATTAAGATAAATTGTACTTTCATGCAGATTTGCTATTTAACCGTTAAAAAGCTGGGAACAAAATTGTTGTCTGCTGTTGTTTTATATTTTACCTTCTTTCTCATAAAACAAACCATGTTTTTGATGAGAAAAATTTAATATAAAAATAAAAAGCAGACAACAACATTTTATTCAACATTGTAAGTAAGGCCAAGGGCCTTACTACGCTGAATTAAATTTGTCGTCTGCTGGAAATGTTTTATTTTCAATATGTTTCTATAAAAACCTGTTTTGACAGCGCATGAGAATCGTCTCCACTGGAGACGAATCTCATGCGCTGCCAAAGCATGTTTTTTGTTCAGAATTAAGGCAAACCTGTAAAACAGCAGACGACAATTTTCGTCTCCCGCGTAACTAGGGTTAATGTCGGATGATGTATTTACAATGTATATGGACAGGTCCTGTTGGTATTGCTGCGGCTGCTGCGATTGCATCAAATCGAAAACGGAAAAAGGCACATCTGTTTGAGACAAACCCATCGGTGCGAAAACGACAACAGACCAGACTGTTGAGGTAAGCAATATGAATAAATGACGCAAAACTTAAATAATAAAGGTGTCCAGCGGTTCAGGACCATCCGACTTTCAGCACCACTTAATTTCTTCGCAAGCCAGGGACTAAACTACCATGCCTCCAGGAGCCGAATATCGGCCCCTTCCCCAAACCCAGGGGCGGTTTTTTTTTCCCCAATATGTAAAATAAATTCCCAATCGGCAAAAAATAATAAAAACCAGTGAAATCTTGAGTATTGTGCTCATGCAGTCCATAAGCAGATTCATTGACACAAGTTGTCAAATTTAGATGGTTGGTTAATAAAATATTAACCAGGAGTAAGTGAGATCAATGACATCCACCATTTACTAATAATATCAACAAAAAATCGCAGTAATGGATTCGATTGGTCGACAAAAAAAATTCCCAATTCAAGCAATTTCACACGCTATTTTTTCACAAAATATAAAAAAAAGGCCTGTTCCCAAAATCCCTGTATATCAGACTTCCTGAAATGTAATAATGCAGTAACCATATAGACCAATGTAAAGGGTAATTCGGATGTTCAGAAGTTATCCCTTTCAACAAAACAGACCTGTGTCCTAATGCTAGCTTGTATCATCATGTTTCATGTATGTGTGTCTGGCAATTGCACACAGACTTTAAATGACTTTCTCATATAAATTAAACCAGCTGGGGGCCGTTTCACTAAACTTCTTACGACTAAAATGTTCGTAAGCGCAAATTTAGAATCGTCTGCAAATTTGAATTGATGGATTTACATTTATTGAGCATAGGCTGCATATGCAGCCTATGCTCAATAAATGTAAATCCAACAATTATTTACAAGACAACAGTGTTAATGTGAAATTTACAGACTATCATAATTTTGCACTTATGAACATTTTAGTCGTAGGAAGTTTAGTGAAACGGGCCCCTGTTGTTTTCTGTATGTCTTCATTCAAGAGGTTTCAATATGATCATTATGTGTGACTGGATTGTGGGTCTTTATAGGAATGAATGGCCTTTTTGTGGAAGGAAAGGCCTCGTCCAGTATTCCCGCGACTTTTCCAAGTTTATATCCCCGATAAATTCAACAAAAAGGCCATTCATTCCTTATAATTCCAGCATTTGAAATAAATTCATCAAGAAAATGTGTTTATTTTCCGTTTTCTTAAGAATTATTTTAACTGCGCCTCACGGTTACGCGGAAAGTAGTTCGGTGTGGGAGTTTACTGGGATATAAATTTTGGACAGAGATTGCTACGGGCCAATCAAATGTTAGGGAATTGTGTAAATATTTTTGTGCTGGAATTATCTTGTATTGGTTTTCGACCAGTTTATACCCTGAGCTGCACTGGTCACAAATCTCAGAAACCACATTTCTCCAGTCACAGCTAGTCACATATATGACTGTTGTAGTTACAGGCATAACACCCCCAATCAATCCATATCTACACGTATATTTCAGGAAGCTGAAGGCGACCATAGATGAATATACAACACGGGTGGGGCAGCAAGCCGTAGTTCTGTGCTGTACTCCGGGCAAGCTCTCGTCTGTGAATGCCTACAAAGTGTTTGGATCTAAACCTTTAGATGGCGTGGTAACTAACTTGATTATTATACCTCACATGCATTCCACTGTATGCAGTTCCTACCTATAATTCCCTTGCAGCAGTTATATTTATAGGTTCAGAGCTCCAGTTAAGGTGTGTAATTTGGAGGTAAATTTCTTATTTATCCATCAAAAATGGCAAGTTGGGAGTGCTTTAGAATCGTCTCAATGAGATGATTCTAAAGGACTCCCAACTTGTCATTTTTAATGAAGAAATAACAAAATTTCACCCCAAGTTGGTCAAATTACACACCTTAACTGGAGCTCTGAGGTTATTTGATTTGTATGTGGATATATGCAAGAGTTCCGGAGCGTTCAATATTGTTGCACGGCGGAACGAGTGGCATATATCTACATTCAAATGAAATAACATTTTTATTTTATACGTACATTATTCGCAATTTATATGCCCTCCAAAAATATACTAAATATAAATAAAATAAACAAATTCGTAATGATTTAGAAGGAACTGTTTTGCGATGTGAAGCATAGTTCCAGCACTAATATGACCAATATGAACTGACGAGATGTCAATATGGAAAAATATTGACTTTTTACGTTGCATTGTGTTTCAATGGGAGACGAAAATACGTATATAATAAATACCGTTTATATCCCTGGCATATAATTTAATTAAGTCTCGGGGTATATAGTTTCCGGATTTCTGTGCGTCCGTCCATCACAGTTTTTGTTTCTTGGTCCAGGTGGAGGCCGGGGTATCTGTGAGCCTCTGTTCACTTGCTCTATAAGTCTTAGTTTACATATGTCTGCGGTCCAAAAGGTACTGTCGCTTGTCTAACATAATGTTACATGCACATAGCCATTGCACAGCTGATCCTGGTCACCGTTAATGCCTAGTGTGCGAAATGAATGCTAGTAAGTTTCAAGCACAAACACTTAATATTAATAATGAAGAGCAGAAAGTGTTTGATTCATCGAGTCTGCAGAAAAATGTCAACAAACACGGCTTGGACCAGTAGCCTATTTCACAAAATTGCTGAGCATACTTATCTAGCTATGTATACTTTGAGGGAGTAATCATTTATTTTCCCCGAAATGCATTATTTCATATAGAACTAACGATTGCATAAATTTGATGATTAAAAGTATGCAGAATTTAACTATTATGCTGAATTTATTACATTATCACAGCGAAAATGGCTGTGATAATGTAATACATTCAGTATGTTAAAAATTAATAATAAATTTATCCTTAAATTGAAAATTTCTCCCAATAAAGTGCTTTAATAGCAAGATAAGTAATCACGTACTTTGCAATTTTGGTGAAATCGGCTACTGAAGTATAATTTGTCCAATTCATTGCTGTCTCCTCCGTCGACATTATTTTTTCGGGTTAACAATGTCCATTGCCACCCTTGCTGGGATTGCACACAAAGGGATTTTGGAGTGTCGTAACATAGTTAAAAACCATAACATTCGTGTAAGAATAATATGTATTCAACTTGTTGTTGCGACCAGTGTAGACCCAGATCAGCCTGCACATCTACACGGTTTGATCATGGTATGTACTGTTTATTATTACATCAGTGAAACACATTATGATGACTAGTCACGTGGCAGCAATCCACCAGCAGACTAACCCCATTCCTCCAGTCACAAATCAGGCGGCCTCTTCACTAAACTTTGTACGACTAAAATGTTCGTAAATGTAAAATTATGATAGTCTGTAAATTTCACATTTACAACAATTATTGGATTTACTTTATTGAGCATAGGCTGCATATGCAGCCTATGCTCAATAAATGTAAATACATCAATTGAAATCTCCAGACGATCCTAAATTTGCACTTACAAACAGTTTAGTCGTACGAAGCTTGATTTGTATTTCAGGTCAAGAACTGTAAGGGTGTCATTATGCAGGATCTAGATGTAGCTCTCGCAGATCAGGCACCACAGAACAGCGGGGAGATTGTCGGTGTGTATGATCTACCCAGTCTAACCCTGGACGGAATACCAACGCCTGTGGATAAAATGACACAGGTACATGAAATAAATGGTATTTTGCCGACTTTGATATGATCGCTGCATCTTCAGTATTGTCTGTTCAATAGCTGCATTTCGATATTCCTGGCACACATTGTATGAGGGGTTTATAGATTTTAGCTTTTCCATTTGGTCATCTAAACTTCTGTAAGCGGTAAATGATAGGCTTGTATGAAAACAAATCGATAGACACCATCAATATCATTTCTTCATTTACAAATCTTCTAAAATCATTCATTGAATGACATGTAGTCAATGATTTAATAGCAAAGCTGAGTGGTATTTCGTATTAAAGGAAATTGGTGCATTTTTCGACGTGAAATATTTTATGCCGACATGGAGTGCAGCACCAGCGGAAATGGCTACTAGCAACTGTGAGTGGCCGAGCGATAGTAAATGAGATTGGCAATTTAGCGAACTTGCTATCAGTGAACCGTGTGTTTATAAACATATATGTGGCTGTGACTGGAGAAATGGGGATTATGAGTTTTGCGACCCGTGTAGCTCCAGATCAGCCAGTGCATCTGCAGAATCTGCACTGTTCGCCATTCCATCAAAGAAACGCCTGTCATGCTTCTAACAAGCAATATCACTGACCGACCGAGTCTAGTAAAAATTTGTTCCGGTCGTGTCAATTTTCCCGGATACCATTGTCGGTAGCCCGACTGGTCATGTTCCAATTTGACCAAAGTCACTGCCAAAAATGACAGTTTGAAAATAGTTTATTTGCAACTACAGGCGGACTTGTTTGCCTAAGTTTCGGGTATGATAATGGAGTAGGCCTCTGTATTTCATACCCAAACCAATACATACCCATTTTAAACAGTGAGATCGATGCTACCATCGAATATGATAATTTAGTGAGTGAATTTAAAATTCTGTGTACACTGATGTAGGTCTCTAGTTCGTTTAGTTTTTTTGGCTGGACAGTTTAAATCTATTATCAACAATGCAAACCTCAATACGGCACGGCATTATGATATTCTGATGTAATTTTGACCGGATCCCGATAAATGAACCAAACTAAATCATAGCAATCAAGTCCAGAGTAAAGCTAATTCATATAAGAAGTAGAACGATCCACGATTGGTTGATGGTGCTTCAAATAGCAATTTTTGATTGGAAGCTGTCAGAAATATAAGCAAACAATGAGTACTGTATGTATTGATCATAAAAATATCTTGGAAAAAAAGTTAATTCTCATTGTGCTGATCATGTAATCGGCCTGTGACTTTGCCAATCACACACAGTGGATCAAATGTGTCAACAAAATTGTAAAAAATGTGTTTGTATTGTCTGAGGCATGCTGCTGAGCACGTGATTTTACTAACATCTTGTGCCCTGATATGAGCATAGTGAAAATGAGTTCAACTGATGAGGAACATTCTAATTAGTCACTTAAAGTTCTTGTTTTGTTGGGCTGGGAGGTAGAATCTGTGAAAATTAGAATTTGCCATTTAATGAATCATTATTCATTGATCTGACACCTTGGATAAAATGAATTTAATCGTCACCAATAGAAAAAAAATCACGAAATGTTCAAACCGGAAGTGCCTGCTGCTGCCGGTTTTTTTGTTGCTTGTTTTCAATGATGATGTGAATATTAGCTGCATTCCCGACACTTTCCTTGATTAATTTGTGTAGTTATACGTTTATTTAATATTACTCTTTTTCAGAAGTAAACAACTGGTTTCTTGAACGTTAAAATTTCCAACGATATTAAATTACATTGTTGCATAACCAGTAGTCAACATAACCAGTAGTTGGACACACTCATTACATTCAAACACATACCTGTATCATCACGATCACTGATGTATCCGATTTGAAAATGATTTAATAGCACTGTGTTTCGTGAAACTGTGATGGTTAGTTCCATTAATTATATTTGTTCTTGTCATTTACAATGGCCTATAACTTTTTCAAATGTCCCCAACTTTGTGTATGAGGTGGATCAACTGGCCCCACTTTAAAAATTCATGGAATGCACACTGAATAGGTTTCAAAACTGTCTGCTTCCAGATTTCATAATTGATTACCATTGACATGCTTTATATGCACATGTAGTACAAACTAATCAATACAATCGAGTCCTAGTTGCTACAAGAACAATGTAACATTAGTTGATAATAACTATACATGTATAATTTAATAAAAAGTCATGCAAGTTACTTCACTAGGTCAGGGCTAGTACAAATTAGGTCGGGGCTAGTGAAAAAAAAAGTTAACGTTGAGCCCTGAATGTAGATTGTTATCAGACTACAGGAGTGAGTTATTTGATCAGGAGCTACACTGGTCACAAATCCCAGAAGCCCCATTTTTCCAGTCACAGCCACGTTTGCATTGGTGTAAAAATAGATCAGGATAATCACTGGGCAGGAATAAAAATAACCTCGGTTTTGTCCCAATTGATCATTGCCCATATTTCACAAATTATTTCCAGGATGAATTTGTCAGATTATTTGGGCCCTGTTGAGATTCGGCGATGCCCTATAGGTTTCGCCCTGTCTGTCCATCTGTCTGTCCGTCCTTTTATTTTTTGGCAGTTTTTGTAAGTTTCTCAAATCTCCTATAGGGGCCCTAAGTGCATTAACAGACCACATTTTCTAGTTCAAAATGGCTTCAGTTCTTGTTTTCTATTGCATTTAGGCACAGCTTCGAACATTTATACCAGAAATGCTGAAATATTCTACGGGTCGGAGTAAACCAGGTTGGGGCAAGCCAGAGTTTCGGCCTATATGGTGGCCGAGTGATTTGCCCTGGGCAAACGTTCGTAGTGATGTGAGAACAGAAGATGAAAAGAAAAGGGTAACTTAAGGCCATAAAAAATAAGTACTTTGGTTCTCAGCCACGGAATGTGAAATGGAAGGGCGGATTTTTTTACGACCGTTTTAAAAAAAAAAAGGTACATATTATGTTTTACCGCGGGGTGGGTGGGCGGGTGGCGGACAGAAAAAATGCATAGTTTGTGTACACAACTCCTCTGAAACCGTTCAGTCGATCGATCTGAAACTATACACACGTCTTCTACACATATTGAACATGTGTTTTTATGCCGAAAAAATATTTTTTAAGAAATACCTTTTTAACTTAATAGCCATTTTTTCTACATTTTTGTATCCAATTCTATATAATTTCTACTTCACACACCTGTCTGTACCTAAATTAGTATACCTGTTTATCAGAACAAGAGGAAGAAATAATACTACATTTATATACAAATATATCACCTTTTTAACTTGGCCATTTTTTTTAAATTTTGTATCCAATTATATTTTATTTCTACTTTACACATCTCTTCCTTAATTAGTATACCTGTTTATCACAACAAGAGGAAGAATAATGCTATAGCTTTTCATATTCTCATTCATGTTTCTTGCCTTGGTGACAGCTTCACATTTCTGCATCTTCGCTGTCTGGCACATCTTCGACGGGCGTATTTTGTGACTTACGATACTCTTGTTTATTGATCATATGTCAAATTTGTAGTACAATTTTATTTCTCCACGACAATAAAATTCTTGACTCGCATGGATTTTTCAGACGCGGCGATATCTGAGAACCAATGTATTATTTTTTATGGCCTATCAATGTTGTGTCTCAGATCGAAGGGGACAATTTCAGGTTTTGATCCCCTTCCCTGTTATAGGTTAATGGGAGATGCTTACTTTTATTCCTGGCTTATGTATGTAGTTTACACAGAGTAATAATTATGATTAATTTTAAGGCATTGGGTCCAGAGCTCCAGATAAGCTTTGTGTCTAAAGCGTACTATACCACTTGATTTCAAAATCATTGCGTATTTTACTTTTACAAATGGATTATTGATTTTTTTCATTACTAAATAAGGAACAAATGATAAAAAAATATATAACAAATTTAAACACTCACTTAATTGAGCTGCATAAAGCAAATACTTTGCAGCTCAACTAAGTGAATTTTCAACTTTATGACAGTATTTTCACTACTCAATCTGAAATAAATGCGTATTTTCACATTGCTGTGTGTATTTTGTACTCCCACTTTTGATAATCAATGCGTATTTAGCTAAACTATTTGCGTAAAATACGCCAATACGCACCTTATCTGGAGCTCTGATTGGGTCTCAGATTTGCGTAGATGTGATGGAACAGATTAATAAAAACTTTCACTATAAATATGCCTCGTATTTCTGCACCCGGTTTAACATATCAGTCACTGCGAAAAAATGGGATTCATGAGTAAAAAAAAATGTATGGATTTTCAAGTGATTTGCCAAAAATGTTTGCCATCATGAGACGATATTGCAATACCCACGTGTCTTAATGTACTGCCATAACTCATGGATTTTTATATTGATCGTCAACATTTGCTGTTATTTGATTCTAACACAGGACTCCAGATAAGGAATTAGTAATTGAGTATTTTCACTCCATCATTTCTGAAGCAATTGGGTATTTCAAAATTTTAATTTGGTAAAATAAAATCACACTACTGTTTACACATCAGCAATTATTGAATAGGGTGCTTCGAAATGAAAACATGTCTTGGCATTTCATTAGAATTGTCTCCTTGGAGACAATTCTAATGAAATACCAAGATGTGGTTTCAGGGAAAATAAGAAAAATATGCTATATTTGTGATCTGTTTGTTTTCTGCAGCATGATAAAGGTACCACAAAATTGTTATTGCTTTTTGATACTCGTTACTTCTGATTTCAATTGGGTTTTTGGCTGATCAGACTGTGCGGTTGTTCACATAAATCTGTGGCATATTTCACCAACATTGCAAAGTATACTTATCTAGCAAAGTATACTTTGAGGGAGAAATTTTCAATTGAAGAATAAATATATTATTTTTAGCCAGGTTTTTTGGAAAAAAAATCCATGCTATTGGATTGGCAAAAGCCGGGCGGACGGGCGGCGGGCGGGCGGCGTCCACAATCAATGTTAAGTTTTCGTGTTTGAGTCCATTTCTTTGTTACTGTACCACCTAGGACCACCAAACTTTCACAGCTTCATAATCAAGGGGTGCCCACCACATATTACTATCCAACATGTTACTTTTTTTTTAACTTCACCCATTTTTTCCGCGCAGTCGACTTAGCCATTTTCACTGTTAGGTTTTCGCCTTTACAATGTTAAGTTTTCGTGTTTGAGTCCATTTCTTTGTTACTGTACCACCTAGGACCACCAAACTTTCACAGCTTCATAATCAAGGGGTGCCCACCACATATTACTATCCAACATGTTACTTTTTTTTAACTTGACCCATTTTTTCCGCGCAGTCGACTTAGCCATTTTCAATGTTAAGTTTTCGCGTTTACAATGTTAAGTTTTTGTGTTTAAGTCCATTTCTTTGGTACTGTACCACCTAGGACCACCAAACTTTCACAGCTTCATAACCAAGGGGTGCCTACCACATAAAACTATCCAACATGTGACCATTTTTAGCCAGGTTTTTTGAGAGAAAAAAATCCAGGCTATTGGATTGGCGAAAGCCGGGCGGGCGGGCGGGCGGGCGGGCGGCGCCGGCGTCCACAATCAATGTTAAGTTTTCGTTTTTGAGTCCATTTCTTTGTTACGGTACCACCTAGGACCACCAAACTTTCACAGCTTCATAATCAAGGGGTGCCCACCACATATCACTATCCAACATGTTACTTTTTTTTTTAACTTCACCCATTTTTTCCGCGCAAATGTTAAGTTTTCGCGTTTACAATGCCCATTACCTTGAAACTTCACATGGGTGTTGATCATCGTCCATATTTTCATTCTAACCCCCAACCGTGCGGCCCCTGTGCGCAATGTCAAGGTCAAATTACTTTGAATTTATTTGTTAAAGTTTTTTCGTGTACTATATCTCTGCAACTGCTTCACCCATTACCTTGATACTTCACATGGGTGTTTATCATCATTGTCGAACCCGCTTGCGGAAAGCGCGATATCGTCGGCATTTTGGCATACGTCCGTCCGTCCGTCCGGGCACACATTAGGGTACTTATGTGGCTAGCCCCACAGGGTTATGGACTTAGTAAAGGATAGGGTTGGTTACAATTAGCCACCTAACAAATCCTTTTATGTGGCTAAAAATCGTTTTATGTGGCTAATATTTAACATGTGATAAGCCACATAAGTATAGTACTGTAAGAACGTCGTCCGTCCGTCCGTCCGTCCGTCCGTCCATTAGGGTACTTATTAGCCACCTAAAAAATCCTTTTATGTGACTAAAAATCGTTTTATGTATAGTACTGTAAGAACGTCCGTCCGTCCGTCCGGGCACACATTAGGGTACTTATGTGGTTAGCCCCACAGGGTTATGGACTTAGTAAAGGATAGGGTTGGTTACAATTAGCCACCTAAAAAAATCCTTTTATGTGGCTAAAAATTGTTTTATGTGGCTAATATTTAACATGTGATAAGCCACATAAGTATAGTACTGTAAGAATGTCCGTCCGTCCGTCCGTCCGTCTGTGTGTCCGGTTAAAGTTTTTTCGTTAAAGTTTTTCCATCTACTATATCTATTTTTTTAGTGTCCATGCCTCGCCCCAAGGCGCGACATGCAGGCCACGGCCATCTAGTCTACAAAAAGTGGGTATAATTATGTTATCCAAGTTCTATATGAAATAATGCATTTCGGGAAAAATAAATGATTAATCCCTCAAATATACTTTGCTAGATAAGTATACTTCGCAATTTTGATGAAATCGGCTACTGATGAAGTCTGGTCACATAAGTATGTTTTCCCGCCATTTTCCCCATTTCTATTCCAATCCCCGGCCTTAAATGACCTTCGCTATTGATAGGCCGTTAAACCCCAACAAACAAATAAAGAAACAAATAAAGAAACAAATAAACACAAACTATTCCAATCCTGTCTCTAGGTGTCGTGGACGGAGGCTCTTAGAGCCATAGTGAAAAACTGCTATAGACACCACGGCAGGGAAGATCTGCTCAATATTTTTGGTGATGACGGATCTCTGAGCACGGACGCTCAGGCCGCTGCAGCACAGTATGCTGGGACGATGGTACAGACGATCAACAACCCCGATGGCACGGTGTCTATTATCCAGATAGACACGGGACCAAACAGTGTCGTCACACTGCCTGACGGCACTCAGGCAACTGTTGTACATTCAATGACCGCTGTAAGTGAACAAGTATGGTAGATGCCCAAGTTTTCGGCTTCCTAAGAGTTGATAGCTTCAGTGCAGGTGATTAACCCTGTCAAACCTAAGTAACTGGAATGGAATTTGATATGTTAATGTTGCAACCAATCCAATGGTCACAAAATGATTTTCAGACTTGTCCATTGACGAAAGGGTGTGTTTTTGTTCTCACCTTGGACATCGGGTACAGCTTGTCCATGCAATAACTAGAGTTCTACTTGATGGATCATAACCAAATTTGGAATACATGTTTATCACTGCATTTTTCAAGATGAAGCCTATTGATTTTCCAAAAAAGTTTGATGACTTATTTCCACTTTGCGGCCATTTTTTTGTTATTCGCACTCTGTATCGATGTCTGCGCAATAACTCAAGTTGAACTTGACGGATTGTAACCAATTTCAGGATACATGTTTATTATGTCAAGAGGAAGCCATTTTTGTCGAGCCCGCTTGAGGAAAGCGAGACATAGTGATCACAATGACGTCCGGGTGTCCGTGCGTGCGTGCGTCCGTCCGTCCGTCCGAAATCTGCGTTAACGTTTTTAAATACCTTATATCTCTGCAGTCCTAAGTCACCTTGACTTGAAACTTCATATGCTTATGAGTCATCATCCATATATTCATTCTGTCTCCCACTCATGCGGCCCCTGTGCCCCTATGTCAAGGTCAAATGACTTAGAAGTTTGCATTAAATTTGTTTCTGTCAAAATTTGCGTTAAAGTTTTCACATACCTACTATCTCTGTAACCGTAAGTCAGATTTGCTTGAAACTTTGTATGCTTATTGGGCATCAAACTTCAAATAAATACACTCTGAGACCATCAAATGCCTCGGCGGGCTCGACATGCGGGCCTCGGCCATCTGGTTAATGTTAGCACTCTGCATCATAGTACACGCAATAACTCAACTTGATCGATCGTAACCAAATTCGGTATAGTTGTTCATCACGCCATGATGAAGAAGCCTATTGATTTTCAAAAATTTACAATGACTTATCTCCCCTTGATGGCCATTTGTAATTTTCACACTCTGTATCCTTGTCCACACAATAACTCAAATTCTACTGGATGGATCGTAACCAAATTCGGTTTACATGTTTATCACAGCAAGATGAAGAACCCTATTTATTTTCAAAAATTTCCCCCTTGACGGCCATTTTTAATTTTCGCACTCTGTCCACGCAATAACTCGAGTTAACTAGAGTACTCTACTTGCAGACCCTTATCAAACTGCGCGAATATGGGTCTACACTGTTTGCAAATCCCATAAACCCTATTTCTCCGCCCATAGCCACAGTTAAGTCTCTGATTATTCATCAATTTCTGACTATTTATTCCGACAGCTACCTGACAATTTACAACAACAACAGACGATGGGCCAGACCGTGCAAACGCTGGCCGAGGTTGCTACTCACCAGTCTGACACACAAAATGTCCATGTGACGCCCATCAATATAGAAATGCACGATGGATCACAAAGCCTGACCACAATCAATGGGGGACGTCTCATGTTGGCTGCGGGTGACGGGGCTCAGCTCACCACAGATGGTTCTGGTAAGTATCCGGCAGGTTAGTTAGACATGAGCCTGTAGTTATTTTATGGCTGCCACTTGAGAAAGGCCTTATGGGGCTTAATGAGATTTTGAACAGTGTAGCCTCTGGAGTTGAGGTTGAGCCGTGCTCCACTTGGAATGTACAGTCGAACCTCCCCGAACGGCCACCTCTCTACAACAACACCCTCTCTGTAACAGCCGATATTTTATATCCCAAATGGATGATTTCCTCTATATCTAACCCTTAGACTGCTGAGCATGAACATTGTCCTCTGATGTTGCTTTTTCATTCTTTTTCAATAAAACATGTTTTGACAGCACTTTAGAATCATTTCCATTGGAAATGATTCTAAAATGCTGTCAAAGCATGTATTTGATGAGAATTATCGAAGAAAATTAATAAACATCAGACGATAAAATTTAATTCAGCATTAACCTCCCTACAACAGCCACCTCTCTACAACGGCCAGTTTTACGTCTTCCCATGGGTGGCTGTTGTAGAGAGGTTGCACTGTATATTCTGTTTGTTGAGAATTATGTTAATATGCTCTACTCGCATTGGGGATGGGTTGTGGAATTATTGGGGTTAGAACACCTGATGTCCGATTTGGAGGGTGTGGGTTCAAACCTCGCCTAGGGTATCAAAAACTATTTTCATAGTATTTCCATCCCACTGGTCTGTTGGATGAGACTTTATACTGTGGTCCCTTCTCTATATGACCTTAGCTGTTGGTGGGATGTTAAACCCTTTCACTTTTTCTACTCCCACGAGTGTGTGTCGGCCGAGTCGAGTATGAAAACTGTTTTATAACCTTGTGGCCCAGTAGCCGATTTCACCAACATTGCAAAGTATACTTTTCTAGCAAAGTATACTTTGAGGGAGTAATTATTTTAATTAATTTATTTTTCCTGAAATGCATTATTTCATTTAGAACTAACGACTGCATATATTTGATGATTAAAAGTATGCAGAATTATTATACTGAATTTATTAATACATTATCACAGCCAAAATGGCTGTGATAATGTAATAAATTCAGTATAATAAAAATTAATATGAAAGTTTTCGTAACAGTTTCTCAAATAGGGGCTCTAAGTGCATCAACAGACCACATTTTCTAGTTACAAGATATTTTTAGCATTGCACACACTTCTATATAATCACCACAAACACTGTAAAACCTTAATACGCATACATTATGTACAATAAGTAAACATAACCAAATTTAACAATGCGAAAACTGAATGTTATCGCTGACATAGTGTCCAGTCATGTGACTACAATTGCGAGCACATCCACGGGAAATAAGAATGCTATATTTAGCAAAACTAATAATAAAATCTTTCGTTTTTATTTTTATTTTATTTTTTCAGGTCACCCAGAAGGTCATAAAATATTAAAAAAATGTATACAAATCTACCATGACAGTTTCTCAAATCTACTATAATTTCTGTTTGCCTTCAGCTAATATCTTCATATTGCACACATGCATTGCTTAGTAACGATACACCCTTCCACATTAATACAATTACCCAACCTACTGATCGTACGTCCGTCCGTCTGTCTGTTTATTTATTTGAAAGTTTTTGTAACAGTTTCTCAAATAGGGGCCCTAAGTGTGTCGACAAACCACATTTTGTAGTTTCTGTTTCTTTTATGTAACTTCTTCATATTTCACATGTGCATTCCTCTGATGGTCCTCTATCATGTGACAAATCCATGGTCCTCTGCGTACATGCCACATTCCTAGTGTTGCATAACGTTTTCGCCTGCCTACTATCGGATTTACTTGAAACTTCACAAAAACTTATTTGCGATTATCAACATTTTCATTCTATCGCCCACCCATGCAGCCCCTGTGCTGAAGGTCAAGGTCAAATAACTATTAACTTTTTGACACATTTTCATTATACATTTTTTTTTACATGATTTTTCTCAGATGTGGCTCATGGATTGAGAGTGACCCATTGCGAACTTTCAAATTTGAAAACAAATGGGTATATTGCGATGGCGCGCCATTGACTTCTCAAGGTTTTGAATATTTTCATTTTCTACCTTTCAGGCATTGTGACCATTCCCATGTCGATGTATCAGTCCATTGTCGCATCTTCCGAACAATCTCAGTCCATCGCCCTCGCTCAGATACAGCAGCAGGTCGATCAACATCAACTTGAACAGCAGCAGAAACAGCAGGAGCTACAACAACAACAGGAGCTACAACAACAACAGCTGGGCCAGAATGACCTGGTTCAGCACGACGAGCTGCAGGAAATGACAGCGGGAGAATCTCAGGTGCAGGAAATTCACGACATGTCCGTGGAAGTGGACGAAGACAATGCTGTGCATATAATATCTATAGAGACGAAGGAGGAGCCAGCTTGACTATTGGCGTCGGAATTTGGCAGTCACTCGGACACGTCACAATTACAGGGATTCCGCTGGGGAAAATAAAAAAATCGCCACTTCAAAAAAATAAAACAATTGGCGATAAAACATTACAATTTTTTTGATTTTTTTTTCGAAAATTGTAATTTTTTATCGCCAATTGCGAAAGTGGCGATCGCCAGCGGAATCCCTGCAATTACAATGGGCCTCCAGCTGAGAAAGGTGCATTATATTAATTTATCATACACACAGGGGCCGAATTCCGGCTCCTTCCCCATGCTATACGCTGTTTTTCTTCTGAACAATTTCCCAATTGAAAAGTAAAGTAAAAAAATTGGGTATCAAAATTTATCAACATTTTCTTGTCTATTTGCTTCATTTCTCGTCGAGATTCGAAATGGAAAATTCCCAATTTTTATTTTACTTTGTGATTTTTCCCAAATTCGTTGAAAATGGCTGGCTTAATCCCTGATGTGTGATCTAAGTGTAGTCTTAGATCAAGCTATACAGTTTAATCAGAATCCAACGATGATATTCGTCTACAATTGGACTGAGAGAGAAAATCGACTCGAGTTGATTTTAACAAAATGTAATAAGATAATTGATTCATTATTAATTTTAGTACAGGGCTCCAGATATTGAATTAGTAATTGAGTATTTTCATTCCATCTTATCTGAAGCAATTGGGTATTTCAATATTTTAAGTAAACTTTCTATGTAATTTATGGTAACTCGTAATTAACTTTTGTAAATATTTGATGTTGTTAGGTACAAAATCACATATTGTGTCTTACATGTAGGTATATTAGCTCCAACAAGATTTGTGTCAAATTTTTTCTGAACTCTGTTTCAGAACACTATTGTTTTAAAAAAAGTGCTGCTTTGAACATATCGTCAGACAGTATATATTATGTGACTATCTTTTGCAACTACTATATCATATTCCGATAACCCTTTCACCCCTAATTAACTGAAATGGACACTTCAGGGATTCCGCTGGGGAAAATAAAAAAATCGCTACTTAATAAAAATATAAAACAATTTTTTGAAGAAAAAAAAAAGAAAAAAAATATTTATTTTCCGAAAATTGTAATTTTTTATCGCCAAATGTTTATTTTTATCGCCAATTGCGAAAGTGGCGATCGCCAGCAGAATCCCTGACACTTTCATGCTATATTGTAAGACTGATTATCAGAAAGGGGTATTGTGTTTAGAAACAAGAGAGATCCTGACAAGACGGCTTGCTACGAGCCGGCTCTTCTGGATCTACCGTGTTGGCAAACATTATAATTAGTGGCCTGTAATGTTGAAAGCTTTAATATTTAAATTTTCACATCATGTTATTGCCTGCAGACTGCGAGATATAGTCGGCACATTGGCGTATGTACGTGCGTCCGGGTTAAAGTTTTTGGCTAAAGTTTTTCCGTATACTATCAAAGCCTTGGCGGGGGCGACATGCGTGCCGCGGCCATCTAATATTATACTGTGTATTTAGCTGACAATTGTGGATTTTTTATATGGTGTCGAATAATGTTGAGAATGTGTCGCCGTATGAAAATGAAAACTGTGATAGTTCAATGTTCAAGTTTTTGTTTGGAATGCAAAGGTTATCTGCATTTTTGTATTTGCCTAGAAAACTAAACTCCTAATTGACTTTGACAGAGCCCCAGATAAGGCATGTATTGGTGTATTTTACCCCCCTATTTTGGCTGAATACGCATTGGATTTCAAAAGTGGGACTAAGAAATACTCACATTATTTGAAAATACTCATTGATTTGTAAAAAGTTTCCAACAAATTGTAAATTCACTTATTTGAGCTGTCGGAACCTTTTTGAATAAAATAAACACCATATTCAACCGGTATATTATTCAAACTGTTTGATTTTTTCACTTCAATACAGTATTAAAACAAAAATATGCTGTGGTATAATAAAATGTTTCACGGTGAAAAATACACCAGTTTCCTGACAATACCCCTCTTGGCTCTACTTGAGCTATCACATACTCATTGTTATGCCCCCGGTCTCGGTAGAGCCGGAGGCATATAGTGTTGTGTGTCCGGCACATTATGAAGTTCGCAGGACTTTCTCAATTATGTCCTAACTTCTATATCACTTGAAAGATTGCTTAAATATTTGAACACAACATACCTACCACACATCCATGCTGTCCTTAATATGACCTTGATAGTGACACGATTATCAAGATTATGACCTTGAACTTCACAACTTTGAACTTTTTTCACACATTAAGAAGTTCGCCGGCTTTTCTCAATGCCGTTTGAACTTCTATGTCCCTTGATGTATTATTTTAATATTTCAATACATCATACTTGTGGACAAATGCCACACATCCATGCTGCCCTGAATACAACCTTGGCCTTTTGACCTTCGCAACTTTTAATTTTTTCACACATTCAAAATTTTGCCAGAGTTTCTCGATTCTGTCATAACTTCTATATCCCTTGAAGGGTTACTTTAATATTTCAATACATCATACTTGGACAAATACCACATATCCACGCTGCCCTTAATATGACTTTGACCTTTTCACCTTCACAACTTTGAACTTTTTCACACATTATGAAGTTCGCCGGAGTTTCTCAATTCTGTCACAACTTCTATATCCCTTGATAGATAACTTTTAACGTTTCAATACATCATTCTTGTGGACAAATGTCACACAACCATGCTGTCCTTAATTTGACCTTGACCTTTTGACGTTCACAACTAGGCTTATGAATATACATATCACTTTTGGTTAATTAAGTTTCCCACAGTTTCTCCAAGCTGCCACCTGGGGCATTCGTGTGACGACAGGCCAATGAAAGTACGGTACCGGTAAGTAGTTTTTCATCAATAACAAAAAAGTCGCCCTCCCCAAAAAATTTTGTTTCGTGAAATCCCATCAAATATTGATTTTATTGCGAAAAAATGATTTTCCTAGGCTATGGGAATTTAACATGGTGAGTCAATTTCCACAATTTTTCGTTTTTTGATCCTGAACTTTTGTTATTGATAAAAAAGTACTTACTTTTAAATATTTTTTAGATTTAATGTGTTTAGTGCCAAAAAGTTCGTCGGCAGCAAAACGTGGAACAGACAGTAGATGCAAATGTGTTTATGCAGTATCTTCTGCATATAGCTGAATGGGAAATAATCAGGAATGCGGCATTTTTCGGTGTGAAACATTTTACACCGTTACGGAGTGCAACACCAGTGAGTTACTGTAAATGTAATTGTGGATGTTCCTGGAGAAATGGGGCTTATGGGTTTTGCTACCAGTGTAGAATCATATCAGTCTGTGCATCAGCACAGTCTGATCAGGATCTGCACTGTTTTCCATTCCATCAATGAAACATCCGTTGTGCTTCTAACAAGAAATATAGATTGTTTGCAAGCTACAGGAGTGTGCTATTTGATCAGGAGCTACACTGTTCACCAATCTCATAAGCCCCATTTCTCCAGTCACGGCTACATTTTACTGATGGCAGTAAACATATTTCTCTGATCAGATATAGGTAGCTGGTTGAACTGTGTACATTCATATTTCTATTCAACAAGGCTTTATTTTATACAGTACCATATCACTGACAAATGTTGAACTGGTCAGGTTCAGTAGCCCATTTCATCAACATTGCAAAGTATACTTTACTAGCAAAGTATACTTTGAGGGAGTAATCATTTATTTTTCCTGAAATGCATTATTTCATATAGAACTAACAAATGCATATAGTTCATGATTAAAAGTATGCAGAATTATTAAACTGAATTTATTACATTATCACAGCCATTAAATGGCTGTGATAATGTAATAAATTCAGTATAATAAAAATTAATAAATTTTTAAAAAAATTGAAAATTTCTTCCTCAAAGTATACTTTGCAATGTTGGTGAAATCGGCTACTGGTCAGACTGCAGACAGACGTCTGGTTTGGAGGAAGCTTGGGTTAATTTAACAATGGGGTTCATGCTTGTCGGAATCCCGATATCCCTGGTCTAGCCCTCGGGTATCAGAGCTCCAGATAAACTGCGTATTTGCTTAAATACCCAATTAAAATTGCCAAAAACCCAATTGAAATCAGAAGTAACGAGTATCAAAAAGCAACAGCAATTTTGTGGTACCTTTATCATGCTGCAGAAAACAATATAAACAGACCACAAATATAGCATATTTGTCTTGTTTTCCATGAAAACACATCTTGGTATTTCATTAGAATTGTTTCCAAGGAGACGATTCTAATGAAATTCCAAGACATGTTTTCATTGCGAAGCAAACTATTCAATAATTGCTGTCTGTTGATGTATAAACAGTATTTTACCCAATTAACATTTTGAAATACAAAATTGCTTCAGAAATGATGGAGTGAAACTACTCGATTACTAATTCCTTATCTGGAGCCCTGGGTATGGTTTTGGCTTTCTTGTTGAGTTGAATCCAGTTACAAATATATACTCATTAGTAGGATAGTAAAATAAGTGCTTTTAGAAGGTGGGGCTCAGTGACTGGTGTGGTGAGGAACTGGCGTTGTGATCAGATCATGTTATTCTAATTTCAGGGCTGAATATATATATTTTATGTAAATATTCTGGTCTGATTTGGGGATTTTCCCTCCATACGTACAGGTGAAATACAGGATTCAACCACGTTTACCAAGTGACCTTAGCTGTTGACAGGCCGTTAAATGCTGTTAAAGAAACAAAACAGTTTCCAGCTGGCTGCCACAAGTTTGCAATATAGTTTAGAATGTAACATACATGATATATTGATCTTCCACTGTATTATATATTATTAAAATTATGTTTAACTTTTCACTGTGTTGTGTGTTATCGGACATCAGACCCTCTGATTAAGCTCACATTGATCCTATACATTGAGACTGGAGGTTTTATGCCAGTTCCTGCACTAATCTTGCCGATAGTTGTCAATTGTTTTCTTTCAAAGTGCTTGAATAATGAATGAATATTGTGCTTGAAATCAAGCAACTTGATTGGCTGAGCCTCGAGAGTACTGTGATTATTATGTCACCGCAACGATAGTTGTTGGTGGCATATAGTATTTACCCTGTCTGTCCGTATGTCCGTAGACAATTTTCATTGTCCGGCGAACTATGTCTACAGTTTTTGGCCGATTCTCTTCATATTCGGTATACAGCCCTACCCATCAAGTGCTGGAGTGTGTAATGTAAAAATGGTCGTTGTGCCACTGATCCAGCCGCCGTAATGCCCCTTTTTTGACTCTGAAAATATTATTTTTTTCTACAGTTTTTGGCCGATTCTCTTCATACTCGGTATACATCCCAACCATCGAGTGCATGAGTGTGTAATGTAAACATATTTGCTGTCCCATCCAGAGTTATGCCCCTTTTTTGACTGTAAAATAATTTTTTTCCTTGTCCAGCGAACTACTTTTTCAGTTTTTGGCTGATTATTTTCATATTTGGTATACATCCCTACCATCAAGTACAGGAGTGTGTAAAGTAAAACGTTTCACTCACCCACCAATCCATCTGCAGTTATGCCTATTTTTTTTACTGAAAATTAGTTTTTTTCTTGTCCGGTGAACTACTTCTACAGTTTTTGGCCGATTCTCTTCATACTCGGTATACACTCCAACCATCAAGTGCAGGAGTGCATAACATAAAATGTTCCCTGTCTCATCAATACATCCACAGTTATGCCCCTTTTTCGACTCTGAAAGTAATTTGTTCGACAATCACTCTCAGTGATTGCTGTTGTATTCATGAATGCTCAACAGTGGTGGCATTTTGTTTTACAAACAATTTTCTAGTTATTATTGTTGATCCTATTAATTTTAGGGGAAGGGGCCAAGTGACTGGTATGGTATGGACCAGGGGCCCTTTCACTAAACTTGTGTAAATTTAGGATCGTCTGGAAATTTCAATTTATGGATATAGGCAAGGCTCAGGAAACGGGATGGGCGAGGCTCTGCCGAGCACATCCCATTTCCGTGCCGCGCCAGATATTTTTTCCCATTCACGGCACTAACCTACTATTCTATTTAATCCGCCAACACCTACAAATGGCTGTAAAATGCAAAAATAGTATTGACTGGATATCAAAAATGTTTCACGGCACCGTGTTTCACGGCACATACGCACTGTGTTGACGGGATAATTACATTTATTGAGCATAGTGCATATGCAGCCTATGCTCAATAAATGTAAATCCAGTAACTGTTTACAAGAAAACTGTTAATGTGAAATTGACAGACTATCATAATGTTGCACTTGCGAACATTTTAGTCGTACAAAGTTTAGTGAAACGGGCCCCAGGTCGGGTTATTCTAATTTCAGGGCTGAATACACTTGTATCAGTATTGTATATGTCTGGATGATTATCGTAAATTTAGTGCTTAATTTGCAACCCTTCCCTTAACCCTTAGACTGCTGTCTTTTGTTGTTGTCTGCTGTTGATTTTCTATTTTCCATTTTTATCATCAAAAACATACTTTGATAGCACTTTAGAATAATTTACAACATGCTTTGGCAGCACTTCAGAATCATTTCCTTTGGAAATGATTCTGAAGTGCTGTCAAAACATGTTTTTATTGAGAAATAAGGCAAGATATAAAAGCAACAGCAGACGATAATTGTTGTGAGTAGCGGTCTAAGGGTTAATACGAGACAAGCTATGTGATTTTATACATAAGAAATTTGCGATTTTTATATGAAAAATATATGCAGAAACTGTGATATTTGCTGTAAATGACGTTTAAAGTTTAGAAAATTATCAGTGCAATTGCGAATACCGGTATTTTGTTTGCTCTGAACTTTCGTCAACTTCCAACATCATTTACGGAAAATATCGTAAATTTTGTCCATATTTTTCATGAGATATCGCACGTTTGGTACATAATTTCGATGACCTTGGTCTTTGTTGTTGAAAAGAAAGAACAAAAAATCCTATTCAATTAAATCAATAGATTTTGTGGAGATGGACTCTGGTCTACATGTACATGGAAATAGTCTACCTGTTATTTTGGTCAGTGCAGTTACTGATGAGGTGTGACCAGCGTTGACCCAGATTAATCTGCGCGGATGTGCCATCTGATCAGGGTCTGCACTATTCACCAGTCAGCCAATGAGACGCCTGTCATTCTTATAACAAATTTTTCATGTCCACATCACTCATTTACCCTTGGACCGCTACTCACAACAATTGTCGTCTTTTATATCTTGCCTTATTTCTCAATAAAAAACATGGTTTGACAGCACTTTAGAATCATTTCCAATGGAAATGATTCTAAAGTGCTGTCAAAGGATGTTGTAAATTATTCTAAAGTGCTGTCAAAGCATGTTTTTGATCATAAAAATGGAAAATAGAAAATAAACAGCAGACGACAAAAAAATAAAATAACGGTGTAAGAGTTAATCATTTACCATCCAAGGTTTCACAACTAAGAATCTTGCCATTGAAAGTGTTGAATGACATTCCCATCCAGTTGTATCGATGTGCGAGGAGAGTGTTTGCAGTGGTTGTAGAATGTATTTTCCGGAGTGTGACGTCGCATCACTCACAGCCATAGTTAATGGTACAAGATTGAGTGTGTTCATTTGTCCAGCAGCACACACAATTGATACAGTGGAACCTCAACCGGACACCTAGAAAGCACATGTGCTCTCATTTTTGATGAGTTTCTTGGTCATGTATCTCCGGTGATAATGTCTGTTCATGATCGCATAGCACACAACTATAGCTCGGAATGATCAAATGCCAGATTTACCGTGAAACCTCTCTAAGGCGGATACCCTGGGGGCCTCCCAGGGCGTCGGGTTTAGATAGGTCTCACTGTAGTTGTAGCATGCCCTGACTGGTCCAGCTGATGTTTGACCACTGTAGTTTCTGAATTGATGGAAGCCAATCACACTGAACTATATGTAGCTACATTGTATTTGTACATCTCCATTCCTTCCCCGCGGACAGGAGGTGGGCAAACCCCCGTCATCTACATCCCTTCAAATGGAATGTTATCACAATAGAATACATGTACACTGGGAATTAGTTGACAAAAATACTCCACCAGGCAGGAATTTGTAACAACTGGTGTTGACCAACATGCTAACTTGCAGATGCTGTCAGCCTAATGCATGTGTTGACCAACATGCTAACTTGCAGATGCTGTCAGCCTTACGCATGGATGTGATGATGTGTTCACCAACATGCTAACTTGCAGATTCTGTAGGCCTAACGCATGTGTTGACCAACATGCTGACTTTCAGATGCTGTCGGCCTAACACATGTGTTGACCAACATGCTGACTTGCAGATGTTGTCCGCCTAACGCATGTGTTGACCAACATGCTGACTTGCAAATGCTGTCGGCCTAACGCATGTGTTGACCAACATGCTAACTTGCAGATGCTGTCAGCCTAACGCATGTGTTGACCGACATGCTAACTTGCAGATGCTGTTGGCCTAACGCATGTGTTGACCAACATGCTAACTTGCAGATGCTGTCAGCCTAACGCATGTGTTGACCAATATGTCAACTTGCAGATGCTGTCGGCCTAATGCATGTGTTCACCAACATGCTAACTTGCAGATGCTGTAGACCTAACGCATGTGTTGACCAATATGCTGACTTTCAGATGCTGTCGGCCTAACACATGTGTTGACCAACATGCTGACTTGCAGATGTTGTCAGCCTAACGCATGTGTTGCCCAACATGCTGACTTGCAGATGCTGTCAGCCGGCCTAACGCATGTGTTGACCAACATGCTAACTTGCAGATGCTGTCAGCCTAACGCATGTGTTGACCAACGTGCTAACTTGCAAATGCTGTCGGCCTAATGCATGTGTTGACCAACATGCTAACTTGCAGATGCTGTCGGCCTAACGCATGTGTTGACCAACATGCTAACTTGCAGATGCTGTCGGCCTAACGCATGTGTTGACCAACATGCTAATTTGCAGATGCTGTCAGCCTAATGCATGTGTTGACCAACATGCTAACTTGCAGATGTTGTCAGCCTAATGCATGTGTTGACCAACATGCTGACTTGCAGATGCTGTCAGCCTAACGCATATTGGAGGTATTTTCTCTGTTAGTCACTACACTACCACCTAATCTAATATTGCCAATATTTGTCTGTTTCATTATTTCAAAATACTTGATAATGTGATTGAAATCAAACAGTACTACAGCTCATGCTCAGACAATCAAATTGTTTGATTGCAAGTTGGCATTGCCTAAAGCTGTTCAGAAACGTTGATATCTGGGCAATATTAACGCAGGTGGCTGTGTGCACGCATCATGTTTTCGATGGAACCGATATGTCACTGCACAACTGATCTAGCTTTCCACAGGTTTTCACTAAATGGTTCAAAAGATATAAACACCTTCCTACATCACAGGTGGAAGACTCGGACCTAGGACCCAATACTTGGCTCATTTGTAAAACGTTACCCCACCCACCCATTTCCATACACTATACCTTACAGCCTTTCTCGGACCTAGGACCCAATACTTGGCTCATTTGGAATCAGCCTGAACGTGAAATGATTCCTTCACTGAATCACTTGTAATGAACAGACCGAATCCACATGTAACAGCTGACCCTGGACACGCCATGTGATTTTGTACCTTCGGACATCTGCGTAATTTCAGTAAATACGTTTACAAAATTTACAATAGTTTCCATAAATGGCGTCAAAAGTTGACAAGTTTTCAGAGTACATGCGCATGTACACTGAAAATATTGTCAACTTTTGACTTTATTTATGAAAAATATTGTAATTTTGTAAACGAATTTAATGAAGGTGCCACATCACATGTCGCGTCTCAATTATGCGGTTGTGACTGGAGAAATGGGGCTTATGGGATTTGTGACCAGTGTAGGTCCTGATCGAATAGCACGCACCGGTAGCCTGATAATGATAAGATCTATATCGCTTGTTAGAAGCATGCCCAGGTGTTTCATTGCACACGACGAACAGTGCAGATCCTGATCAGACTGCAGATGCACAGGCTGATCTGGATATACACTGGTCGCCCAAACCCATAAACATCTATAGTCTGTTTCACGAAAGTTGCCCAAATTTTACGGCCATATTCAAAAACAATATTTTTTTCGATAATATTAAATTAATGGAAAATTTAAGAATGAGCCTTCTTTTTATTTCGTGAAATTTGGTCAAATATTGGTTTTATTACGAAAAATTGATTTCTCTATGGGTATTTATTTAACATGGGGGAAAAAGAGGTAGAGGAGTTGTGGGACGAGTAAAAAAAATAAATGGAAATTTGACACCGAAACCTAGCTAGATAGCTTGGAAATGATCTAACTAAGAAAACAAAAGTTAAATTTTAAAAATCGGTCCAGTATTTCTGAAATTCTAAAACATTTCCCCATGTTAAATCCCCATAGACATCTTCACTCTGTGAATATGTCTATGGGGATTTAACACGGGGAAATTGTTTTTTCGCAATAAAATCAATATTTTACCAAATTTCACAAAATAAAAAGAAGGCTCATTCTTAAATTTTCCTTTAATTTAATACTATCGAAAACAAGATTGTTTTTGAATTGTTTATATGGCCGCAAAATTTGGGCAGCTTTAACGAAACAGACTATAGTCACGGTAGACGCTATGACCTATACACACAACCAGATTAGCAAAATAAAGATATGTTCTGTTCTGTTCACCAATACACCCAACCTTCTATACAAGTGGTGGCTAACATTATCAAGGTGCATGATCACGTGGTTATAACAACAACAACAGCAGTGGCTGAAAGTGTTGAAATCTTGCCCACTCCAAAGTAAGTATTATTTGATATTTTCCTTAATATGAAACGGATTTTGATGAAATATGGCACAGCCAACGCGTCTTCATGAGCTGTATTTGGTCGTCCAAGGAGTTCGGCACAGACTTATGTCGTTTTTGCGAAGAATCGATTTCAGTATCGGTAGACACGGAAATCGATTCTCCGCAAAAACGACATAAATTTGGGCCAACGTACAGAGACCACCAAATGCAGCTTAACAAAACGCGTTTGATGCGCTATATTTCATCAAAATCCGTTACGTAATAAGGACACTGTAAAAGATACGTACTTTGAATCGGATGGATTCTGGAAGTTTCGGTACTTGTTGTTGTTGTTAGTACCACGTGATCATACACCTTGATTATTGAATTGGACATTGATTTGGGTCCTAGGTCCGAGTCTTTCAAATGTGACGGCTTGATCAGGATTCGACTGTGGGAATGTGCTCCCTATCCGGATTAGCATTTTAAATGCATGTGTTTCATTGTGTCTCAGACATTCAATGTGTCCAATTTCGATGTACTGTTGGCCTAGCCTTAAATGACCTTAGCTGTTGATAGGCCGTTAAACACCAATAATCAATCAATCATCTTGTTTGTAAGGTGTTTGTTTTGGTATCAAGTCTGCCAGCGAGTGGATTATCCTCGTTATAACGATGCCCTTATTTTATATTTCGTCTTCCTTCTTAATAAAAACATGGTTTTACAGCACTGCAGAATGGAAATGATTCTATCGTGTTGTCAAAGCATGTTGTGTTTATTTCGATGTAAATATTCCGTTCTGATTTTTGGAAGTTCCCTCATTATGGACAGGTTAAATACGGGATAGTCTAACCCGTTGAACCGGCCTTACATGACCTTAGGTGTTGATTATAGGAATGAATGGCCTTTTTGTGGAATTTATCGGGGTATACACTTGCAAAAGTCGCGGGAATACTGGACAAAGCGATAACAAATAACAATTTTCTAAAAAAAAAAAAAGAAAAAAAATGATTTTTTTTTGATTTTTTTCGAAAATTGTAATTTTTTAAGGCCTCGTCCAGTATATTCCCACGACTTTTCCAAGTTTATATCCCCGACAAATTCAACAAAAAGGCCATTCATTCCTTATAATTCCAGCATTTAAAATAAATTCATTAAGAAAATGTGTTTATTTTCCGTTTTCTTAAGAATTATTTTAACTGCGCCTTACGGTTACGGAAAGTAATTCGGCGTGGGAGTTTACTGGGATATAAATTTTGGACAGAGACTTGCTACGGGCCAATCAAATGTTAGGGAATTGTGTAAATATTTTTGTGCTGGAATTATAGGCCGTTAAACTCCAATAATCAATCAATAATTAGAAATGCGATACAAATCTACAATTAATTATTTGTTTACACATCTGTGTCATCACTTTTTGCTCAAATCTGAGACACCGTGTCGTTTAAATGGCGTAAGGTGGTTTTCTCGGCTGGAGGCGAATGGTTTGTAGTCATGTGAACAGCCATTGATGAGCTAGTATAGATCGATGCCATGTAATAACCGTAAATGTTCTTTTCAAACTGTTAAATGAGAAAGTACCGATTTATCATCGCAATTTAAATATTGTAATGTATTAACCTCAATACTGGTTACAGAATGTTAATAGCTGAAGGAATACATACAGTGCGGATACAATATCTAAGTTAGTCGATCAATAGTATTCATATTTATGCTCCGCCATGATATTGTTACCCGTGTCTGTCCGTCACATCCGCAAATCGGTCCGTCACCAACCTTGTAACTCGTATTTTTGTTTAAACCGTACTAGCGACAGACCTGAAACTTGGTATGTAGCTTCCTTATGATGATTAGATGAGCAGAGTTTATTTCTAATTTTGATTCGACCCCCGTGTAATGGATTATATCCCCCTTTTAAACTTAGAATTTCACCATTTTGCCTTGTAACTTGTAAAACTTCTAAACCGTAATAGCTGGAGGCTTGATGCTTGGTGTGTAGCTTCTTTATGATGTGTATATGCGCAAAGTGAATTTCTATTTTTGCTTTGGTACAGAGCCATGGATTATCTCCCCCTTTTGGACTTGCAATTTTGCCTCGTTTACTATCAAAGCGATACGTGGGGCATCCGTGTTCTATGGACACATTGTCTAGTATATCTATAATCACATGCACAGCTTCTCTCAATATATGATACATAGAGGATATTCATATTTTTGCAACGAATATGACATATATGTTCATCGAGTGGTGTGAAATATGGACATTTCACACCACTCGATGAACACATATGTCATATTTGTTGCAACAATATGAATATTCTATTTATTATATACCGCTCCATTGTTTTTGAGACTGTATACGGTAATGAATGTGTATTTGCAGCCTATTTGCAGTCCAGCACTGCAGATGCGCGTTATGAATATAGATAGCGGACGTAGTCGTATTTTCACCGGAAGTTGTTTATTTCATCGATGAGAACATATAACTTTTATTTACATCGTGTAACTATGTATTTCATGGGTAGGTATATAATAAATAGGATTATTTGTTTTGCTATATATGTACATGTATTATGATATATGTTTATTGAAAGCACACGGCCAGTACGCAATACGCAATACAAAATACATATCGAATACGTATGTAACAAATATAGCAGACATCATAGACGATGAACCTGAGCTGTGCTACAGCTCCGGCTCAGGCAATCCAATTGTTTGATTGCAAGTTGCTGAACTATATTCAGAAACATGTCGTACAAACCCTCCTTTTTGGAGCCAGTAGGATATATTTTATATATTTGAGTTCAGATTTTCAGTGCATGAATGAGCCGACACTGTATTATTCAAATTACTAACAAAACACTGTCAAGGTATTGCAATATGCCAATATTCAGAAATACGCTTCTTAAATTGACTCAAAACTCAAGGAGCTAGTTTTTGTATAAATATACCCGAATTTAGCATTTGACTTCTACAATTCAAATACTTTCCGGAGCTGTGAAGCAAACCAACTTATTTCGGTTGGTTGCCCCTGGACCCCTTACATATTTCGGTTGCTTCACAGCTGAATTTACGGAGTTGCGAATGTTTTTCATTAAACAAAATTAATTATTAGTTATTTGATTGATGTTGTCAATACTGCGACTGTGAGTGTTCCTTTAAAGGTACATTCCCACTCAGTAGGCACACAATGTTCTTTATATCAGAGATATCATCTGAGGCATTCCTGGCAAATTAAACATTCATTCGCCATTTCCCCACGTATTGATTAGCATTGCTATACATTTTATATCCACACTGATATCAGGGGCGATAACCGTGTTTCCTTAAAATGTTAACGGACATTACTATTTATTCTCTGTATTTATATTGTGATGTGCAAAAATCATACTTTATGAACTGCCGAAAATACTATTTGTTTAGGTGACGCATTTAATTTGTATAAATAATTAAAAAAATATTATGCCTCATTTGCATATGATTCAACCGCGCGTCACTATCAGTAAACTAAATATTACTAAATGATTATATCTGTATAGCGGGCACTCGTAAGTTTTAAAACTGGTGGAATAGTGACACAATTATACACTTATTTAATTCCTATAAAGAACATTTTGTGCCTACTGAGTGGGCATGTACCTTTAATATCAAACAGCGAAGTACACGTTTTATAAAAATCAAAGATGTTCTTGTGACTTTCGATGACTGCGATTAGGTGTGATTCTATAGCCACCCGTGTTGCTGTTTGTTCGCTGTTTACATCACCGCGCTAAACATAGACCACATTGATGTAAATGTATGATGCTATATCAGGTAGAATGCTGTCATGAAATGTACCATACATTCTCGTCTGCTGCTGTTTCATATTTTGTCTCGACTCCTAGTAAAACATGGTTTGCCAGCACTTTAGAATCATTTCCTTGATTCTAAAGTGCTGTCAAACTATGTTTTTGATGAGAAAAATGGAAAATATAAAATTAACAGCAGACGACAAATTTTAATTCAGCATTTTAAGGGTTTATAAAAGCTTAGTGAAATACAGGATGGATCTAACTTTGTGATAAATACGGAATTAAACATCATTAAAAGACGGTAAACGAATGTTGTCGTCTGCTGTTGTTATTTTTTCACTGTAAAAAAACAACATGTATTGGGGCACATGTGGAGACGGTACTAAAATACAGTGTATATCGAATCTATTCACTATCGCATATGTTTTGTATGGAGAAAACAATAAACCCATGTATTTTTATTCATAAAACCATGCACATGCATTAGTTGCACGTGAAAATCATCTCTATTGGAGACGATTCTCAGGTGCTGTCAGATTGTTCTGTATACAGAAAAACTGTGAAAAAAAAGATGTACTTCTACAAATAATACCTTGTAATAGTATCACAGGATATTCGCCTCCGTGAAATTGAGACGATTCTCATGCGCTGTCAAAACATGTTTTCAACTAGAAAAATGGGGAACAAATTAAATGCAGACGACAACCTTATTTTAGCGTTGTGAGGGATAGCAAAGCACGGGAAAACTGTCCGGTGTGGTTGCTAACAAGTTTAGCATGACGATGGATGTCCGACAGACTATGGCGGGAATACGGCCTACTATGGCGGGAACCGCCCGGATGCTGTCTCTGCTGCTGTTACTGGCCACCATTCGAGTTACGGCGCGGAGTAAGTTCGGTGTTTCACGTACACGCTAGTGTTTCACTCCGCGCCGGCGTAAAATGTTTCACGTCGAAACAGGCGCCGGATTAATATAACAAGAATTTGGCTGTCACACAGGGCGAAGTGACAGCCAGAACATTCGGGTTAGATTAATCCTGAGAAATTCCCATTCAGCTGCATGCAGAAGATATTGCGTACACATGTTCGTCTAGTAATCGGCGCAAGCAAATTTTGTCGGTTACTAGACCAACACTGCGTTTATGCGACAGCCCTAAGTATACACAGTGGAACCTCTCTAAACCTGACTCCCTGGGAGGTCCCCAGGGTGTCCGGTTTAGAGAGGTTCCACTGTAATTCAGACAAGTTAAATACATGATTATGGCCACTGCAACCATCCACATACATTACCCATGCAGACAAATGACCGTGAAACCCATCAAACCAATTACATTGGGATTTTCTGGATTGCCGGTTTAGAGAGGTTCCACTGTACAGAGATGAGTGGCCGGTGCATTGTTGGATGTGAAACATTTTACGCCGACGCGGAGTGCAGCGTCAGTGGCACAGGAGAATAACGCGTTGCAGGCTTGGCGAGATGGTTGCAATTTCCACAATCATGTTCAGAAAAAAAGCAGACAGTCACAAACTGGTTGGTTGGATGGGAGCATGCGATGTGTAATTTATCCCGCCAACACAGTGCGTATGTGCCGTGAAATACGGTGCCGTGAAACATTTTTGATATCCAGTCAATACAATTTTTCATTTTACAGCCATTTGAAGGTGTTGACTGGATAAATAGAATAGTAGGTTAGTGCCGTGAAGGGGAAAACATATTTGGCGCGGCACGGAAACGGGATGTGCTCGGCAGAGCCTCGCCCATCCCGTTTCCTGAGCCTTGCCAGATATTTTTTCCCATTCACGGCACTAACCTACTATTCTCTATATATTTTCCTTATTTCTGAACCAAAGTATATGTTGTGACCACTCATTTGAACCGTCTCGGCGAGACGGTTCAAATGAGTGGTCACAACATATACTTCTGATGAGAAATAAAGAAATTCTTGAGCCTTGCCGGATATTTTTTCCCATTCACGGCACTAACCTACTATTCTCTATTTAACGATCGGGGTTCATCCTTACCGGAATAATCCTTACCTGGTTTGGCCCTCATTTACGTCATCGTCATTTTGTATGTGCCAGTTGAATCTGGTTATACCCCATATTTCAGGGGAAGGGGCCAAGTGATTTGGTATGGTATGGACCTGGCACTGTAGCCTATTTCATCAACATTGCAAAGTATACTTTAGTAGCAAAGTATACTTTGAGGGAGAAATTTTCAATTTTATGATAAATTTATTAATTTTTATTATACTGAATTTATTACATTATCACAGCCAATTTGGCTGTGATAATGTAATAAATTCAGAATAATAATTCTGCATACTTTTAATCATCAAATATATGCATTTGTTAGTTCTATATGAAATAATGCATTTCAGGAAAAATAAATGATTACTCCCTCAAAGTATACTTTGCTAGTAAAGTATACTTTGCAATGTTGACGAAATAGGCTACTGGTCAGGTTATTCTAATTTCAGGGCTGAATATATTTTTTCTCGATGTAAATAAATGTTCCGTTCTGATTTTGGTGAAAACTATGCAGAATTATTATACTGAATTTATTACATTATCACAGCCAAAATGGCTGTGATAATGCAATAAATTCAGTATAATAAAAAATAATAAATTTATCCTGAAATTGAAAATGTCTCCCTCAAAGTATACTTTGCTACAAAAGTATACATTGCAATGTTGGTGAAATAGGCTACTGGTTTGGCCCTCATGTACGTCTTTGGCATTCTTGTATGTGAGAGTTGAAGCTGGTTATACCCCTTATATGAGCAATATGATTATTCATAATCCTATTATTGTTATGGGAAGGGGCCAAATGACTTGGTCTGGCACCATGTGCGGTTATTGTAATTGCAGCGCTGAATATATTATTTGTCTATGTAAATATTCAGTTCTGATTTTGGTGGGACCCCCCCCCCCTCCCCCACCCCCACACACACACAATGCAGCAGGTTAAATGCGGGATCGAACTGATAGGCCGTTAAACACCAATAAACAAACAAACAAACATAAATGGAAATTGGCACAAACATGAAAAATAGCTTCTAAAGGATTGCAAACTGGCAAATCGCCGTTTAACCCTTTGAATCCGAAAGTCCGTTATATCGGTTTATGCAAACAGTGCAGATCCAGATGAGCCGGCTCGTAACGAGCCGTCTCATCAGGATCTGCACTGTTTGAAAGTAATTTTCATATTTTTGAGAGCAACAAATACCCCCTTTTTATAAATGGAATCGTCTGAAAATCATTTTGCGATGATTGGATTGGTTGCAAAATTAACATATCGCAGCCCATTCAGTTACTTAGGGGTGAAAGGGTTAAACACTTTCAAGCATACAGACCATAAAGCCAACATTTACAAACACTGTATCCAGTAGCCGATTTCACCAAAATTGCAACGTATACGTTTCTAGCAAAGTATACTTTGAGGGAGAAATTTTAAATTTAAGGATAAATTTATTATTTTTTATTATACTGAATTTATTACATTATCACAGCCATTTTGGTTAAATAAATGATTACTCCCTCAAAGTATACTTTGCTAGAAAAGTATACTTTTCAATTTTAATGAATTCGGCTACTGATTCAGATGAGTCTGCTTGTAACGAGCCGCCTCAGTGCCTCATCTGAATCTTCAGCATTTGTCCATATTATTAAATTAACACTTTCTCGTTAATGGAATAATATTAAAAAATAGTGGGAAATTACTTTTTTTTGCACAGTTATATCATATTCAATGTTTTCGCTAGAGGATGCAGCACTGGCAGATCTGGGGCCCGTTTCACTTAGCTTCGCTCGTACGACTAAAGTCTTCGTAACTGCAAATTAAGGATCGTCTGGAAATTTCAATTGATAGATTTACATTTATTGAGCATAGGCAGCGAAATAAATAAATGTAAATCCAATAATATTTACAAGAAATCATTGTTAATTTACAGAATATCATAATTTTGCACTTACGAACATTTTAGTCGTACGAAGTTTAGTGAAACGGCCTCCATGAGCCTACTTTGCAAATATAATACAAGCCCTATATACCTGATTATGTCACGAGTATCATTCAGTCTTTTAAAGTAATCGAATCACATTTCAATGAATTTATTTGTGTATTGCGCTCGATATTTATCTGAATAAATGTGGATTTATGTAAACTGGGGTGAATGTTCATGTTTACAAATCAACAAGGAATGGCAATCATAGTCACTTATATTCTTACACAATTTGTCATTTGAATATACAGGTCACAGAATTCAGTATTAAAATTGAACGAATCTATAATAATATATGAACTGAAAACAAAACTATACTTTTTATAGTGTATCCTGTTGTAATAATATAGTTCATTGTCACTATACATATCCCATTACATTGACATTGAACGTTATAATATATTTACGAATACTATAATATTGTTACCCATTGTAAAAAAAACACAATACGTTTACAGTTATATAATTAAGTGACCCAATGTAATACTATATTTGCAGAAAAATAAGTAAATAGCGAACTTGGGCAAATACTGAATACCGTGTGTATGATCTTTGTAGGACCCACTAGTGTAAAAACTATAGCCACTAGTGTAACAACTATAGCCACTAACTACTAGTACAGGGTGATCTGGATCTACACTGGTCGTAAAACACATAAGCCCCATTTTTCCAGTCACAGCCACCCGGTTTTTGTAAGATTTTGGTATCTAACTGCTATAAACGCCTAAGCACACCCTCGCCCTGTATCGCAATTGAATAGCATGCATGTGTGAATATTTGTCACCGGAGAAAATGGACCTTCTGACGTGACTGACCAGCGTACATCCTGGTTATCGTGTGTATTCGCACAATCAGAAACTGATTGCAACTTATTCAGATGCTTGAGTGTTCGCTCGACTGAATGGCGACGAGCGTAGGTCCAGATCAGACTGCGCGTACGCGCAGGCTGATCTGGACCTACGCCGGTCGCACAAGTCATAAGGTACAATTTCAAAGTCTGAGCCCATGTATAGATCTATATTTCCATTTTTCATCATAACGGCGAATGCCAAGTCCTACCGCCAGTTATCGAACCAAAACCATTAATCCCGATTATTCAAAACCATTCAGTTATCGATGCGGTGCATCTATCGATCTAGTTCTATTGAAAGTTAAAGGCACCCGAATGAATTTCAATACGATTATTTTTTTAATTCTCATGCGCTGTCATTGAGCTGGATGGGCGACGTTTAGTGTTGTTTTTTTTATTTGATTTTTTTCATAGACGATGCCAGATCAATCTGTGGTTTGTAACTTCAGTATACAGTGAAACATCTCTAAACCGGACACCCTGGGAGGTCCCCAGTACAGTGAAACCTCTCTGAACCGGACACCCTGGGAGGTCCCCAGGGTATCCGGTTAGAGATGTTCGACTGTAAACCAGGCATATAACCATTATGGGACATACTTATATATTTTGCAATCATGAACTTTGAGATGCGTTACCAAGAAACCTCGCAAAATGAGACCACATATATTATCCCGGTGTCCGGTTTAGAGGGGTTCCACTGTACATGTAAAATGCCATCAACCCTTTGAACCCGAAAGACGCGCTATAGCGGTTTATGCAAACAGTGCAGATCCAGATGAGCCGGCTCGTAACGAGCCGTCTCATCAGGATTTGCACTTTTTGCAAGTAAGTTTCATATTTCTTAGAACAAAAACACCTCCCTTTTCATAAATGGACGAATCTGAAAATCATTTTGTTCCCGAAATGATTAAAAGTATCACAGCCAAAATTGCTTTGATAATGTAATAAATTCAGTATAATAAAAATAAATAAATTGATCCTTAAATAGAAAATTTCTTCCTCAAAGTATACTTTGGTAAATAAGTATGCTTTGCAATGTTGGTGAAATAGGCTACAGGGAAGATAATTAGATAACAATATTCATATCTGATAATTAGATAACAATATTCATATCTGATAATTATTCTAAACAAAATAAACTACATGTATTACTGTGGTACTTAGTTAGTACATATATTTCGTATTCCATCATTATACATTTTTTTAAGAAAAAAAAATCGGTATATTGTTTTCGTCACGGTTGTCCGTCCGTCTGTCCATACGAGCAGAGGTAATATTCGGCAGTTATGTACTTGTGTGGACTCATATCATCACGATAATATATGTCAGGATGACTTGCATAACTATATTTTCGCCTAACAATAGCTTATGCGCATCGTGTTACATGGTCAAAATTTCACATTTTGAACAACCCTCGTATGTCATAATCTTTTTCTTTAACCTCAAGATCATAGCTCCCAATTTTTGGTGCGTCCGTCAGTCCGTCCGACCGCACACACGGCGAGGTACTTATGTGGCTAGAGAACAATGGGTAACTGTAAATTTCTGCTATTCATTCCGTTCTCTTATGTGGCTATATTTTTATCTTACGTTCAAACAAAAGAAAAGCCACATAATTATCCATTTGTAGGAACGTCCGTATGTCCGTCCGTACGTCCGTCCGTCACGTCGATTTTTATTCGACCTCCGAGCGATCGATTCTCCTTTTCGGATAAACAATTTGAGAAAGTGTGCGATATATTTTGTATTGTATATATTGCGATAGCGTGCCATGGCCACCGACTAAAACATAGTACACCTTTAAAAGCCAATTACCATTGTACTTTCATACCTGCTGCTATGAATATGAAGTAATACACCATTATTAATAATATAACCTGATTTAACCGTACACTACGGAAGCCCATTAGGGCCACTTTGCTTTTTTTTACATTTTCTTGAATTTTCAAGATGTTTTCTTGAATTTTCAAGTTCTTTTCTTGAATTTTCAAGATCTTTTCTTGAATTTTCAAGAAAAGATCTTGAAAATTCAAGAAACGATCTTGAAAATTCAAGAAAAGAACTTGAAAATTTTCAAGTTCTTTTCTTGAATTTTCAAGATCTTTTCTTGAAAATTCAAGAAAAGATCTTGAAAATTCAAGAAAAGAGTGCATGATCACGTGGTTACAACAACAACAACGTCGCCCACTCCAAAGTAAGTATTATTTGATATTTTCCTTAATATGCAACGGATTTTGATGAAATATGGCGCAGCAAACGAGTCTTCACGAGCTGCATTTGGTGGTCCAGGGAGTTCGGCACAGACTGATGTCGTTTTTGCGAAGAATAGATTTCCGTGTCGGCAGACACGGAAATCGATTCTTCGCAAAAACTACAGATGTTTGGGGCGAAAATACAGAGACCACCAAATGCAGATTAACAAGACGCGTTTGATGCGCCATATTTCATAAAAATCCGTTACGTAATAAGGACACTATACAAGAATACGTACTTTGAATCAGATGGATTCTGGAAGTTTCAGTACTTGTTGTTCTTGTTAGTACCACGTGATCATACACCTTGATCATCTTAATAGATGAATTACAACACAACCCATCAAGAGTAAACACACTATGTTTCTTTATAACTATCCAGCTTAGAGAGGTTCCGTTGTATTCAGATAGTATAGTTTGTATTTGCAATAACCGCCATAAGGAGCCCCGCAGGGAATGTAGATTTTTTTTTTTTATTAATTCGTTCCCACGAAATAACAATTCGTTCCCTGAATTTAGCAATTCGTTCCCACGAATTATAAATTCGTTCCCTCAATTTAACAATTCGTTCCCACGAAATAACAATTAATTCCCACGGAAACGAATTGTCATTTAGTGTGAACGAATTGTTAATTCGAGGGAACGAATTGTTATATCGTGGGAACGAATTGTTAACTCGAGGGCATGAATTGTTAAATTGAGGGAACGAATTGTTATTTCGTGGGAACGAATTAATAAAAGAATATCCATGTCACCTGCGGGGCTCCGTATGTACATGCACCTTTTCATGCGGCGGCTGTCCCTCCACTTTCCCCCGCTATAATTGATGTTATAAACACTGTTGTATCGTGCGGCATTGGCAACACAAACACAAGGTGCATGAGCACGTGGTTGTAACAACAACAACAGTGGCTGAAAGTGTTGAAATCTTGCCCACTCCAAAGTAAGTATTATTTGATATTTTCCTTAATATGAAACGGATTTTTATGAAATATGGCGCAGCCAACGCGTCTTCATGAGCTGAATTTGGTCGTCCAGGGAGTTCGGCACAGACTTATGTCGTTTTTGCGAAGAATCGATTTCCGTCTCTACCGGCACGGAAATCGATTCTTCGCAAAAACGACAGAAGTTTGGGCCAAAGAACAGAGACCACCAAATGCAGCTTATCAAGACACGTTTGATGCGACATATTATTCAAAATCCGTTACGTAATAAGGACAATATAAACGAATACGTACTTTGAATCGGATGGATTCTGGAAGTTTCAGTACTTGTTGTTGTTGTTAGTACCACGTGATCATACGCCTTGAAACAGTTGATGATCATCGTGTACACTTCCACAGTTGCATCATGGGTAAGTCATTAAATATTTTGACTGAGTAAATATGTCTCAGTGACTGAATGGCGAACAGGTTAAAGTCTTTATTACAAATTATATCCCGATGAGCATATTGTTATATCAATAATTCCAGCTGGGTCGCTTTAATAGTTTTTTATATCAATAATTCGCCTTTTTATATAAATAAATCGCGTACCAGAAATTTTTGATTTCAGAAAATCGAATTATTGATATCAATACATTCTGAATAAATAGTAAAACCGCGCCCCGATAGAATACATTACAATACGTTTATCCGCTCAACGCCACATCACGTGACACACAAGGTATAGATGGGAATACATGATATAAGATACAATTAACAGGTTCTTTCAAATATTATAATGATGACGATGTCTTTTTCTAAATAAAAATGGCTAGGTTTCTTAAAGGTATATGCCCACTCGGTTGGCACAAACTGTTCTTTATACGAATTAAATAAGTGTATAATTGTCAATTTGTGTCACTATTCCACACCAGTTCTAACAATTAGGCGTGCCGGCTATACATATATAATCATTCGGTAAAAACTATTTTACTGACTGTGATTCGCGGTGGTATCGGGCTATTTTCATATGCAAATGAGGCATGATAGTTTTTAATTATTTATACTAATTAAATGCGTCACCTGAAAAAATAATGTTTTCGACAGATTATAAAGTACATGTATGATCATTGCACATCAAAATTAAATACAGAGAATAAATATTATAATGTTTGTTAACATTTTAAGGAAACACGGTTATCGCCCCTGATATCAGTGTGAAAATTTACGTCCGATATAACATGTATAATAATGCCAGTCAATACGTGGGGTAATGGTGAACGAATATGTATTTTGTCAGACAATGTCTCAGATGATGTCTCCGATATAAAGAACATTTTGCGCCTACTGAGTGGGCATGTGTACCTTTAACTGCTTTCCATAATTCCATTGAAAAAGCTGTTTTAATTCCAATGTATTTGGCCTCTGAAACTAATATGTTTTGATATACCGTTTACGTCCTTCCTCATATTATTTTGTGATGTTAAAACACTCGTCGCCGAGAGCACCAGTGTCACATTTGGTGCTGGTTCTGTGTGCTCCCGGCGTCCCAGACGACCTTCCGATTTTTGCGAATAGTTGCGAACGGTAACTCTTGCAATATACTCCCGTACCGTCCTTAGGCTACGGACGGTACAGGGGTAGATTGCAAGAGTTACCGTTCGCAACTAGTCTATGAATCAGAGTCCGAAACCGGGTCAATAGAAGACGTACTCGCTATTTCAGCCGAATACCTGGTACTTTCCGAGTCTCCGGAAATCATAATCGGCCAGGAGGCGACGTTTACGTGTGAGACGACGGGTTCGGGCCCCGATCCCACGATCGTCTGGCAGCTGAATGACGCCGGAAGCTCTTCCGCACTCACCGGAGTTATCGACCCTGCGACCAGCAGCGATTCTACAGATGGCGTCCTATCTACGTCGGTGACGTTTGTGATCTTGGCGTCACATATAGGTCAACAGGTGTGGTGTACGTCATACGATTCTGGGGTCGATCCGGCGGTGTTGCCTATGTTTACTGTTATCCAGGAGAAAACCCTGCCCTGTGAGTAGTAAAGATGTGGATTAATATGCATCTGTGACTGGAGAAATGGGCCTATGCACAGTGTAGCTCCTGACCAGGTAGCACACTAATGTAGACTGATACTGCTCTGTATTGCTTGGTAGAAGCATGACGGGTGTGGCATTGATGACATGGGACGCACAGGCTGATCCGAATCTACACTGGTCGCAAAACAAATAAGCCCCATTCGACCAGTCACTGCCGCAATTAATCTGGGAGCATCCATCCATCCATCCATCCATATCCATCCAGATATCCGGTTAATAGAAGTACTGTATGTTGTTTTCAGTGATAGAACAGGGCGGATTCTGCTACGCCGCCAACACGAACTGCGTTCCCCCGTCAATTTGTGACCTCCCCAACTTCACGTGCGTCTGTCCAATCGGTTACTATGACGACAACGGTCCGGCAAGTGGCGGCACATGTCTCGAACGTGAGTTTCATATTATAGGAATAAGTAACGTTTTTAAGAGAATTGGTCGGGGTAACTTTATTGCTGGACTTTTAAAAAGTTTATACTCATGAAAATGTCGTTGTTCCTCATAAGTTTCACACATTTCTATTTAAGGCCATACCATATCTTTTCTATGTTAAGCGTCCATCCAGTTGAACAAAACCTGCCTACGTATCCGGTAAAAACAAACAAGGCATTGACAATAAAACGAAAGCAAATTTATGTTAAAAAGGGTTGAGGAAGTTTTTGGCATACATTTCAATTTCCGCAATCAAACTATAGAAACAAATAAGAAAAACATACTCTTATTAAAATTATTAAGTGGACATTCACGAATGGATTTAATACTTGGAAAAGTCCCCCAATCAGTTTTTATATTACTTCACCAGTAAATATTGTAAAATAGCATACACAGTGTGTTTGTTTTTTCCTAGAACTACTTTCAAAACCTACCCGCACGCGGACGCTTAACAGATAAAGAACTTGCTATGTTCTAATTGTGATAACAAAAAACAATGATCTCTGTCTTATGAGAGGTCTCAGATATCCAATATGTGGGTTTTTGAAATCATTGTACTATGTATTTCACTAAAAATGCGTTATATTCATGCGTATACTGTCCGAAACTGTTATTTGACATAACTCGATGTATACGTAAGGTTAACATGTGAAATATATGTAACAAATGTTACAATTATATATATACATGTATGTGTGTTTATATATATGTGTGTGTATATATAATAACACTTCTCGATTATGGACACTAGTTAAAAAACCCAGATTAGTCACCATCGGTAAAACATGTTTATAATACTGACATTTGCAACGCTAGTTATTTTTACAGTATTGAAACATAACTATTTGCAATGCTAGTTTTTTTTTCCAGGTACAATTGTCCGGAGCAGGGGACGTAGAATTCTTTTTTTTATTAATTCGTTCCCACGAAATAACAATTCGTTCCCTGAATTTAACAATTCGCTCCCACGAATTAACAATTCGTTCCCACGGGAACGAATTGTTAATTCGTGGGAACGAATTGTTATATCATGGGAACGAATTGTTAATTCGAGCGAACGAATTGTTAAATTGAGGGAACGAATTGTCATTTCGTGGCAACGAATTGTTAATTCGAGGGAAAAAATTATGATATCGTGGGAACGAATTGTTATGTCGTGGGAACGAATTGTTGTTATTTCGTGAGAACGAATTAATAAAAAAAATCCATGTCCTCTACGGGGCTCCGTACAATTGGGTTCAGAAATACGATACAGATCTACAATTAAACTATGTTTTCCTAATCTGTTTCATCACATTCTATGCATATGTGAGGCCCTTTGCTTTTATTGACAGAGATTCTATATGACAATTCCTGCCGGGACGACCTGAGTGACTCATGCCTCGAGAGTGGCAACTTGGTGTGCGATCCGACGACGGTGTTGTGCGCATGCGTCAGCGGATACACGCCGGCGGGAACTGTGTGCACACAGTCTGATACAGGTATTGGACGAGACGCCTAGGCCAAATATATGAGATACGCCATGTGATTTTGTACCTAAACACGTGAAATTATTTAAAAGAATTATGCTATATATCGTAAATTATGTCGAAAGATGACGAAATTGTGATAGCAAATGCTACGCCACTGATTCATTAAAATGGTGAATACTGCATATGTTTTTTGCAGTGGTCCCTCAGATGACACCAAACTACCAAATCAAAATAAAGTGATACATCACCTTGTAATTCTAACTGAAGGGCGGGGCAGGAAGTGGGAGATAGCGGGTGGGGTGGGAGGTAGGGGCGGGATATGGGAGAGCAGACTGAATGTTACAACAGAATGCCGGTAAATAACCCAAAACCGTAGATCCCTCGTCATTGAAAACCTAGAGTGAAGGCCAGTATGGCATGTATGCCATGATCAGACGTCAATATATGCGCAGACCAGTCTGACACTAAGCAGGTCGTAAAAGGTAAACTGCATCAGGTCTCTTCTCAACTGGGGTGCATTTATTGTATAATAATGATGTATGTTCCGTGCCGTAAAAGCGCAGTTACATATCTTCATATCAGTATATTTTAGCCCTCTTGCAGAGTTCAGTATAAAGTTAGTTATCATGTTCTGGTGTGCGTCCATTATCTGTCGCATTTCACTGTGTACCATGAGTTCATGTCAGGGCACGTCACAGTGCAGAAGAGCATCCATCAGTTCTCTTCCATTGCAATGGACCACAACCATGAGCAGCTGAATCTGCTTATAAAGGGTGATGATGGTGCTGTTGGATTGACAGAAAATACAAGTGCTCTCCTGAGATGGATGATCGCTTGACCAGACATTGCGTGAGTTATCAATGAATTTGATAACACGCACCGCTCAGGAGACACAAAGCACCATGAACAATCAAAATCCATTCAAGATGAGTTCAAATGCAATGTGAATGGGATTGTAAAAGTTCTGAAATAAATGGATAACCCATTTCTTGATCATGGGTCAGAGCTCATAGAGCTCTGGCTACAGCACTTATTCCCTCGAACTGGCAGTCCTTCCTTCAGGTGGACAGTAACAAGGCTGACTTGTTTTCCTTCCTTGCTGAGTATTTAATTGAATATTTAATCAAGGAGGTGCATCACGAGAATATCTTAGAAACGACAGCTGACACAAGTGTGAAGTGCTCTGATCCCGAACTAGACACATCTAGAACCACACAGCCATGAGGAGGCCGATTCTCGAATCATGGTTCACATTGCTGATTGTGTGAAACAGGGACACACCAAAATCACTATCCGCACAACAGACACAGACGTTGTTGTGCTAGCTGTGTCAATCCTGTGTCGTCTAGATCTTGAAGAGCTGTGGGTAGCTTTCGGTACTGGGAAAGCATTCAGGTACATTGGTTCCAATACCAATACCAAATATTGGTACGCAGAAGGCAAAGGCATTGCCAATATTCCACAGCCTCACAGGCTGTGATAGTCTCCTTCTTTGCTGGGCATGGGAATAACTCATATTGGGATGTATGGAAAGTCCTTGGTGGTGCTCTTGTACAGCAGAACTTTCTGATCAGAGTAACGTTAACTGTGCAAGGAAGCAATTGTTCTCACAAGGTTCAAGAACAATTGACAACATACCGCCGACAGTAGCAGCATTGCAAGAGCATTGCAAACGGGCCATATACCAAGGAGGTTATGTCTGGGGACAAACTCTTGTCCAAGACCCCGACATTCCCAGCCCTGCAGATTGGGGATGGGAGGATACTGGTGTTGGCTGGCATCCATTCTGGATATCTCTTTCTGAATCAGCTAAGATGTGCCAGGAGCTGATAAAATGTGGATGCAAAAAGGCATGCAGAGGCCTCTGAAAATGCAAACGAAATGAATTGGCATGTACCGATCTGTGTACTTGTCAGGGCGGATGCCACGAGTAAGATGGTAGATTCTGGTTACATGCAGAAGACCAATACCATGAGTGACTACGCCATAATGATAATGGACATCAAGTTGTCCCTGTAATGCAACATACAGTTATATTATATAAGTACACATATAACCAGGTGGTACTTTTATGCTTAGCGACTAATATTTTATGAGCAGTGACCTGACAAAAGCCAATATTATTGTCCTATTTAGACCAAGATAGGCATGCAGCTAAATAGATTTCGTATCGCCTGGAACAATAATGACCCATATTTGTGTTGTGTATGTCATTGCTCATATATTATCAACATTTCACATGTACGGTACCACACATAATAGTATGCACATTCCATTGGCTGTAAGCCATAAATAGACAGCATATATACATGCATGTCAATCTGTACTAGATACATCATTCGCCTTAAATAGATATACCATGGCTGTGGTATCAGACCCCAATCAAGTATAAACTAAATTATGGTGTTCAATGATTTTGTATAGTTATATATATAATGTGCGCATCTAGCGCCAGGAAGTATTATAAAGCAATCTAAACTAACTAAGCTACATGTCCCATTAGGGGAATACATCACATTTTGCTAGCTGTATGTTCCCTATTGTGATAATACCATAATGGTGTTCATATAGAATGTATCTTTTGATTGAATACAATAATTTGTTTTCCATTTTACTGATTTCAAACATAGTGCCATTTACTTGTACCACAACCATAGGTATATATATATTTAACTGTCATTATTTTGGTGGCCATTTTGAACTGTGATAGCTATCTAACTGTCAATTATCTGTCAATGCACATAGTTAGTTAACTTAACGAAAGTAAATCATAACACATACATGTATAGGCACTACAGTTGCCTCTTTCTCGCTAAACAATATGAATACTATGATTTTTGTGGCCATTTTGAATATTAGAAGCCATTAAAAATACATTTACTATATATAGTATGTGTCCTTATCCCTGAAAACCATACTAGAGACACAAAGTCTGCCTTCGTTGTCACTTCTAGAAGATGAGAAAGAGGACTATTAATAATTTAGGCGGCCATCTTTAATTTTGGCGGCCATCTTGGATTCAAGGTGATAAATCGCTTGTGTCCTGAGCTTTTATGGTATAGGATATATCAAAGTTGATTTGTGCCAAATTTCACAAAGTGCACACTACCCTTGTTTTTGTGGGCTTAGATCCTCTACTATAACACTATCCGGCATATACTGTCTGTTTTACGAAACCTGCTCAAATTTTACGGCTATATACACATTGCAAAAGCAATATTTTTTTCGATAATGTTAAATTTTATCAAAATTTAAGAAGGAGCGTTCTTTTTATTTTGTGAAATTTGGTTAATATTGATTTTATTACGAAAAAAACATTTTCCCATTAAATCACCATAGACATCTTCACAGAGTGAGTCCCATAGACATCTTCACAGAGTGAGTCCCATAATCTTCACAGAGTGAATCCCATAGACATCTTCACAGAGTGAGTCCCATAGACATCTTCACAGAGTGAGTCCCGTAGACATCTTCACAGAGTGAGTCCCATAGACATCTTCACAGAGTGAGTCCCATAGACATCTTCACAGAGTGAGTCCCATAGACATCTTCACAGAGTGAGTCCCATAGACATCTTCACAGAGTGAGTCCCGTAGACATCTTCACAGAGTGAATCCCATAGACATCTTCACAGAGTGAGTCCCATAGACATCTTCACAGAGTGAGTCCCATAGACATCTTCACAGAGTGAGTGAAGATGTCTATGGGGATTTAACTTGTTTTTTGTTTTTTCTAATTTCAGAAATAGTGGACCGATTTTCAAAATTTAACTTTTGTTTCTTAGTTATATCATTTACAAGCTATCTATTTCGAAGTAAATTTCCAAAATTGTTCGTCTTGTTGCCTCCTACCACAGCTCCTGCACCTCATTTTCACCCATGTTAAATTCCCATAGAGAAATAAAAAATAAATTGTTTATATGGCCGTAAAATTCGGGCAGGTTTCGTGAAACAGACAATACATTGCCTTTAATGTTGCTTCTCGTCGCAGCGTTACTTGGCCAGTCTTGTAGCGCTACTGTCGTGTGTCTGGACACGTCATCTGGCGCTGACACCACTCCGCCGACATGCGACCCCGGTATCTGTTCCTGTCCCGCTAACTACTACGAAGCCGGAACTCAATGCAAACTCAGTAAGTATTACACACTGACTAAATTTTAACACTTTCACCCCTAATTAACTGGAATGGATTTTGATATGTTCATTTTGCAACCAAACCCACCCGTCACACGATGGCTTTCAGACTAGTCCATTTATAAAAAGGGTATATTTTTTGTTCTCAAAAATATGAAAATTACTTTCAAAAAGCGCAGATCCTGATGAGACGGCTCGTTACGAGCCGGCTCATCTGAATCTGCACTTTTTGCATAAACCACAGGTTCAAAGGGTTAAAAGATAGCAACTAGCTAATCCCAGCGTTCCACATAATTTGAGGTCAATCAATCAAGTCGTTCTGCAGTTATGTCCCTTTTTAGCTCATCTGAGCCAAACGCTCAAGCGAGCTATTGTTATCGCGTTTCGTCCGTCGTCCGTCGTCCGCCCACCCACAATTTCAAACGTCTTCTTCTCCCGAACCGCTGGGCAAATGTTGGTCAAACTTCACAGAGATGATATATGGGTGGGGGACGTGAGATTTGGAAAATTTGGAGGTTGTCGCATAATCTAACATGGCCGCCGAACCGCCAGATCGATCCCATCGAAACTTGACAGGAATGATCGATAGTCAACGCTGCTACAGATATGTTAAAATGACACCGGGGTCAAACATGGGTGGTGTCTGCCGGTCAAGTAGGGGGACCATCACTCTGGGGCATTTTTTTGTCGAAATCGAATGATTACGTCATCCATGATGGCCGCCTAAATGTAGAAAGGTCATCATTTTTAGATTTCAAACATCTTCTCGCTTGGACGATGCTGGTCAACCTTCACAGTGCTGATAGTTGGGTGAAGCCTTCTCACGAACCGCCAGACAGAGTGCAAAAAAACTTGACAGGAATGATCGACATTCAAGGCTCTTGTAGATTTGTAAAAATCCTAACCCAGGGGTCAAAAATGGGTGGGGCTCGGCGGTCAACTAGGGGTCAGATTTCACATTTGACCCAATATGGTAATTTAATATACCAAATCGAAGGTATTGAGGATAAATTGTCGAAATATGATGATTAGGTCACCACGATTAGATAGCCATCGAAATGTCAAAAGGTCATAATTTAATTAGAGAGTTCAAACCTCTTATTCTCATGAACCGGTTGGTCAACCTTCGCAGGGATGATCTGTGGGTGTGGGCATGTCAGATTTGTAAATTTGGAGGTTGTCGCATAATCAAAGATGGCCACCGTGGAAAGGTAGGTGAAATATTCTTCCCACGAACCGCCAGGCCGATTTCAACGAAACTTGGCAGAAATGATCGATAGTCAATGCTGTTTCAGATTTGTTATAATGTTGACCCCGGGATCAAACATGGGCGGGGTCCGGCAAACCATTTAGGGATCAAATTTCACAGATTGCCAAATATGGTCATGTTGTATATTAACTCGAAGGTATTGAGGAAGCAGTTTTTATCAAAATCGGATGATTACGTCTTCCAAGATGGCCGTCAAAAGGTATTTTTTTTATTACAGCTTTCAAACAGCCGTTTCTTACTGACCGCTTGGTCGATGCTGGCCAAACTTCATACTTATTGTTTAAAGAGTTTTCAAATTGGAGATACTTACATAATCTAAGATGGCCGCCGTATAAAGTTGGACAAAATCTGTAAACGCTATCTGCCCATTATAATCACCAGATTGGTTTCGACTTAAAAGCATAAAAAACCTCAACCTTCGTGTGACATTAACCTTTGTCGACTACTCTTCTAGTCCTCAAATAAATTTAATATTAGCAATATTAATGTATACTATTGACTGTTTTTGTATTCTAAATACATTGCATGAATCTGTTTTAAATTATAAAATTATAAATAGCATCAAACATGTCTCGATGTTCAATGAGCTTAAAATGATATTGAACATATTTAAAAAAAATGGCACCAGATTCTTTCGAAAGTCAAACCCCATAAGGCAACCAAACAACAACAAGAAGAATAAATAACACGATGTGCCGGATTCTTGGCGATTACCATAAACATAGCGAAACTATTAGATTCACACCAGGGTGCATTATTGTACTAGAGTAGCCCATCATGAGCTCCACTAACAAGAAACTAAATAAGTCCCGGGTGGAAAAATGTAAATTATGTCACACATCTCTGGAGATGTGTTTATTGCGCCATAATATAGTAGCAATATTACACAAGAAAACATTGCTGTGTTCACTTGACATTGAAAGCATAGTTTGGTGACCTTGACAGGTATGTTCGATTCCTTAATTGCAGTTGATGTGTGATTATTTTGATACATATGACTGAAGAGATTGATAATTCAAATATACTAATTCCTCGGGTATAGCCTAGGGACAAGATTGCGACCGGATTTTTCTGAAATTGGATCCTAGACGAATGCAAAATCACTAAGAATGAACAATTAACATGAGTTGCCCGGATTGTTATCAATTGCCCCCGAACTAATGTGTAAGTTCAATGTATTCGCGCCGACATCAATACCTCCATATTACTGCTATCACTTCATTATTCTCAGCAAACGTGGTGGACGAGTCCTGTGATACAGCGTACCCCGAGTCTTGTAGCACGGCCAACTCCTATTGTGTTTCAACATCAACTCCAACGTGTACCTGCGAGGCCGACCGTGCTTACGATCCGAACACAAACACGTGCTACCTTCGTAAGTAACTCGGGTTGTTTGCGCTTACATGTACGTGCACCATACTGGCCGAGCCACATGACGCTTTTACACATTGAATTTAGACTGTGACGGGAGACATGGGACTAATGCATTTTGCGACCATTGTATATCCAGATCAGCACGTGCGTCCGTACAGTCTTGACCAAGACCTACCTGGTTCGCCATTCCATCAATGAATCACCTGTCATGCTTCCAACAAGCAATATATATCGTTATCAGGCGACATGAGTGTGCTATTTGATCAGGAGCTACACTAGTCACAAATCCCATAATCTTCATTTCTTTTCCCCAATCTCAGCCATAATTTATATTTGTGTCATCATTACACGGTAAAGTAAAGAGTCAGCACCTACTTAACTGAAACAATAAAGTTCGCAACTAAAATGGATTGATCAAATATTTCGAATTCACCTAGGCTAACAGTGACACTAATGTCAATCCATAGAATTATAAACGTATTAGATCGTGGATACAGTGAGATTGATATATCACACATTATTATATATACCATTTAATGCTAACATATATCGGCCTTTCAACTTTTCGTTCTTTTTATGTCTTAAAATGCCAGATTCAAGTGTTTACTGAAACGAAATATTAATGCATTTGATGAAATAGTCCTTGAATTTAGAGTTTATGAATGTAGTAACACTTGTCTACAAAACGTTCGTTTAGGATATTTATCCCGATCGTTTAACCCGTCATAAGCACCTATCTGATCAAGATGATCAGAAACAAAAGCGCGGTGATAACCCAGACTCCCAAACCATCCATTGTCAATATTATCAAACCGGCGACACTTCAACGGAAAAGTAACACTTCCACTGAGAGGTGGGTGTGTCCTTGTAGACAACTGTTACTACATTCATTGAATCTGAATTTGAGGACTTATCCATCAATATTATTTAATTCCGTAACACTTTTCTACACAAACATTCGTTTATGATATACATGAATTTTGAGCAATTATTACCTGGAAGTGTGAGCTTTTTTACCTTCCAATTGGCATATCCTTTCTCGGATGGTGGCCATGCATGCTCTACTGTATATACTTCAGTAATGTTGTGATCCGATCCTTTTCCGGGTCTAATATGCACAACATATAGTAGTGCAGATCCCGTGTTTTGGGATGTATATGTGAACCATCATTACAGCTTACACTTATTGTGTCTGTACAACACAATATTTTCAAGTATCTTGTAAATTTATAAACGTATCAACATTTTCTGTATTTCATAGTCACGAACACTGAATTTTACCAAAGCCGAAACCCGTCGTGATTTTATCACACATAAACTTATTTTAAAACACTAACATCCAACTGCCGCAAATAAACCATTGCAAATGTAGATTATGTTGACCAATCTCCTGAATCCATACTATATTTCACTGTCAGGAACTTTTCAATATTTCCAACTGGCTGGCATTGAACAACAAACATTCTTCAATGTCCACTATCTTGGTAGTGACGTCTGCCCCGAACACCTCATGTATCAGCTTTCGCGTTTTTACAACTTTACATTTTGTTGAATCTGTCTGTGTCACTGAATAGGATGGCTCGGATGCCACATAACTGCCTAGTACGTCAGGCATTACTGACATTTCATCTTATACGGGCAAATTCCATAGTGCATGTCCATTTTGTTGTCCAATGGCAATGTTGGTCTATACTCCCAAGGATTGTTCTCCTTTTCTGAAGATAGTCTCTGGTCACCCGGGCTGACAGTTTCCTTTGCAGAAATCGTTGATAAGTTCTGTTTCACAAAATCAGAAAGAGTAGCAATTTGCAATAAAGTAGATGACAATTGTTGTTACAAAGAGACATCGCATTCTTCATATCGGATATATCGTCCTTAAGTGTCCGTTTAATGGGTTTTAAAGACGATTTAGTCGACGACGATTTAGTAGAAGTCGACTTCCGTTTCACCTCTGTGTCATTTGATTTCGTGGAATTTTAAGAACTGTGTTCCGAAATTGAACCATCTCCAACGCTTTATCTGGCCTCCGTTATGTGAGCATTGCCATGCTGTAGTCGCGACAGATACACAACAATTGGCTCTTATTGAATTCTCTTATCAAATCAAGTCAAAATCTTCTAAGAAAACTTAACAGTATTTACACTGTCGCCGAGATGTTTAGACTGACACAGCATTGTTTGGGAGTCCGGGTTATCAACGCGATTATCTTGATCAGGCTCTATGACGGGTTACACACGGGTCGAGGTAAATATCATAAACGATTGTTTTTCTAGGCAAGGGTTATGGAATGAAATACATTTTTATTATTTTTGCAATGAACAATGGGTTGGTTTACGCAAGGACTTAGGGTTATATAATTATGTACACTGGCTCTGGTTTACTTGAACGTGGCAATAGCGCTTTTGAAACAGCGTTCCAAATATTCTCATAAATCACTTATTATATATTCTAATGTTTTCTTTCAAACTTATCATTAATTCATATTAAATTTTATAAATAATGAAATTATTATAGACAAGAATTCTGTTAACATCAGCCCACGCACAACTAATTAAATATCACTCCTGTGGGGTCCATCAATTGTTAGAGAACGTGGTTGGCGAGTCCTGTGATACAGCGAACCCAGAGCCCTGTAGCACGGCCAACTCCTACTGTGATTCAACATCAACTCCAACGTGTACCTGCTCGACTGGTCGTCTATACGATGCTAACACAAACACGTGCTACCTTCGTAAGTAACTCGGATTATTCCGTTATACCTACTATACGTACATATTTTCATGAGTACGCTACATCGGCTTAGCTACATTGAAGTAGTCGAGTCAAACGAACTAACCACCAAGAAAGTAAAACAATTAAGTAAGCAACAACAACCATTTTTGCACCTACGTACCTGATTGTTAGTCACATTTATTGTAAATGTGTGGTGATTGTGAGGCAAAAGTAAACACATTCTGTGAGTTTGCATACAGACGGAAATAAACTATATGTACAGTAACATATTTTTCTAGCAGAATATCACTCTATTCTTTATGCCAGTGATATGGAATTTTCACAAATATTTTAATTGCATTATTTTCTTCATATAAAATAACATAATGCCGTTCTAAATAATCGAACAAATTCATATCAGATCTATAGGGTTACATACATCTGTCAAGTTGTAAAATACAGACTGGTAAAACGGAGATTTTATATGCTGTGATTTTTCATATTGTATATGCTCTGATTTCAATTGACCAATCAGATGCGTGCTTTCTATTTTCGGTGCATTAGAATGCCATATATACCTACTGCCATGGCTCCTAGTGACATTTTCCCAACTGCCTATTTAATATTCTCGCACATAACCAAACATCATGCCGCATATATGTCTGGTATCATTACGGAGATCGTCGGCATTCCAGATTATGAAACAGTTAATATTATTTGATCTGAACTAATCACAGATAGCTGGACCGGAATTTTAACTAATTACTACTCCATCCATTACCAGAGAACGTGGTGGACTAATTACATAACACTCTATTTTCATGTATATTGTCAGAGAATGTTGTGGGCGAGTCCTGTGATAAAACGTACCCCGAATGTTGTAGCACGGCCGACTCCTTACAGATTCAACAAAGTGACTTTGATAATTAGCTATACCTATCACGCGCATACCTATTTTCGTGACTGCGCTAACTTGGCCCAGCTATTTAATAGTCTATTAAGCTAAATCAGCTACCACAAAAGTAAAATAATTAAGTAAACAATAACAGTCCATTGTATATAACCATTGTACCTGCTTACCTTGTTCTTAGTCACATTTATTGGTTACGCGTGCTGAGGTAAACTCGATTATTTATGCTAGTGCAATGGAATTTTCACAAATATCTTTAATTCATTATTTTATTCATTAACCTTTAAAACCACAATATTGTTATAAATAATCAAACGAATTCACATCTGATATATAGCAATAGTACTCAAGCGTGCAACAAATTATTCACTACTCCATATATTGCCAGAGAACGTGGTGGGCGAGTCCTGTAATACAGCGTATCCCGAGCCCTGCAGCACGGCCGACTCCTACTGTGATTCAACATCAACTCCAACGTGTACCTGCCTGTCCAGTCGTATTTACGACCCCAACACAAACGTATGCTACCTTCGTAAGTAACCCTAATTGTACATGCTTACAGCAAAATAAGATCACTATGGTATCCGTATCAGTGACGTCAAAGTCTCACGCCCATCTTCAATTACTAACAATTCATTATATACCACCCCATTTATAATGTATATTGCCAGATTACCTGGTGGGCGAGTCCCGCGGTACAGCGTATCCCGAGCCTTGTGGCACGGCCAACCCCTCCTGTGATTCAACATCAACTCCAACGTGTACCTGCCTCACCGGATGTTTTTACGATGCCAACACAAACACGTCATACCTTCGTAATAATCTCTGATATATAATACATACCATTTGTAATTTCTGCCTTTAATACACTCCCATATAACCAAACATCATGCACGATGTGTGTCAGGTATCATTCCAGAGATTGTTTGTCGGCATTCCAGCATATGAGAAAGTTAACATTGATATGGTCTGAATTTGAATCCCAGATAGCTGCACCAGCATTTTAGCAACAGTACATACACGAACAGATAATTACTTACTACTCCATCATATTGCCAGAGAACGTTGTGGGCGATTCCTGTAATACAGCGCAACCCGAGCCTTGTAGCACGGCCGACTCCTACTGTGATTCAACATCAACTCCAACATGTACCTGCCTGACCGGACGTGTTTACGATCCAAACACAAACAGGTGCCACCTTCGTAAGTAACTCTGAATATTATTTATACCTACCACGCGTACATATTGTCGTGACTATATTGGCTCAATTACATTGCAATAGTCGATTAAACAGAATCAGCCACCAGGAAAGTAAAACAATTAAGTAAGCATGCAAAGACAGCCCTTTGCATCCTCTTACATGGCTCTTAAATGTTATTGTATATATGTGGTTAGTGTGAGTTAATAAAAGTAAACAAACTCTGAGAGCTGGCATATAACGGAAATAAACTACATGTACATGTGATGTGAAATTTATCAGGACATATTTTTCTAGCAAAATAGTGTCACTCGATTCTTAAGGCTAGTGATATGGAATTTTCACAATATCTTAATTGCAATAGTTTCTTCATTAACCTATACAATAACAATATGCTGTTCTAAATAATCCAACAAAGTCACATATGATCTATCGCAATATGACGCAAGTGCACAACAAATTATTTACAACTCCATCTGTTGCCAGAGAACGTGGTGGGCGAGTCCTGTAATACAGCATACACCGAGCCTTGTAGCACGGCTGATTCCTACTGTGATTCAACATCAACTCCAACGTGTACCTGCCTGACCGGACGTGTTTACGATCCCAACAGAAACACGTGCTACCTTCGTAAGTGATTCTGATCTATAATAAATACAATTTGTACCTGCTGCCCTGGCTCATAGTGACATTCTCCTAACTGCCTATTTAATATTCTCCCACATAACCAAACATCATGCCGCATATAAGTCTGGTATAATTCCGGAGATCGTCGGCATTCCAGATTATGAAACAGTTAATAGTATTTGGTCTGAACTAATCACAGATAGCTGGACCGGAATTTTAGCAACAGTACACACATTATCAGCTGTATATTACTACTCCATCCATTGCCAGAGAACGTGTTGGACTAATTACATACCACTCTATTTATATGTATATTGTCATAGAACTGACGAGTCCTGTGGGCGGGTCATGTGATACAGCGTACCTCGAACCTTGTAGCACTGCCGACTCCTGACAGATTCAACACAGTGACTCTAGATCTGATAATTAGCTATACCTAATTAGCTATATAGCAATATTACTCAAGTGTACAACAAATTATTCACAACCTCATGTATTGCCAGATAACGTGGTGGGCGAGTCCTGTGATACAGCGTACCCCGAGCCCTGTAGCTCGGCCGACTCCTACTGTGTTTTAACATCAACTCCAACGTGTAGCTGCTTAAACGGCCGTGTTTACGATCCCAACACAAACACGTGCTACCTTTATAAGTATTTATAATAAATGCCATGCTATCTACGTCCCTGGCTCCTAGTGGCATTCGCCCAACTGCCTATTTAATATTTTCCCACATAACCGAACATCAGGCCTGATATATGTCAGGTTATCATTCCGGTGAGTATCAGCAATCCAGCTTAAGAAACAGTTCACTTTAATTTGGTCTCAATTTAATGAATTTTATTAATTATTACCCCATCCATTGCCAGAGAACGTGGTGGGCGAGTCCTGTAATACAGCGTATCCCGAGCCCTGTAGCACGACCGACTCCTACTGTGATTCAACATCAACTCCAACGTGTACCTGCCTGCCCAGTCGTGTTTACGACCCCAACACAAACGCATGTTACCTTCGTAAGTAACCCTAATTGTACATGCTTACAGCAAAATAAGATCACTATGGTATCCGTATCAGTGACGTCAAATTCTCACGCCCATCTTCAATTACTAACAATTCATTATATACCACCCCATTTATAATGTATATTGCCAGATTACCTGGTGGGCGAGTCCCGCGGTACAGCGTATCCCGAGCCTTGTGGCACGGCCAACCCCTCCTGTGATTCAACATCAACTCCAACGTGTACCTGCCGCACCGGATGTGTTTACGATGCCAATACAAACACGTCCTACCTTCGTAATAATATCTGATATATAATACATACCATTTGTAATTTCTGCCTTTATCACACTCCCACATAACCAAACAGCATGCACTATGTGTGTCAGGTATCATTCCAGAGATTGTTTGTCGGCATTCCAGCATTTGAGAAAGTTAACATTGATATGGTCTGAATTTGAATCCCAGATAGCTGCACCAGCATTTTAGCAACAGTACATACACGAACAGCTAATTACTTACTACTCCATCATATTGCCAGAGAACGTTGTGGGCGATTCCTGTAATACAGCGCAACCCGAGCCTTGTAGCACGGCCGACTCCTACTGTGATTCAACATCAACTCCAACATGTACCTGCCTGACTGGACGTGTTTACGATCCAAACACAAACAGGTGCCACCTTCGTAAGTAACACTGAATATTATTTATATCTACCATGCGTACCTATTTTCGTGACTATATTGGCTCAATTACATTGCAATAGTCGATTAAACAGAATCAGCCTCCAGGAAAGTAAAACAATTAAGTAAGCATGCAAGGACAGCCCTTTGTACCCTCTTGCAAGGCTCTTAAATGTTATTGTATATATTTGGTTAGTGTGAGCTAAAAGTAAACAAACTCTGAGAGCTGGCATATAACGGAAATAAACTACATGTAATGTGAAATTTATCAGGACATATTTTTCTAGCAAAATAGTGTCACTCGATTCTAAATGCTAGTGATATGGAATTTTCACAATATCTTAATTGCATTAGTTTCTTCATTAACCTATAAAATAACAATATGCTGTTCTAAATAATCCAACAAAGTCACATATGATCAATCGCAATATGACGCAAGTGCACAACAAATTATTTACAACTCCATCTATTGCCAGAGAACGTGGTGGGCGAGTCCTGTAATACAGCATACACCGAGCCTTGTAGCACGGCTGACTCCTACTGTGATTCAACATCAACTCCAACGTGTACCTGCCTGACCGGACGTGTTTACGATCCCAACAGAAACACGTGCTACCTTCGTAAGCAACCCTAATCATAATCCTTACATCAACATAAGATCACTAGGGAATTCGTGTCAGTGACATTAAAGTATCACCCCATCTTGATTACCAACAACTAATTACATGACGTAGACAAATGTACATTATGTTGACCAATCTGCTGAATCCATACTATATTTCACTGAAAGACCTTTCATTAAATCCACAAGAAGGACCTTCAGCCCTTGTGGAATGTACTTTAACGTTCCTTTTGGGATCTTGTATGTCATTATATTAACGCTCACACTATCCATGATGAATGGTTTGCGCGGTTACAGGTTTATGAGGAGAATTAATTGCAAGATATAGTTTCTTCTCCGTTGCTGAATGACGAAACTGCTCTGCTCGTTACATATACACCAGTAATGACAATTTCGAATCGAACAGCTTATTTCCAGGAAAGGCTGGTACAAATAATTGAAAAGCTGAAACCCTTTGAAGTTAGTCATGTGTTAAAGAATTTGGACCAGACCTATCGGTTGAAAAGCATATTATGCAAACATGTTCTCCCACGAGATTGTATTATGTTCCGATTTTCGATGGCTGTGAACAAGTCAATTGCTATCCCGGCACCCACCCCCCCCCACCCCCAACCCGACACTGTTGGAACAGTTGTGGTGTTACTGTATTGTTCAGACCAAGTTTGTATTACTCATTATAGGCAGTCTAATTTTCTGGGTATTCCGCATGCCAGGAACTTTTCAATATTTCCAACTGGCTGGCATTGAACAACAAACATTCTTCAATGTCCACTCTCTTGGTAGTGACGTCTGCACCGAACACCTCATGCATCAGTTTTCGCGTTTTTACAACTTCACATTTTGTTGAATCTGTCTGGGTCACTGAATAGGATGGCTCGGATGCCAAATAACTGCCTAGTACGCCATGCTTATCTCTCTGTCCTGGCATTACTGACATTTCTTATACGGGAACATTCCATAGTGCATGTCCATTGCGTTAATAATGTTAAATTTTATAAATAATCAAATTATTCTGGACAAGAATTGTGTTAATATCAGCCCACGCACAACTAATTAAAAATCACTCCTGTGGGGTCCATCAATTGTTAGAGAACGTGGTTGGCGAGTCCTGTGATACAGCGAACCCAGAGCCCTGTAGCACGGCCAACTCCTACTGTGATTCAACATCAACTCCAACGTGTACCTGCTCGACTGGTCGTCTATACGATGCCAACACAAACACGTGCTACCTTCGTAAGTAACTCGCATTATTCCGTTATGCCTACCATACGTACCTATTTTCATGATTACACTACTTCGGCTTAGCTACATTGAAGTAGTCGAGTCAAATGAATTAACCACCAAGACAATAAAACAATTAAGTAAGCAACAACAACCATTGCACCTACGTACCTGGCTGTTAGTCACATTTATTGTAAATGTGTGGTGATTGTGAGGTAAAAGTAAACACATTCTGTGAGTTTGCATACAGATGGAAATAAACTATATGTACAGTGACATTGAGAAGGACATATTTTTCCTAGCAAAATATCACTCTATTCTTTATGCCAGTGATATGGAATTTTCATAAATATTTTAATTGCATTATTTTCTTCATATAAAATAACATAATGCCGTTCTAAATAATCGAACAAATTCATATCTGATCTATAGAAATATAATCCATTAAAAGTGTACAACAAATTATTCACAACCCCATCCATTGCCAGAGAACGTGGTGGGCGAGTCCTGTAATACAGCGTACCCCGAGCCCTGTAGCACGACCGACTCCTACTGTGCTTCAACATCAACTCCAACGTGTACCTGCCTGACCGGACGTGTTTACGATCCCAACACAAACACGTGCTACCTTCGTAAGTGATTCTCATTTATAATAAATTTAAGGAATAATCATGCTTTGTTTTTCGATTTGGAGCGGTATGTGGGAGGTTTTTTGGTCTGTGAATCAGTTTTACGGCGACGCGGTAGCGGAGCCGTAAAACTGATTCACAGACCATAAAACCTCACACATACCGCTCCAAATCGAAAAACAAGGCATGGTTATCCCCATTATCATGCACCTAGTGTGATCCCCGCTTTCTGCAACGTCGTAGCATATCACGAACAGTGATATTTTTCATTACGTCAGCACGTTGTTGTCTTCATCGATAACCGCCTCACACCAAATGAATTTAATGAAATGTAACTCCGCCGAAGAATATTCCCATTTCAAATAGAGATTAACGGGACTTTTTCTAAGACATCTATACATTTATTCAACTGTAATGTTTATTTTAACTATTGTATTGTTTTTATATGTGTAGTTGCAACAGTTATTGCTTTTATTCATTTAAAGAAATGCCAACATTTCTGCATTGGGTTCGTGTGATTTTTACAACTTGTTGTGTCAACAGGTCTAGGATTTGCCTGCATTTACGCCTAATTCAGGTGATAACCCATCTGCAATACAGTTTATTACGTATAGTCATGTATGTGCACATTGGAATTCGTAAAGTTATAGGCTGGTACTGGCATTTTGAGTTTGCATTTGAGCACTTTATTCAATTCTTCTGTATTTTGGGCGGGTGGGGTAATAATTTTGAGAATTTGTTGAAGGGCCACCACACTGAAGTCACGTTTGTCAGTCGTTGTTAGATTTTCTTTTCCGCTTTGGGTTGTACAGGTCAATATGGCAGAATGGATAACCGAAAATGTACCGAAATTAATTTGGAAATAATTGCAAGCCCCGCCGCTGGCCATTGTTTACACAAGCGCGTAGGGTTACATAAATCTGTCAAGTTGTAAAATACAGACTGGTAAAACGGAGATTTTATATGCTGTGATTTTTCATATTTTATAGGCTCTGATTTCAATTGACCAATCAGATGCGTGCTTTCTATTTTCGGTGCATTATAATGCCATATATACCTACTGCCATGGCTCCTAGTGACATTCTCCCAACTGCCTATTTAATATTCTCGCACATAACCAAACATCATGCCGCATATATGTCTGGTGTCATTGCGGAGATCGTCGGCATTCCAGATTATGAAACAGTTAATATTATTTGATCTGAACTAATCACAGATCGCTGGACCGGAATTTTAACTAATTACTACTCCATCCATTGCCAGAGAACGTGGTGGACTAATTACATAACACTCTATTTTCATGTATATTGTCAGAGAATGTTGTGGGCGAGTCCTGTGATAAAACGTACCCCGAATGTTGTAGCACGGCCGACTCCTTACAGATTCAACAAAGTGACTTTGATAATTAGCTATACCTATCACGCGCATACCTATTTTCGTGACTGCGCTAACTTGGCCCAGCTATTTAATAGTCTATTAAGCTAAATCAGCTACCACAAAAGTAAAATAATTAAGTAAACAATAACAGTCCATTGTATATAACCATTGTACCTGCTTACCTTGTTCTTAGTCACATTTATTGGTTACGCGTGCTGAGGTAAACTCGATTATTTATGCTAGTGCAATGGAATTTTCACAAATATCTTTAATTCATTATTTTATTCATTAACCTTTAAAACCACAATATTGTTATAAATAATCAAACGAATTCACATCTGATATATAGCAATAGTACTCAAGCGTGCAACAAATTATTCACTACTCCATATATTGCCAGAGAACGTGGTGGGCGAGTCCTGTAATACAGCGTATCCCGAGCCCTGCAGCACGGCCGACTCCTACTGTGATTCAACATCAACTCCAACGTGTACCTGCCTGCCCAGTCGTGTTTACGACCCCAACACAAACGTATGCTACCTTCGTAAGTAACCCTAATTGTACATGCTTACAGCAAAATAATTTCACTATGGTATCCGTATCAGTGACGTCAAAGTCTCACGCCCATCTTCAATTACTAACAATTCATTATATACCACCCCATTTATAATGTATATTGCCAGATAACCTGGTGGGCGAGTCCCGCGGTACAGCGTATCCCGAGCCTTGTGGCACGGCCAACCCCTCCTGTGATTCAAAATCAACTCCAACGTGTACCTGCCTCACCGGATGTGTTTACGATGCCAACACAAACACGTCCTACCTTCGTAATAATATCTGATATATAATACATACTATTTGTAATTTCTGCCTTTAATACACTCCCACATGACCAAACATCATGCACGATGTGTGTCAGGTATCATTCCAGAGATTGTTTGTCGGCATTCCAGCATATGAGAAAGTTAACATTGATATGGTCTGAATTTGAATCCCAGATAGCTGCACCAGCATTTTAGCAACAGTACATACACGAACAGCTAATTACTTACTACTCCATCATATTGCCAGAGAACGTTGTGGGCGATTCCTGTAATACAGCGCAACCTGAGCCTTGTAGCACGGCCGACTCCTACTGTGATTCAACATCAACTCCAACATGTACCTGCCTGACCGGACGTGTTTACGATCCAAACACAAACAGGTGCCACCTTCGTAAGTAACTCTGAATATTATTTATACCTACCATGCGTACCTATTTTCGTGACTATATTGGCTCAATTACATTGCAATAGTCGATTAAACAGAATCAGCCACCAGGAAAGTAAAACAATTAAGTAAGCATGCAATGACAGCCCTTTGTACCCTCTTATATGGCTCTTAAATGTTATTGTAGAGGTGTACCGCTTTGAGCTGGCGCGTTATTATTGTAAATATTGTTGTAAACACGTGCTATTTTTAAATAGTTTACGTCATATGTTGTAGACATGGTATTTGTATACCAGCGCAAACGCATTAACATTCGATAGAAATGTTAATAATAGTAACATCGTTTAGTGCTCTAGTGGGTAGATCTGCTGTTTGGTGATCGGACGGTCGTGAGTTCGAATCCTGGCAAAGGAACACATTTTTCTCTCGCTTTTACTATTTTGGCGCCAGAGGTAACGCACACATCCCGAAGCAGTCGTGCATTTACTTTTACACAACATTATAAAACACTTCACTTTGAACCTAATCATTGTGAAATGCATTCTGCTTATTCGTGTATTATTGTGAAAGTGTACCTGGACTCACTATAAATACAAATATGTTACGGAGAACACCATGTCGAAAAATAAACCTCTCACTTCAGATAATAAACAAATAAATAAATAAACGTAAATGCATGTGGTTCATAATTACCATGTCAATTGTTGTTACATGTAATAAAGATGCATTAAAAAGAAAAAGAAAACAATATTTAATTTTTTGTTATATGTAATGGCCAAAGTGAGGATCGAACGCATGCAGTGCAACATTAAAATTAAGTGCCACCGTTGGCCGCCAGTTTACCCACTGCTCCAGTATGAGAAACTATTTTGTAAATCGCAATATATCGATCAAGACTATAGCGACGCGCCATAATAAACAGGCAAATACCTACAGGAATTCCATGTTTATTTATATACCAATGTTTATATAAACAAAGCATGTAAACAACGCCATGTCAGGCTGGTATACTTATATATATGTGGTTAGTGTGAGCTAAAAGTAAACAAACTCTGAGAGCTGGCATATAACGGAAATAAATTACATGTAATGTGAAATTTATCAGGACATATTTTTCTAGCAAAATAGTGTCTCTGGATTCTTAATGCTAGTGATATGGAATTTTCACAATATCTTAATTGCATTAGTTTCTTCATTAACCTATAAAATAACAATATGCTGTTCTAAATAATCCAACAAAGTCACATATGATATATCGCAATATGACACAAGTGCACAACCAATTATTTACAACTCCATCTGTTGCCAGAGAACGTGGTGGGCGAGTCCTGTAATACAGCATACACCGAGCCTTGTAGCACGGCTGACTCCTACTGTGATTCAACATCAACTCCAACGTGTACCTGCCTGACCGGACGTGTTTACGATCCCAACAGAAACACGTGCTACCTTCGTAAGTGATTCTGATCTATAATAAATACAATTTCTACCTGCTGCCCTGGCTCATAGTGACATTCTCCTAACTGCCTATTTAATATTCTCCCACATAACCAAACATCATGCCGCATATAAGTCTGGTATAATTCCGGAGATCGTCGGCATTCCAGATTATGAAACAGTTAATAGTATTTGGTCTGAACTAATCACAAATAGCTGGACCGGAATTTTAGCAACAGTACACACATTATCAGCTGAATAATTACTACTCCATCCATTGCCAGAGAACGTGTTGGACTAATTACATACCACTCTATTTATCATGTATATTGTCATAGAACTGACGAGTCCTGTGGGCGGGTCATGTGATACAGCGTACCTCGAACCTTGTAGCACTGCCGACTCCTGACAGATTCAACACAGTGACTCTGATAATTAGCTATACCTAATTAGCTATATAGCAATATTACTCAAGTGTACAACAAGTTATTCACAACCCCATGTATTGCCAGAGAACGTGGTGGGCGAGTCCTGTGACACAGCGTACCCCGAGCCCTGTAGCACAGCCGACTCCTACTGTGTTTTAACATCAACTCCAACGTGTAGCTGCTTCAACGGCCGTGTTTACGATCCAAACACAAACACGTGCTACCTTTATAAGTATTTATAATAAAAGCCATGCTAGCTACGTCCCTGGCTCCTAGTGGCATTCGCCCAACTGCCTATTTAATACTATCCCACATAACCGAACATCAGGCCTGATATATGTCAGGTTATCATTCCGGTGAGTATCAGCATTCCAGCTTAAGAAACAGTTCACTTTAATTTGGTCTCAATTTAATGAATTTGATTAATTATTACCCCATCCATTGCCAGAGAACGTGGTGGGCGAGTCCTGTAATACAGCGTATCCCGAGCCCTGTAGCACGACCGACTCCTACTGTGATTCAACATCAACTCCAACGTGTACCTGCCTGCCCAGTCGTGTTTACGACCCCAACACAAACACGTGCTACCTCCGTACGTAACAATACTCCTTCAGATATAAATATTATACCTTCATTCCTGTCACTTATTAACCGCATTTGTTTAAAATGCATGTTGATGTTATGAACGAGTCAACATCGAGTCAACAATTGAGAGGAAACATAGTAAATAATCTACATGTTCAGTTAATAGGCGGTTCGCCAGGTTTTTTTTATCACAGTTTTGCATTTCATTGTATAAACTTTTATTTGACAAAAAGCAAGCAAAAGTGACCGTTACATCTAAAGATCGATTCGTTCCTTCCTCCCATAATGAATTTAATGTACTTTACAAGCTCACAGGCCTGCCATTTCTGAAGTGTCATTTCGAAGACTGTCGGCGATTACCAAACAAATATGTAAATCTGTTTTAATTACTAGTAATATATTTGTATAACATTACTGTCAGCTGGTAAGGTAGTTCGCATTACCAGTAACAGCATTGCTATTCAAATATCGATGGTCTAGTAACATAAGGTCGTAAGTGCTATGCTTTAGCATAGCAGTTACGACCTTATGTTACTAGACCATAATTAAAGCCCCGCAGTGGACATGGCTATTTTTTTATTTATTCGTTCCCATGAAATAACAATTCGTTCCCACTAAATAACAATTCGTTCCCTCAATTTAACAATTCGTTCCCACGAATTAACAATTCGTTCCCTCGAACTAAATTTTAATATCTGTATAAGTAATTTAATTATATATTTGTATCGTTAGTATCTGTCATTCGACGTACATGAAAATATAGATACTTCGAGCCGACACTACTGTAACATACCTCTTTTGTAATGTTTGCAAACAGTGTAAATCCAAATGAGCCGGCTCGTAACGAGCCGTATCTTGAGGATCTGGGGGCCGTTTCACTAAGCTTCGTACGACTAAAATTTTCGTAAGTGCAAAATTATTATAGTCTGTAAATTATACATCAACAATATTTTTTTGTAAACAATTATTGGATTTACATCTATTGAGCATATGCTGCATATGCAGCCTATGCTTGATAACTGTAAATCCATCAATTGAAATTTCCAGACGATCATAAATTTGCAATTGCGAACATTTTAGTCGTACGAAGATTAGTGAAACGGGCCTCTGCACTTTTTGCAAGTAATTTTCATATGTCTTTAGGAAACAACTCCCTTTTTAACTGGACTTGTCTGCAAATCATTTTATGACATTTGGATTGGTCGGATTATTACTATATGAACATCCATTCGAGTTATTTTGGGGTGCAATAGTTTAGCGTATGTTACAGAGAGCGTGGTTGACGAGCCCTGTGATCCAAACGATCCAACGTCGTCTTGCAGCACGACCGACTCGTACTGTAACCCAGCAACGTCAATGTGCACGTGTCTACCAGGCCGTATATACCGTGACACCACAGACACGTGCGATCTTCGTAAGTAATGCATGATACCAATCAGTGTCGATTATTACGTAGTTTTGTGTAAACGTCATTTGTGTTTTGTTACACATGATATTTTATCTCAACGTGTCGACATAACGTGATAAGTTACCACAACGTGTCGACATAATGCACGACAAGTCGACATAACGTTATAGTTGAACACAACATGTCGACTTAATGCGATACTTGTATTTTGTGTCAACATGTCGACATAATTTATCTCAACATGTCCACATAGTTTCACGTTATGTCGACATGTCGTAATATTTAAGTCCTCATGTTGCGATAAATTATGTCAACATCTCGAAATCCCGATGGCAAATATATGCCACCATATATGTACAAATGAGACACGCCATGTCATTTTGTACCTAAGAACATGTGCGATATCTCGTGAAAATATTTACTATATAAATTTTACGATATATTCCGTAAATGACGTAGAAGTTGACGAACTGTTCATGACAACTGCGGAATTTAATTCCGCATTTGGTATGAACAATTCGTCATCTTTCGACGTCATTTACAAAATCTATCACAGTTTCTGTAAATACATTTCATGAAAAATCACACGTGCTCTTAGGAATAAAATGTCGTGTCTCAAATGTATATGCGTATGCCAGGTGTGACTTGCGCAGCTTCTGATCATTTTGGCACCGCCCTGTAGCCTGATAACGAAGCATAATGGTTGGTTCATTGATGGAATTGCGAAACATGTGATCCTGATGTGGATCCTGCACATATATCATATATCACAATTTGGACACTTAGATCAATCAAATTGTATCTGTTCCCTCTCCTTGTGATTCTAGCGCTGCTAGGCGACGTTTGTCAGGCTGGTATCGGCTGCCTGGACACGTCTACATCTGCATCCACGACCGCCCCTGTGTGCTCTGGCGGCGTCTGCTCGTGTCCATCGTCGTATGTAGCAGTTGAATACGTCTGCTCACTCGGTAAAGGATTTGTAGATCTTCTCTTTACCTGGCACCAAGAAAATCCCAATATATTCAGTATCCCATCGCCGATAGACAATATGGGATATTGTGTTAGTCCATGTACGTACGTGTGTGTGTAGTAACACATTTCAGTTTTCAATAACTTATGAACCGCTTCACCGAATTTGATAACGTTTGGCCACAATGTGTGTCTAGGGATGATCATTTGTTTTGCCTACGACCCACGTCCGACCGCCCAAGTTCAATGTCACTGAGGACTTAGGTTCACATTGTTTGTAAGGGAAAGATAATTAGTGATAACGATGCCCTTGTTTTTTATGGTCTTCGCAATAATAATGCCGTGTCGTGATTGCATGCACCCGCTGCATGTCCCATGGGTTTATAATAATTCCGCTATACCACATCGAGTTGGTACATACTTTCATTTTTGTCATGATATATTCTACGTTTTCCCAAAATTGATATCGATGATTTGGTTGTATTGCACCGTTCATTAGCATTACGGACTCCCACTATTGCCACACCTGTTTGAGCACATGTCTCATACCACCAGTGTAAAATGGAGCATCCATGAAACAACAATATTTACTTAGGGGGTAACTTTTCATAATGTACTAACTGTGCTCCATTGTCATGCAATCCCAGTGCATCACCAGTGGAACATAATAAAGTCAGTTCTTGACGCAATTGCCTCCCAGTTGAAACGGGAGTATCAATATAATAATATCTACGGGTAACTACTTAAACTAATGACACATGTGCACAATTGTCCTCGAGTACTCGTGTATCTAATCAGAGTCGTAGGAGGGTATTGAAAAGTGGTGTGGCCATACCGTCGAACGAGCAAAGCTCGTGAGAATGCTTGGGTGGTTCGGGGACATGCCCCCCGGAAAACGTTATTTATATACATTACATTTCCCGCGTTCTGGCGCAATTGACAGCAATAAACTAGTAAATATTTTTCAATAATTTTATGGGAAAAAATTCAGACTACATGTAGGCCGCCGGCTCAGAAAAGAGGCCTTACGACATTTGCAATAATTGGTAATAATTGGAGATAATTGTTGAATGTGTCATTAAGGCAACTAGATTGACTGAACAGCGAACAGTGTAGGCCCCGGTCAGACTGCGCAGATGTTGGTCGCACATGCTGTAAGGTCCCGTTTCTCAGCATGTAGTAGAACATAGTGTTTTTGCAACAGCACTTAGCCTAGCGATCAGTTTGTGTTCTCTCGTCCTTCACAGAGACAAGTGCCCGTGAATATCGGACGGTAGAAATGTCCCAAACACTTCCGAAACGTACTGTTCACAGCCACCGACGAACTCGTTTGCGACTTCTAATAAATCCAATATAATCAGTCTTTGTGCGTGTACAACACCATCAGGTGGTTCAACCTGTTGTGGGACATGGTTGTACTCAGGTACGTTTTAATACGCCTCAGTGCACTGAAAGAACGTTCACTAGTCGGATTGGTTGCCGGCACGACTAGAATTAGCTTCACGAGTTTCACAACTTGACAGATTAGATCCTTTTGATGGGAAGACAATGACTGCAGGTATGATATTATATCTGAGAGTGTCGAGTAGTCGTTTTGAATGTTGAACTGCAGAATTGTTAGTTGCATTCTCAGCGTTTCTGGTTCAAAGTCAGTCCCGTAAAACTGCGTCACCTCTGCTAACTCGTCATTAAAGTCATCACCAGTGGACGCACGCCTTCAGGAGCAGTTGTTCACTGCTAATTTATACCCGATAATCCTGCTGATCGAATCGATCGGTTATGGCAGACACGATGAAATTCAACACTTCAAAATATATTGGGCGATAGTAATTTTTGGGGGTGTCTGCGTGTGATGCATCTGCACTGCCATCCTCAAATCTGCGGGGCGCTTTGCGTCGTCGCGGTAGTCGTGGTTCATCCACATCATTGTCGGCTGCACGTTTGGTTACGAGGGACAACATACGCGAACTCATGCTCTGTTCTTAGTCCTTCCAGGGTATTGACGGTCAATCTTGCCACAGGCTGACCCTCGACAGCAGATAGTGTTCTTGTCTGTACAATTGCGCTCAGGTTATCCGCATGACGGAGCAAACGATATCCCAAATGCAAACCAAAATAGAAATCAAACCTTGACATGTACATATCAACACCACGGATTCGCGCTTTCATTTCAGTGCCCGATGTGTTATCCATAGACTATTTCCAGAGGTCCCGCAATTGTGGATATTAGTCAATAATGCTTTTCAGAGCATTAGCCCTAACTGTCCATCTCGTTGGACATAGAAGGCGAATACTAGTACTTGCAGTATAATCATCCGCCATTTCAAATTGTATGTGTACCAGCTGAGCATCGCGTTTGGGTGACTTCTTGATCAATTTAGTTATCTCGTGTGTTGTTTCCAATGCGTTTTTCATGAGCTTAATGTTTTTAATTGAATCTGCACATGCTAGACTTAACGCGTGGCCATAATAATAGCTATATAAGCAACGTGGCTCGTCTTCTTTGATTCGCTTCGCAACTCGACCCTTTGACTCACTCATAGTACTGCAACCGTCATAACATTGATGTTTCGCCTTTTCGATTGGCAATCCAAGTCTCAGCAGAATGTCATTGTTTGTGTGTGTTATTGTTTCAGCATTTGCACAGGGTAAGTCATACAATTCAATGTACTCTTCGTGTGCTTCAATATTATCATTAACCCATCGAATGCATGTAACTAATGGTTCAAGGTTTGATAAATCAGTACACTCGTCCGCACGAATACCAAAGAATTCACCGCACCTGATGTTGCTAGCGATTTCCCGGTGACCTGTATTTCCAAAGATACGCTATACCTCGTTCTGAACGGAAGACATTGCATACTTGTCACTTTTTGATTTTCTGAATCCAAGAGAGACACTGTGGGTCGCCTTCTGCTGGAACGTGGCAAAGCTGAACAAAGTTTGATTCACTATCTTTGTGACCACGAATATCAAGTCCCTGTCTACATAAGAATCGAAGGGGCGATAGGACTTTTAGAAAGTTTTGTCGATTTTGGACTTTTTGTTGTTTATGAATTGAAGATAGCTCTTCCCCTACGTCCAGTGAGGGCTGAATGGTACGGTACGTGCAACTGCCTTCTTGTGCCATTCACTTAATTCGTGCGCCTGGAATCCCCTTTTCGATCCACATATGCGTCTTTCCAGTTCGTGAAACCATACATATGAAAGTATGTTCAATCACGCGGGAAGATAGCTTTTGATATCGATATGCTGTGTAACAAGTATGAAAGTAGGCAGACTCGTTTTCTTCACTATAATGGATCCATCGCCACCTTGCGAACCACTCTGACTGAAATGATATTGTCACTGGATTCTTGACACCAAATTTTCGTTTGGGAAATGTTAGTCGCGGTTGGTGTGGTTTAGATCCAATCTCAGACATGGATAAAGTGCCTTGTGTACTACGCTAAGGGTTAGCCTCTGAAGATGTTGACGATTTGTCAGCACTCGTAGATAGTTTACTTGTGTCAACGTCGGAAAGAGATGTCTCAAAATCTCTACAAGAGGACAATCATCGGATCAGTATAAATGAACAGTTGAAGCATATCTTCGATGTCACACCATTATGGATGATGCTATGTTAAATATAGTTGTAGCGATGTGATATAATAAACACATTAACCTCACTTAGATCCCCGGGTGTATGTGTAAATGTGTTGTCATCATAATATACTAAATGGGTTAATACATGTAAGCGTATATACTGATACATAAAGCTATAATAACTCTTAGTTAACTCTTGAAATAGATGACTTATCATGTCATTGTATTTGCTAAGCATGTACACAATATGTACACTCGTTAGGTATGATGTTGATCGATTTATGTGAAACTATAATGGCATGACATACAGTGAGGTCAGCATGTAAGTGCACACATGAACGAACACGACAGGTTGGTTCCAATCTGTCGTGTTCGTTCGTGTGTGCACTTACACGATGACCCCAATGTAGGTACCTTTCAGTGTTGGCATCTCCGGTAGACATGGTGCTCCTGGATACATCATTGGCAACCTCGTCAGCCTCCTTTTGTGATTCAGTCTAGAACAGTACCACACAAGTTAGGCCAAGCAGGAGATGCAAAACATAACACGAAAAATGCACGTGTCTCACTCATTGCTGGTTATGTTGCTCTTTAGCTTGTAGCCCGCATGTCGCAACTGCCGATCACCGCCAAACATATACAAATAATCAATTAAAAAGTAAGTCAATGTTAAATAAAGGTCACATGTCTTACGTTAGATTCTGATGTACACCCCTAGCTGATCATGTTGTACAAGTCTGGTGACCGTGTTATTGTCTCTCATACGTATAAACAGAGTGGTATATGTTCTGATACATTTATCCTCAGCAATCCACTACAAAAATGGTGCACTCGAAAATAAAAACGAGCAGGGGAGTCCGCACTCCAAAAAACAATTGGCCAGGGGAGGTCCTACAACAGTGCAAAATAGCATGAATATAGGTTAACGTAACTTAGGGAGTTATTTTTCGATCGGTTGCAATAGGGTAGTGAACACATGTTGGATCATACGGTGCTAATTAATAAAATGATGCACACAATTCTATGTATACGCTTACCGTGAAATACTGGTTGATTGTCTTCCGTCACTTCATATTTGCAAAATTGCAAACAAAACCCGCCCGTGCTACTATCGTTGTTGTTGTTGTGCATCGCGGTGACTCATCTCGGTCTCGGCTCGGCTTCGTAAAAGCAAAATGTGGTTTACCATGGTGGTTTCGCCCAAAATAAACCATTGTCACATAAATTTATTTCCACTATGCCTACTTGGCTAATCAACATTCGATCATTTGTTAGATTGGATATTATATATATCTAGTTATCTAGTTTTGCATACAGAGATGCGAATAATTTTCTTTTTAAAAAAACAAATGGTCTGAAAAGTGGTGCGGCGCTGGCCGCAAGGCTGCACCCGTTGTTACGCCTAAGATTAAATGGACAATTCAGTTTCTTTTTTAAAAAATACTATAACAAATAAAAACGTGTTTTCATCACGGCCCTGTGTAAAGTGGTTTAATTGAAGATATATGACGATACTAGGACCGCTGGGTTGTTTCTATTTTCACCCATATACATACAGGTACATACATATTGGATTTCCCATCTTGTTGCGTTCAGCAAGATAGAAACTCTGATAGTTATGTACTGATATATGTGAAAAGAAACAACCCGGCAGTCCTAGTATCGTCATATATCTACAATTAAACAACTTTACACAGGTTCATGATGAAAACACATTTTTATTTTTTTATATATTTTTTTTATGCGATCCTGTTATCGTCATATATCTTCAAGTAAGTCACTTTACACAGGGCCATTATAAAAACACATTTGTATAGTATTTCCTTTTCAAAAAATCCTGATATGCCCCTACTATAATTACAGTGGAACATTTCCAAACCGGACACACTGTGTGGGGGCGCTCCCAGGGTGTTCGGTTTGGAAACGTTCCACTGAAATGTTTTCCTGTTTACAGAGAGCGTAGTGGGGCAACCATGCGACACATCAACTTGCGGCACGACGAACTCCTACTGCAATCCGCTGCCAACACCGACGTGCGCCTGTTTGACCGGCCTTATATATGACCCAATTTCAAACTCGTGCGACCTTCGTAAGTACCATTTTCCTCGAGGTGATATAACTATATTTTCCGTGCGCAAGGCTTACACAGAACCGTGCTCAACTTGGACCTAGCCAAGTAATAATTCCAGCACACAAATATTTACACAATTCCCTAACATTTGATTGGTCCGTAGCAAGTCTCTGTCCAAAATGTATATCCCAGTAAACTCCCATGCCGAACTACTTTCCGTAACCGTCAGGCGCAGTTAAAATAATTCTTAAGAAAACGGAAAATAAACACATTTTCTTGATGAATTTATTTCAAATGCTGGAATTATAAGGAATGAATGGCCTTTTTGTGGAATTTATCGGGGATATAAACTTGGAAAAGTCGCGGGAATACTGGACGAGGCCTTCCGGCCTTCGTCCAGTATTCCCGCGACTTTTCCATGTTTATACCCCGATAAATTCCACAAAAGGCCATTCATTCCTATAATGTATACTGTGTGACAATGGAACCTGTGCTAAAGACCACCTTGGAATAACAATTCCCTATCTATATCAGCCAATTATTACGTTTATCTGAGGAAAATAGCTAATCATATGTGAATAGTATAGCTTTAACATCACTAAAATCGAGGAAATTGAATGTACAAATCAATATTTCTCCCGAGGATTAACGCTCCCGCACCCCTTTTCAAACTCTATCCACAATTCACACCCACCTCTGCAAGAACATGGCTACGCCACTGGCTATGACTACTAGGCGAGAACAATGTATGTAAAGTTCTGGGGGCCCGTTTCACTAAACATCGTAACACTAAGAAGTTCGTAAGTGTAAACAATATTTTTAGGATACCATTTACACTGACAGACGATGTTGAACATTATTTAGTGGATGTGTTCGCACACTGGTAACATTAGCTGAGCACGTTAATGTGCGAAATAATTTAATAACAAAATACATTTTGATTGTACGAAGCTTAGTGAAACGGGCCCCAGAAAAGGTATGCAGAGGTACATCAACAAATATCAGTATCAACAAATGTATAGCTATTAACTGTTGTATATTGCAGCCGTGATCGGGGAGCCCTGTGAGATAGCTATAGGGTGTGAGGACACGTCCTCTGGCAGCGCAACCACCTCCCCGCTTTGCCTGAGTGGAGAGTGTTCATGTCCCAATAACTACTTTGCTGCCGGCATCACATGCACACAGCGTGAGTAATAGTTTGTCAGTTAACCCTTTCACTCATACCGACCACACAGCGAACGCTGCACAGACACTGTATACATATATCCTGATGAGACGGCTCCACTTGCACACAGCGTGAGTTGGTCATTTCACCCTTTCAGTGTTACAGTCTATACAGCCAACATGGGTAATCACTGTATATCTCGATGAGACAGCTCCACTTGCAAACAGCGTGAGTTGGTCATTTCACCCTTTCAGTCGTACTGTATATACAGTCAACATGGGTAATCACTGTAGATCTCGACGAGACAGCGCCACTTGCACACATCGTGAGTTGGTCATTTCACCATTTCAGTCGTACAGTCTATACAGCCAACATGGGTAATCACTGTAGATCTCGATGAGACAGCTGCACTTGTAAACAGCGTGAGTTGGTCATTTCACCCTTTCAGTCGTACTGTCTATACAGTCAACATGGGTAATCACTGTAGATCTCGATGAGACCGCTCCACTTGCACACAGCGTGAGTTGGTCATTTCACCCTTTCAGTCGTACTGTCTATACAGTCAACATGGGTAATCACTGTAGATCTCGATGAGACAGCTCCACCTGCACACAGCGTGAGTTGGTCATTTCACCCTTTCAGTCGTACTGTCTATACAGTCACCCTTTCAGTCGTACAGTCATACAGTCTATACAGTCTATACAGTCTATACAGTCAACATGTCACACTTGTTACACTTGTTCTATCTGACCTATAGTATTGCTGCTATTTAGAGAGTGTTCAACCTTATCGGAATACCGACCAGATACCTGGTTTTGCCCTCACGTACGTCGTTGGCATTCTTGTATGCGACAGTTGAATCTGGCTATATCCCTTATGTGAGTATTGTGATTATTCGAAATCATATTACTTTTAGGGGAAGGGGCCAAGTGACTTTGGTGTGGTATGGACCTGGCACCAGATCAGGTTATTCTAATTTCATGGCTGAATATATATTATTGTCGATGTAAATATTCCGTTCTGATGTTGGGACCCCCCCCCCCCTCCCCAATGAAGCAGGTTAAATACAGGATCGAACCCGTTGGTCCGACCTTAAATAAAAGAAGATGTGCAATGCTTCATGAAAAATATTTACAATATTTTCGGTAAATGATGTCAAAAGTTAAATTTTCATCGCAGACGCGGAATTCACTTCCGCATTCACTTCCGACGTCATTTATAGATCAAAGTACTGAAAGTACTGACTGGCGGGAGACAAGTAGCCACTTGTGAATTTGCATACTCAGAAATTCCTTGTTAGAAATATATTCGATGTTGATTATTGGATGTACAATCTGCAAATTTGGAGAACTTGATCAGTTACTGGTGTTTGTAAAATACAACCTGCTCTAAATTAAGTGGATGTTTTTTTTTCTGTCTCAAGTTGACGCCCACTCTGACAGAACGTAGTTGGTCTGTTCCAGCTCATTTTGCCGATGCAATTTGGACAAACAAACATAATGTTATTCTATTGTCTGTTTCAACTGAAAGCGCCGATGGATAATACGAAAAACCTATTTTTTTTAGAAATTAATCTCGAAACCTGGCGAGATAGCTCGGAAATGATCTAACTAACAACACAAAATTATTATGTGAAAGTCGGCCCAGTAAAACAAAAATTATGGAAGAAAATTTATTTATAGATCACATCTCCCATAGAGAATGATGCCCATAAAATCAATATTTGATCGATTTTGTTCAAAAAATATTTTTGGCAGCATACGTTTTTCGTAATGTGCCAAAATCAATCGGCACTTTGCAGAATAGGGATACAAACCGAGTAATCCAAATTGCATACTCAACAGGAACTCTGGAGGTGTGACATAATATTATGTGAAATCTTTTCAAAATTATGACTGGGCGTAGGCCTACAAACGTTTAGTTTAAACATAGTTTATTGCATATAAATACAATAGGCTCGTGCTACAAGTTCTCTCAACATTAGTTACAGCCCTCACCTAAGTGTTACAAAGTACAATAATTCAACAGCAATGGCGATACATGAATACATGTATACAGGCATATAAACACGGATACAAACCAATTATCAAGCGATAAATATATGTTTACATAATGTATGGAATGAAAACGGACAGAAAGGTAGAGAAGAGGTGGATAGTGAGATATGAGATTTGGAGAAAGAATAAAAGTTGTTTTTGTCGCCAAGTACATATACTACATGAGCAAATCCATCAATGTATTAGTGCCAGTTGCAATAAATTTCAGTGATCATTAATAACCGGTGGTTGTGGGTGATATTGGCAAATCGAATGGAATACATCCGATATGGATTACGTTACATACATCTATCAACGAAGTTACTCAAATCGTTTTGTAGTTTTAATATAATTTTGTACAGAATTGAAGATAATAATATTGTTTTCATTGTTTTGTTAAGGTATGCCGTTCAAAAGCATGTGCGCGTTCAGGTTATGAAATCGTTGCAGTGACTGGCGTAGAATGAGACGCTGTGCATGATATTTGTTGCATTCAAAGAAGTAATGTTCAGCGTCTTCTACAATTTCGCTTCACTCGCAGTAGGGAGTTTCTCTGATATGGTTATTGCAAAGATCGGAATTGAGACTGCTACATTTATTACGAAGTCTTGCATGCATAACTGACGAAAACCTGTCTCCCACTAAGTAATATGGTGGTATTTCATATTGAGTGTATAATTGTTTGGCGCATGCTGTTTTAAAGTGTCTAAGACTATCTGCATTTCTCATTGAAGGATCAGTTTCATTCCAGAGTTGTACCACATATGGTATAAATGATTGTTTGTATACTTCCAGTCGAGTAGTCGGGACATTTATATCAAATTGGTTTCTAAGGTTGTAACGAGAGACGTTATTAACAGTGGGAGGAATCAGGTTGGAGATATAACTAGGTACTTGATTGTTGGTTGCTTTGTACATGATCGAAAGCTTTTGAATACTACGTCGAACAGATAAAAGTTGCCATCCAACTTCTTTCCTTAAATTATCAAGTGACACTGACCGTGTTAAACCGGTTACTATTCTCGCAGCTTCATTCTGAATTTTTTCCAATGAATCTTTTTCATATTCTGTACATCCATCCTAGACCGACGAAGCATTTTCGAGTATAGGTCTCATATAAGATATATATATTTGGTTCAAAGACTGTCTGCTTATCTTAAATTTTAGGTTTCGCATTATTCCCAACACTCTCGCAGTCGATTATATTTTGTATATGTGTATGCCATTTCCCGTTATTGCTCAGCGTTACACCGAGATGTTTATGGTCGTCGACAAAGGTCATAGGCGTGTTTTGAAAGATTAGGTTTACAGGTCGATCGAGTAGTCTTAGGGTTAAAAGCATCGCTTCAGTCTTGTTAGGATTGAAACTGACAAACCATTGTTTAGCCCAGTCAGCAATAGTTAGTAGGTCATAATTTATTATGCCTTCTAGGTCATCAGTATTTGTTTTGGAAAATGATAGAGAACTGTCATCAGCAAATAATCGAACAATACTTAGTAGATGGTCAGTTATATCGTTGACATATATTAGAAATAGTAAAGGACCGAGCACCGAGCCTTGCGGTACGCCAGCAGTTATTAACTTGGTATCTGAGGTTGTAGACCGTATTGATACAGACTGTTTCCTATCCGACAAGTAGTTTTCGATCCAGTGTAAGATACAACCATTTAATCCATTTTGCCGTAACTTAAATAGTAATCCCCTATGCCATACTCTATCGAAAGCCTTAGAAATATCACAAAATACTATACATGTAGATTGCCTTTCATCAAATGCCTGACATATTTGATGGTGAATGTCTATAAGTTGGTATACCGTAGAATGTCCTGGTATAAAACCAGATTGTCTATTGTAAATAAAATTCTGTGAGTGCAAGTGATTATATATATGTTTAAACATTATTCTCTCCATTACCTTACCTAGACAGCTTAATAACGATATAGGTCGATCATTTGAAGGCGTCTGCGGACACCCTTTTTTAAATAAGGGAATTACATTTGCCAATTTCCACGCCATCGGAAACTGACATTCATTGACAGATCTATTGAAGAGGATCGCTAGAGGTTTTGAGACAGATGTAATAGTTCCTTTTAGCATTTTATGACTAACTAAATCGTGTCCACAAGCTTTATTAGTTTGTAAAATCTTTATAGTATCTCTGACCTCAGATTCGTTTATATTAATCATATCAAGAACTTGGTTAGTTTTTAATTCAAGCGGCGGTAAAGTAGAGTTGCTATCGTCAACCGTTGATATTGAAACGAAGAAGTTGTTTAGACAATTAGCTTTTTCAACATCAGAAAAACAGACAATTTCACTATTACCGTCAGTCGTTTTTAATGGTGGAATAGTTCCACTTGATTTGCTATCTTTCACAAAATGTCGAACTAGCTTCCAGAAGTATCTTTTGTTATTTGAAAATGATTCTGTTAAATTAAACTCTAAGTCATTGTAAAATGCTTCTCTACATACGTGTATGCTGCATGAACGGCAAAATGTTTTCATGAATTTTGTTTCGCTCACCCAGAGTGTAATTTTTCGAAAATCGCCCGTAAACCACAATATGAAAAAGAAATGGCCTTCGACGTCGCATTGCGACTGCGTGGTACACGATACGGGTGGCGTCTCAATAACAGCAATTTGTTGTCTTCAAAAGTAAAGTTGGGCATGCCAACTATTTTACACATAATGTTGAGCATTGCCGTTGCTATTAATAACTTGCTTTCAGTTCACTCGCTGACTTTAAATGTCACCTGACTGTTGTTAATTGCGAACGCAAATTGAGCCTATTGAGACGTCCCCGATGAACATGCGACTGCGTGGTACACGATACGGGGGGGGGGGGGGGGGGGGGGGGGGGGGGGGGGGGGGGGGGGGGGGGGGTGGGGGGGGGGGGGGGGGGGGGGGGGGGGGGGGGGGGGGGGGGGGGGGGGGGGGGGGGGGGGGGGCGTCTCAATAACAGCAATTTGTTCTCTTCAAAAGTAAAGTTGGGCATGCCAACTATTTTACACATAATGTTGAGCATTGCCGTTGCTATTAATAACTTGCTTTCAGTTCACTCGCTGACTTTAAATGTCACCTGACTGTTGTTAATTGCGAACGCAAATTGAGCCTATTGAGACGTCCCCCGATGAACAGAGAGCCACTTCCGAAAGTAGACCCGTGCAAACGGCCAGAATCACGATCCCAATAGCGTGGAGACAGTATGTCTCCCGCCAAAAATTACACATTTTCTGTAAATATGTATAATGAAAAATCGTACAGGTTCTTTAACAGGCACAAAATCACATAGTTTGTCTTATATTTTGATAAATTATATTTCATTCTAGTGAGCGTGGTTGGACAGCCGTGTGATACAGCGTACACCGAGTCTTGCAGCACGGCCGAGTCCTACTGTGATCCAACATCACCCACAACGTGTGCCTGCAATACTGGGCGTATTTACCGTGTCAACACAAACACGTGTGCTCTTCGTAAGTACAATAGATACGTATAAACCACGTGCAAATTTAATCCGAACTTTCTGTCTGTACTGCAGGGCGACTTACACATTTGCAGCCAATCAAGCTGATGCTGTGGGTCAATTTCTGAACACGTTGATACAATTTATTCCAAAACTGTGATTTGTGTCAATTTAAATTTGAAGTTAGTGGCTCATTTTATTGTTACCCATATATGAGACACACCATGTGACTTTGTACCGAAGAGCATGTGCGAATTTGCATGGAAAATATTTTCAGAAGCTGCGATATTTTCTGTAAATGATATTGAAAGTTGACGAAATTTCGTCAACTTTCGATATCATTGACGGAAAATATTGTAACTTTTGTAAATATTGTTCATGAGATATCGCACATGTTTTTAGGTACAAAGTCACATAGCGTGTCTCATCAGTGAGTTCAGAAAACATTCAATAGTTATTGTAGTGTGCTGTTGGTGTAAACTGTACTGATGTACATTGCACCGTTGACCGAGGAGTCATGTGACATAGATGTCGGGTGTGCGGACACGTCTACTGGCAGCGCCACCACCACCCCGCTATACCTGAGTGGAGCGTGTTCATGTCCCAATAACTATTACTAAGCTATTGACTCATGTACATTGCAGCGTCGATAGAGGCATGATGTGACCTAGATGTCGGGTGTGAGGACACGTCTACTGGCGGCGCCACCACCACCCCGCTATGCCTGAGTGGAGAGTGTTCATGTCCCAATAACTACTACAAATGTATAGCTATTGAATGATGTATATTGCAGCGTTGATAGAGGAGTCATGTCACATAGATGTCGGGTGTGCGGAAACGTCAACTGGCGGCTCCACCACCACCCCGCTGTGCCTGAGTGGAGTGTGTTCATGTCCCGCTGGTTACTTTGCTGCTGGTACCGTCTGTACACAACGTGAGTCATATGAGACACGCCATGTGATTTTGTACCTTCGGACATCTGCGCAACTTCATGAAATACGTTTACAAAATGTACAATATTTTCAGTAAATGGCGTCAAAAGTTGATAAAAGTTTCAGAGTAGATGCGGAATTATATATTTAATGAAATTACGCAGATGTTTGAAGGTACAAAATCGCATGGCGCGTCTCATATGTGACTGTGACTGAATAAATGGGGCCATGTGTGACCCATGTCGCCTCCGATCAAACAGCACACGATCAAACGATTGACGGTATTGCTTGTTAGAACCATGGCACATTTTATTGATGGAATGGCAAACAGTGCAGATCCGGAGCACAGTCCGATCTGAATCTACACTTGTCGCAAGACCCTTTCGCTCCTGTCTCCAGTCTAGCATATTTGTTGGTAGGTCCATTGGTATAATTCATTACTCATAAACTGTATGAGTTAAGTATAATAGTACATGCAGTCATATTATATCATATGCATATTATATCTTTTCATAATATTACAGGGTATGGGATCACGTGGCTTCCGAACGTGAAATTCAATAGCATATTCTTATTTTCCGTTCGCTGATAGGTACGAGGGGATATAGCGTTAGTCAATGTGCGTGCGTGCGTACGTACTGCGTACGTACATGCGTGCATTAGTAATACAATTTATTTTCAAAATTATTTTTGTATTATCAAGGCTGCCAGTGAGGGAATTAGCTTGTGATAACGATGCCCTTGTTTATCTTGTTATTAATAATTAATGTCAGATACACGTGCTTACTGCAGGGACGGATCTGGAGGGAGCCACGGAGTTTACATAGATCACAGTTTACCACCAGTTGGAGTCTGAATTTAAATGCCGTAAAACAGAGGAAAGTGCATTTCGAAGAGCTCAAAAATAGGACAACACCCTAGTTGCGAACGGTAGCTCTGACAATTACTCCCGTACCGTCCGTAGCAGTACATGTAAGTCTGGCTGTACAATGTTATATGAGGGAAATAATGCAATCATATTAATTAAGTAAAGAAACATCAGTATGTGAATTGTTTCAAAGTCATTTCCACTGTACAATGTACGTAGTTGCGGACAGTATGCTACGGACTGTACGGCACAGTTTCTGCCCGTAACTACGATGTCCCATGCATGACTACTAACTATTTGGCGCCGTTTTGTTTACAGAGAGTGAAGTTGGCGAGCCGTGTAATACACTATACGACGAGTCCTGTAGCACGGCCGACTCCTACTGCAACCCATTACCGTCAACCCCGGTTTGCGCATGCCCAGCCGGTCGTGCTTACAAATCCAACACAAACAAATGTGACCTTCGTAAGTAAATATACGGCGTGTGTGTTTTCACATGTGTGTCTGTGACTGGAAACATGTGGCTTAAGGGTTTTATTACCAGTGTATATCCAGATCAGCCTGTGCATATGCACAGTCTGATTAGGATCTGCACTGCTCGCCATTCTATATGAAACACATGTAATGCGTCTAACAAACAATATCCATCGTTATCGGATTACACGAGTCTGATATTTAACAGGATCTACACCGGTCTCAAATTCTATAAGCCCCGTTTCTCCAGTAGCCGATTTCACCAACATTGCAAAGTATACTTTTCTAGCAAAGTATACTTTGAGGGAGTAATCATTTATTTTCCCCGAAATGCATTATTTCATATAGAACTAACGACTGCATATATTTGATGATTAAACGTATGCAGAATTATTATTCTGAATGTATTACATTATCACAGCCAAAATGGCTGTGATAATGTAATAAATTCAGTATAATAAAAATTAATAAATTTATGCTAAAATTTAATATTTCTCCCTCAAAGTATACTTTGCAATGTTGGTGAAATAATCTCCAGGCACAACCACATTTGAGACATTGATTTAACCCATTGAACCGACGAAATGAGGGTCCGAGATCATAAAAGCATGGCAAGGCTGGCATATAGCGTTACTGATGTCCGTCCGTCCGTCCGTCCGTCCGTACGTCACAAGTTCGGGTAAATTTCTAGTGTGTTTTTTTACGGAACTTCTTAATATTGCATACATGCATTCATCTGATGACCCTATATCATACTGTGACATATCCACGACCCTGCGGCTCCCGTTCGTTTCAAGGTCAAGGTTGCAGACCTTTCATTGATGTTTTGTCGTCTGCTGTTTATTTTCCATTTCCATTTTTATCATCAAAAATATGCTTTGAAATCACTTTAGAATCATTTACAACATGCTTTGACAGCACTTCAGAATCATTTCCATTGGAAATACATGTTGCTGTCAACACATGTTTTTATTGAGAAATAAGGCAATATATAAAAGCAACAATTGTTGTGTGTAACGGTCTAAGGGTTCACATTGATGTACAGTTATTATACGTTCTGTTTAAACTTCTTGATATTTCGCACATGCATTCGTCTGACGGTAATATGACAATAACAAATCTGGAATAAATATACGACCATCCAGCCCCCACTAATTCAAATGTCAGAAACTTTTAACATTTACAAACTTAACGTTGAGGTAAATTTTTATTTAGCTTTTTTTTTTTTTCACATAACTTCTTTTATCCCGTCAACACAGTGCGTAATGTGCCGTGAAACACGGTGCCGCGAAACATTTTAGATATCCTGTCAATACTACCTAATCACTGCGTATGAATATGTGCGCTTGTCATACTAGTCGATTCTCCGATTTTCAGGATGCGGCTCGGTTTATGTTTTGCATTTAAAGCTATGAGTAGGAGTTGACTGGATAAATAGAATAGTAGGTTAGTGCCGTGAATGGGAAACATATCTGGCGCGTCACGGAAACGCGATGGGCTCCCGTTTCCTAAGCCTTGCCAGATATGTTTTCCCATTCACAGCACTAACCTACTATTCTCTATATCATTTCACACAAGCCATGCATTCTTCTGGTGGTACTCCAGTATGCTGTGACACATTCATGATCTCCTGTGGGAGTAATACATGTATGCATTCACCACATAACGACATTACTCGTGTTGTAGCGACCATAGGTGAGGCCTGTGACACGAACGTCGGCTGTAAGGATACGACTACGACAAGCGCCACCACCGCGCCACTGTGTATCGGTGGCGTATGTTCTTGTCCATCCAGTTACTATGCGGCTGGTACCATATGCACAGAACGTGAGTACTATATTGAAGGTGTCAGTGGAATAAGGAGGCTAACTCCTTGAAGGAGTTAGCCCCCTTATCCCAATGACCCCTTCCTAGAGCGAGTTAGCCCCCTTATCCCAATGACCCCTTCCTTGAGGGAGTTAGTCCCCTTTTCCCACTGGCCCCTTCATGTGTTTGATGAACATATAAGGCGATCTCTCTACAAGAACCAGTCACTGGAAGACACACAACTGGCTGTTGTAGAGAGGTGGCTGTTGTCGGGATGTTAAATATATAGCGAGTTGTCGCATTTGGGATATAAACTATTGACTGTTACAGATAGTTGTTGTAGGAGGTGGCCGTTCGCGGAGGTTCGACTTATATTCATACACATAACATGATACTGTGTACCAGCAACACTTATATAGTTGGTCCATAGGCTGAGGAAATAGGTCATGATTTGAAGTTAGTACATCAGTGCCGATTGAATATGTCGTTGGGTCCATTTCGTCATATCGTTAGAAAAGTATGACATTGCTTGTGTCTTGATGATTTAAACACTGGGATATACATGTAGTATAGCGCACGGCCCAGTCACGACCAATCAAACTTCCTTTTATTTCGTGCGTGATTTCGAGACCAAGCATAACCTATCCTAGAAACAAAATTGCTACACCGCTCCATACCTCTCGGGAGGTAGATAACATATAGGAGGGGGATTATTGTAGCTAAACCTATCCCTGATCGATCAAACTTAATGATTCCGATTACGGGAATAGAGCACATGCTCAGAACATTTATGACCAGAGAAAAGTTGATGGCACGCCATCGCAATATAGCAAATTTTCCAAATGTCAAAGTCCAAAAGGGGGTCAAGGCCGGAAGGCCCCGTCCAGTATTCCCGCGACTTTTCCAAGTTGTGTAAATATTTTTGTGCTGGAATTATTCCATTCTGTTGTGTGGCCGTTTTTTACGTTTATGTGACTAGTTTAAAAAAAAGCATAGCCACTTATCCATTCGTTAGTTGCGAACGGTAACTCTTGCAATATACTCCCGTACCGTCCGTAGTCAGCAACTATCCATTCGTGAGAACGTACATATGGACCAACGGACAGACAGATGGACACCCATGACGAACATATATTCAATATACCCATTTTTTCAAACAGTAGGTATAATCGTGAGCCATGTTGGTTACATTTACAGTTGCCAGAGTGGACGAGTATTGTCTTCCTAATACGGTCAGCTCGCCCTGTAGTACCACGGATTCCTTCTGTGACACCACAACCACTCCGGCCCCGAAATGTCAGTGTAACACAGGCCTCGTGTACATAGAAACCGACAACATTTGCGACCTACGTAAGTACTACTCCCCTAAAATATACTGAGCGTGTGATGTGGCCACATGCATACGGGCGGTCTACGGGCGTTCTTATGTGTTCTTACGATTGTTTGGCCACGGGATCGCAATAATCCGTACGTGTACCCTACGGGTTCCGTAAGGTGCACGTGCGGAGAGTGTTCGGGCCAATACGGGGCCCATAACGGGCCTATACGGTTTTTAAATGCCGTACGGGGCCGTGAGAGCCAACATACCTGCGGGACCGTAAGGAAACAATACGGACGCCCTCACGACTGTCCACAGGACCAACATCATCGGAAGCCCGTGTCTGAAAGTTGTACATGCTCAGCTATGCGGCGCCCCTACGGGTCCAAATATCTTCGAAAAATCGTGCGGTTTCGCACGGCATGCCGTGCGCTTACCCACGGGTTCTCAGGGTTTGGTCCTTATGGAGCCTTTAAGTTGCCCGGGAGCTTCATGAGACCGAGGTATTCGGCTAAGTTTGACTGTGACGAGGAAAATGGTAGATCCAGACCAGCCACACAATTGATAAGAGTGATCAGGATCCGCACTTTTGCAAGTAATATTTGTGTTTTTAGAGAAAAAATAACCCATTTGAATTTGTTTGTGAGGATTGGGTTGGAAAATTACCATATCATAGTATATTCCAGTAGCTTATGGTTGAAAGGGATAACCTAGTATACACTGTATTTCAGCTCTATTTGGACAATCATGTGACGCATCAGTTGGATGTAAATCTCAAACTTCTGGCTCCAGTACCGTGACTCTCGACTGCACAGATTCAGTTTGTACGTGTCCAATCGACTACTACGTACTGGTCGGTCAATGCAACGAAAGTAAGAACATTTTATGGGTTGTACATGTACATTTCATTATGCCATTTTTCTGACAACAGTTTTGTGCTTCGTGTGTCGTGCGTGTCCACGCCTATATGTACATACGTCCATGTTCATTTCTACTATTCTCGAGAGCTTTTCATTCCGTTAAACTTTCATAATTGGTTCCGTCTCAAGGCTAGTAGCGGGCTGTAACTCTGCAAAAAACCCGTTCCGTGGGTAGCATATAGTTTTGCAGAGTTACTGCTCTCACTTATCTCCCTGCATCCAAGAAAGCTCAAGCTACATTAATAATTTAACGTCACACTTACATGTACAAACTACCTTTTGACAAGGCGGGTGGAAATAGTACACACTATTTGTAAAGTGCTATTAGCTCTAAGATTGAAATATTCAGTACATTATAGGAATGAACGGGAATACTGGACGAAGGCCGGAAGGCCTCGTCCAGTATTCCCGCGACTTTTCCAAGTTTATATCCCCGATAAATTCCACAAAAAGGCCATTCATTCCTTATAATTCCAGCATTTGAAATAAATTCATGAAGAAAATGTTTTTATTTTCCTTTTTCTTAAGAATTATTTTAACTGCGCCTGACGGTTACGGAAAGTAGTTCGGCATTGGAGTTTACTGGGATATAAATTTTGGACAGAGACTTGCTACGGACCAATCAAATGTTAGGGAATTGTGTAAATATTTTTGTGCTGGAATTATTTCTCAATGAAAAGTATTGCCACGAACGAGTATTTATATAAATGTGACATATTCTCATATTTATGTGATTTATTGATAAACGCAACACATTGAATGGACGTTTCCATTATGAATTTAAGGAGATTGCAAATATTTGTTATTGGCAGAGGTCCACCTAGGTGTCCTTTGTAACACGGCGGTGTTTGATTCCTGTATCGATATCAACAGTCAGTGCACCGGATCTCCCGCCCTCTGCACGTGCAATGGTGGTTATGAGAATATACTGGGCACGTGTACATGGGTCCTGGGCGCTGCCGAAAACTGTAAGTATAATGTTCATATTTGTTGCGTGGGTGGTTGGTTGGGAGCATGCGAAGGGTCTTATCCTTATTGGAATCCCGATATCCCTGGTTTGACGCTCAGATTCATGTTTGGAATGTCCTGTAGCCTATTTCATCAACATTGCAAAGTATACTTTAGTAGCAAAGTATACTTTGAGGGAGAAATTTTCAATTTTTTGAAAAATTTATTAATTTTTATTATACTGAATTTATTACATTATCACAGCCATTTAATGGCTGTGATAATGTAATAAATTCAGTATAATAATTCTGCATACTTTTAATCATGAAATATATGCATTTGTTAGTTCTATATGAAATAATGCATTTCAAGAAAAATAAATGATTACTCCCTCAAAGTATACTTTGCTAGTAAAGTATACTTTGCAATGTTGATGAAATAGGCCCCTGGTACGTGATAGTTGAATCCTGTTATACCCATTATCAAAGTAATACGATTAGTACTAATCATATTACCTTTTGGGGAGTGGGACTAAGTGACTGGTGTGGTGAGGACCTGGCACCAGGTCATGTTAGTCTAATTCCAGGGCTGAATATTACTTTTTTCTGTAAATATTCAGTTATGTTTTTGGAATTTACCCGCGTCACAACACTTAACATATAGGATTCGACTCCATTAACCCAGCCTAAAATGACATTAGCAGTTGGTATGCCGTTATAATAATTAAATAAAATAAAATGCTCTTGTGTTACAGCGTATGAAAAAGAGGCAGGGGGCTTGATGGTAGTGGGGTCTGTTACTCCACCCTTATGCTAATCCTGTCAACAGTTGTCCAATGTTTCTTTCAAAATGCTTGAATATTGTGTGCTTCAAATGAAGCAGAAGCAGAGTGATTTGCTGAGCATGAGCTGTGCTACAGAATAACAGACACATCTGGGGGCCGTTTCACTAAACTTCTTACGACTAAAATGTTCGTAAGTTCAAATTTAGGATCCTCTGGAAAGTTCACGTGATGAATTTGCATTTATTGAGCATAGGCTACATATGCAGCCTATGCTCAATAAATGTAAATCCAATAATTGTTTAGAAAAAAAAATTGTTAATGTGAAATTTACAGACTATCATAAGTTTGCACTTTAATTAGGAACATTTTAGTCGTACGAAGTTTAGTGAAACGGCCCCCTGGCTGTGACTGGAGCAATGGGGAATATGGGATTTATGACCAGTATAGACCCGGATCAAATAGCGCACTCATGCAGCCTGATCACGATATTCGTTATTTGTTAAAAAATCATAATGGTTGTTTCATTGATGGAATGGCAACTTGAACAGTGCAGATCCTAATCAGACTGTGCTGCTGCATCCAAACCGTCTGAATTGGCTCTACATATTACAACACACATAGAAAACAGTTAACAAAATGGCCAATAACAGTTTATAATAAATATTTTGTCAAAATAACAGTTAACAAAATGGGCCAATGACAGTTTATAATAAATATTTTGTCAAAATAACAGTTACCAAAAAGATACCGTAAATTGGACAGGCTTACAACAACAAAAGCGGACAGCAACCTGTTTTTACACCCCGCGCAAACTACATAATATTTTTACTACACTACTGCATGTGCTAATCTTGCCAATATTTGTACATTTATTTACATGTACATGTATTTTGTATTTTAAAATACTTGACTAGTGTGCTTGAAATCAACCAGATTGATTAGCTGACCCTGAGCTGTGCTACAGCTCAGACTCATGGAATTAAATTTTGAGTTGGAATTGCCATTTGATGTTCCGAAACATTGACCATCTGTAGCCAACATTGCAAAGTATACTTTTCTAGCAAAGTATACTTTGAGGGAGAAATTTTCAATTTCAGGATAAATTTATTAATTTTTATTATACTGAATTTATTACATTATCACAGCCATTTTGGCTGTGATAATGTAATAATTTCAGAATAATAATTCTGCATACTTTTAATCATCAAATATATGCAGTCGTTAGTTTTATATGAAATAATGCATTTCAGGGAAAAATAATTATTACTCCCTCAAAGTACGCTTTGCTAGAAAAGTTTTCTTTGCAATTTTTGTGAAATAGGCTACTGGGCAATATTAACGCAGGTGAATGTGCAATACTGTCATTACTGCCCACGATTTCAGGCCCGGTCGATACACAGGTGCCCGTGATGACTCCCGGCGTTACAAGCCCCGCCCAGTCGGTGACGCCCAATACGACAGTAGCCCGCACCTGTTATACGGTGGACCTGCACGATGCCGTTACTATGGGTTGCTACGATCAACAAACCGTCAATCCACCGCTCGCGGTGACGTACGCCGGCTGGGCTGTACTTCCGGCATACACGGATATTGTGGAGACGACAGGTATTCGAATGCAAGTCTATAAATATCACACAATTTGGATGGCTGATGATCCGTGTATTGAAGGTTCTTTGAGCCAATTCCAACCCTTAACGCTTTTAACCCGAAAGCCCGCTATAGCGGTGTTTGCAAAAAGTGCAGATCCAGATGAGCCGGCTCGTGTCGAGCCGTCTCATCTGGATCTGCACTTTTTGCAAGTAATTTTCAGTAATTTTGCAAGATTTGAGAACAAAAACACCCCTTTTTCATAAATGGATTGCATTTTGTGAAAATTGGATTGGTTGCAAAATTAACAGATCAAAATCCATTCCAGTTTCTTAGGGGTGAACAGGTTATAATATATAAGATAACTAACTACTGGCTGATAGTCGGGATATGGAAAGTAATTTGAGTGTCTAATAGACGGTTCAACTGAGTGGTAACAACCGTACACTTTTGGTTAGAAATCAAAGTAAAGTAATCAGATCTGTAAATGCAAACTTTGGTTAAAATCTAAACTCGGAAAATTTTAGAGGGGTTGTGCGCCGGACACACCCCCGCCTGGATGCGCGTATGGATATTGCTAACATATATGTAGTCTGAATATCCAATAGCCACTGATCCATTGAAATACAAAAAGTTTCACAGGTGCTATGTGTGATTATATTACACAGTACTAAAAATGTGGTAGTGACTGGAGAAATGGGGCTTATGGGATTTGCGGATAATCAAACTTTTGATATTCTAGTACACTCCTCCTGAAGCATGATGACGATCGAAACTCTAAGTTAGAAGCATTACATGTAGTCTATTGACTGAATCGCGAACAGTACATTCCCTGATCAGACTGCGCGGATGCGCAGGCTGTTCTGGGGATACACTGGTCGCATAACACATAAGCCACATTTTCCAGTCACAGCCACATATGTGTTTGAATCTGTATGTACTGTTGTTTCTGTTTGGCTGCAATTGTAACGCAGTGAAACCTCTCTAAACCGAACATCCTGGGATGTCCCCAGGGTGTCAGGCTTAGAGAGGTTTCACTGTAAATCAGGCCTTGGATCATTCTGAGCCATAGTTGTGTGCTATGCGATCACGAACAGACATTATCATATGAGATCAATTATCAATAAACTCATCAAAATAAGATCACACGTGTTATATTCGTGTCCGGTTTAGAGAGGTTCCACTGTACAATGCAATATGCGTATTTTATAATTGCAGATCGGTTCGCAATTGGAGACACAAGTCTACCATCACTGACAGTGTCGAATGCCCAGCAATCTGACGACGCCTCGTATGTGTGCAGTGTATGTTATGGACCAGACAAAACCCTATGCTCAATCAGCACAAGTGTACGCCTAAAAGTTCTTGGAGAATGTGAGTATATGATATTGATCATTGTATTGTGAGGATATATGCAGTAGTTGGAATGTAATTATCTATTGTTTGGAATATGTCCGTTTATCAGAGTCTTTCTCAACACAGGAGGGCGGAAAACTAACGAAAAGTGGAAAATGATTTGGAAACTGTGTAACTAAGGACACAAAAGTTTGATTTTGAAAATCGGTCCTCAAATTCCAAGATATTTTGTTTTAGAAATCAATTGTTTAGTCCTCATGTTAATACCCCATAGACAAATTGTATTTTCCCTATAAACTCAATGTTTGAAGACATTTTGTCCAATAACAAAAAGAGGGAGGGTGTTTTTTAATATTTATGTTTCATGCTTATCTAAGTTAAGATTGTTTTGGTATTTAATTTGGTAGATCGGCAGGATCGCTGAAAGAACTAGTAGTAGTAACAGTGTGGAAATATTGTATATCAACATCTGAAAATTAACCACATGCATGTGACCTAATAGTTTTAATAAACCACTACATATCTTCCACACTACAATACATGACACATCTATAATATAACAAAACAATATGTTCTATATCACATACAGTTGTCATAACGAGTACATACAACTGATTATAATATTAAACACCTTTGTGTCACTATATTACTCTATAACTTCCTCCCTTCTATTGCTGTAGATATAAAACACGAAGTAGCCATCATCATTCCCACGGCTGCTGTTAGTATCTGGGGCCCGTTTCACTAAACTCCGTATACGAATAAAATGTTCGTAAGTGCAAAATTATGATAGTCTGTAAATTTCACATTAACAATGTTTTCTTGTAAATAATTAATGGATTTACATTTATTGAGCATAGGCTGCATATGCAGCCTATGCTCAATAAATGTAAATTCATAAATTGAAATTTACAGACGATCTTAAATTTGCACTTACGAACATTTTAGTCGTAAGAAGTTTAGTGAAACGGGCCCCTGTTATTTGCCGCACACTCTATGCTTATGCAAGTGAAGCCCAAACTGGTCCCACTAATACTAACAGTGAAACCTCCCTAAACCGGACACCCTGGGGGTCCACAGGGTATCCGGCTTACAGAGGTTTCGCTGCAAATCAGGCAATTCATCATTCTGAGCCATAGTTGTGTGCTATGCGACCAAGAACAGACATTATCACCTGAGATACAGGACCAAGAAACTTATAAAAATAATATCACAGAGGCCCATTTCACTAAACTTCGTACGACTAAAATGTTTGTAAGTGCAAAATTATGATAGTATGCAAATTTCACATTAACAATGTGTTCTTGTAAACAATTATTGGATTTACATTTATTGAGCATAGGCTGCTCAATAAATGTAAATCCGCAAATTGAAATTTCCAGGCGATCCTACATTTGCACAGTTTAGTGAAACGGCTTCCACGTGTTTTCTTGGTGTCGGTTTAGAGAGGTTCCACGTAGTATTGTCAAGTTTCTATTATAGTGATTACGTCGGCAGCCATCTCCATATCGCCAATCGCTCCCGAGAAAGGTGACACGGTTTCCCTGACGTGCGAGACGTCACCTCCCGACGTGGCCTCGAGCTATCGCTGGTACCTTGACAATGCCGAGATTGGGACGTCGGGAACCCACGAGATCACGAACATCCAGACGTCGGCTGACGGCGTCTACACCTGTCAGGCAGCCAACAAGTATGGGGAGGTCACCAGCCCAACGGCAGAAATCAACATTTTGTGTAAGATAAGTGTAATATTATTTACACGTCTATGGGAATATCGTACATGCAAATATTAAAAACAAACCCGTCAGGACCCTTACCCTTAAATGTGCATGCCCACTCAGTAGGCACAAAATGTTATTATATTAGAGACATCATCTGAGACATGTTCTGGCAAAATAAACATCCATTCACCGTTACCCCACGTTTTGATTTGCAGTATTATACATTTTATATCAGACTTAAATTTTCACAATGATATCAGGGGCGATAACCGTGTTTCCTTAAAATGTTAACAGACAGTACTGTTTATTACTGTTTATTATCTGAATTTATTTTTTGATGTGCAATGATCATACTTTATAATCTTTCGAAAGTATTATTTGTTCAGGTGATGCATTTAATTAGTATAAATAATTAAAAAATATCCTGCCTCATTTGCATATGAAAATAGCCTGATACCACCGCGCGTCACTCTCAGTAAAATAATTATTTCTAAATGATTATATCTGTATAGCGGGCACTCGTAATTTTTAGAACTGGTGGAATAGTGACACAATTATACACTTATTTAATTCCTATAAAGAACAGTTTGTGCCTACTGAGTGGGCATGCACCTTTAAGCCTTTCAACCCTAAGTAACTGGAACGGACTGTGATATGCTAATTTTCCGATCAATCCAATCATCATAAAATGATTTTCAGATTAGTCCATTTATGAAAAGGGGTTGTTTTTTGTTCTGAAAAAATATGAAAATTACTTGCAAAAAGTGCAGATCCTGATGAGACGGCTCGTTACGAGCCGGCTCATCTGGATCTGCACTGTGTTTGTAAACCCTGCTATAGCGGGCTTTCGGGTTCAAAGGGTGAAACCCGAGAAACTTGAAGTCGAACACGAGGTTTGCTTTGACGAGATGCGCAACATTATTTTATACTTTTTTCTCGATAAAAATCGAAATGTGGGATCACAAAATGTACTTTCAGTAACGAATTAAGAATAATATTACATGTATATGATAAAGAGTTGTTGAAATATTCTAAGAAACAAAGGAATGAGATGTAAGGCTCGCGACTCTCGTATCTATATGCGGCGTAAATAGGAAGTTTCTTCTGAACACCGTGTAACAGCGAACCAACCGACTCTCCCTAGAGAGCCATCATCACACTGGTTAGGCCGAACGCTTGGTCGACAGATGCAACGAATATCCGTACGTTTTGGAACGCGCGGTAGTCAGATAAAATGGCCGAAAAGGAAGCAGTTTTTGAGGTAAGCGTTGTATTTATATTTATATTTATGATATATAAACGAATTCAGCCTCATGATTGGTCTTACGGAATGCCCCCAAGTATCCGCCGTCTGCATATACTGCTTTTGAAGCTGTGTAAGTGGAATTGATGGAGAAATGCAAATTCCATGCAATGTGTTGTGTCGGCAGGTGTCTCAAATTGTATTTCTCTACATGTATTCAATGATTTCCAATGCCGGGGGTCACATATGTCTACGATAAATGGGCATACAGGGCCAAATTGTGCTACTTTGAAAACAAATTCCACGTTTTGTTGTTGACAACCCAAACTTTGTTTTGCATTTCTCCATCAATTCCACTTACACAGCTTCAAAAGCAGTATTTGCAGACGGCGGATACTTGGGGGCATTCCGTAAGACCAATCATGAGGCTGAATTCGTTTATATATTATAAATATAAATATAAATACAACGCTTACCTCAAAAACTGCTTCCTTTTCGGCCATTTTATCTGACTACCGCGCGTTCCAAAACGTACGGATATTCGTTGCATCTTTCGACCAAGCGTTCGGCCTAACCAGTGTGATCATATTGCATTGTCTATACAGTGGAACCTCTCCAAACCGGACACCCTAGGGGATCCCCAGGGTGTCCAGTTTGGAGATGTTCCACTGTAAATCAGAAATGTTAGCCAGGGATTCCGCTGGGGAAAATAAAAAAAATCGCCACTTCAAAAAAAAGAAATCATTTTTTTTTTTTTTTTTTTCGAAAATTGTAATGTTTTATCGCCAATTGTTTATTTTTATCGCCAATTGCGAAAGTGGCGATCGCCAGCGGAATCACTGGTTAGCGTATCATGACACATTCTACTGTTTTACAATTATGAAACGTCATTGTACTCAGAGATACAAAACAGCTAACAAACACATCTAAGTTAAACATCAACATATTCCCGAGTGTCCGGTTTAGAGGGGTTCCACTGTATATGAACAAGTATTGCATGTTTGCTTACGAGACAGTTGTCTCAATGCAATAAAAGATTTTATTATATACCTACCCATGAAATACATAGTTATACGATGTAAATAAAAGTCATATGTTCTCATCGATGAAATAAACAACTTACGGTGTTAATACGACTACTTCCGCTATCTATATTAATAACGCGCATCTGCAGTGCCAGACTGCAAATAGACTGCAAATGCACATTCATTACCGTATACAGTCTAAAAAACTGCTAATTTCCATGGAGCGGTATATATTAAATAGAATATTCATATTTTTGCAACGAATATGACATATATGTTCATTGAGTGGTGTGGAATGTCCATATTTCACGAGTGCCGTTAGGCACGAGTGAAATATGGATATTTCACACCACGACTGTCTGTTCCTCTATATATTCGTGTCCGATGTCCCATGTCCACAGACGCCCCCGAGATATCGCTGCCAGATGACGCCACCAGTATGTGTGTAGCCGGTAACCTAGGCGACGGCCACATAAAGATACACTGTGTCATGGCGTCCAGTCCCGCCGTGGACACCTACTATTTCTATAACCAGGACGCCGTCCTGGTTCAGGTAACATGGACGCATTGATACATGATTTGACTTCCGGGACTAAAAAAGAGTCCGCCTATTTAGTTGCCATGTTAGGGACCATTGGCTGCGTGTATTGGTCTGAATGTGACTGAACTACTGTCACGTTTTTCCGCCGATAAACTTTTGGCCATTAAACACATTAAATCTCAACAATATTTAAATGTAAGTAGTTGTTCATCAATAACAAAAAAAGTCACCCTCTCCTTTTTATTGCGAAAGAATGATTTTAGGGGAAAATGAGGTGGAGGAGGAGTCAAAAAACGAAAATGTTTGGACATTGACTCCAAAACCTGGCTAGATAGCTTGGAAATTATGTAACGCAGAAAACAAGTTATTTTTTGAAAATCGATCCACAAATTCCAAAATTCTTTTTAAAAATCTAATATTAGCCCCCATGTTAAATTCCCATAGGAATTATTTTTTTCGCAATAAAATCAATATTTTACGGAATTTCGTCCAATAATGTTTTTGGGGTGGGTGGCTTTTTTGTTATTGATGAAAAAGCGCTTACAGTTTTAGATTTAATGTGCGTAATGGCCAAAAGTTCGTCGGCAGCAAAACGTGGAACAGACAATAGTTCAAATAGACTGTTCCTGCGATATTATGGCCATTTGTGTGCACATTGACTGTTTGATTAAACAAAACATTGCGCTTTTCTACATGCTGTAAACATGTAATTTGTCCTGTGATCTTTGTAGTCAAAATGGGTCATGTCATTCAGGTCGCGATTACATTTTTCCAATCTTTCAACCTATTGTTTTCTATTCAGAATGTTGTACCAGAGTGTCTGGTAAGTACAGTGGTAAACATCTATATTATATTAAACTTTTTGAAAATTAACGTATTTTAAAAAATGTATGGAATAAAGAAGGAAACTTTATGCGTCCATGATACCTTCAGGAAACGGCGAGTAAAACATACGACGTGGTCCAGTCCAGCGGATACGGTGCATATAAATGTCGGGCAAAGAACGAACTCGGCCTGTCGGGTCTCCTGACCATCAACGTCGAACAAGTGTGTGGTGAGTTATTATAACGGACATCAGGTTTATTGCTAGTTGCGAACGGTAACTCTTGCAATCCACTCACGCACCGTCCGTAGGTTCGGGAGTAGATTGCAAGAGTTACCGTTCGCAACTAGTTTATTGCATAAAATATATTTCGCTGAGTAATATGTGGATGTGAAGACACGGGGCTTATGGATTTTGCGACCAGTGTATATCCAGCATCCGCGCAGTCTGATCAGGATCTGCACTGTTCGTCATTCCACCAATGAAACACCCGGAATGCTTCTAATAAGCAACTTATATCGCTATCAGGCAACAGGAGTATGTTATTTGACCAGGAGCTACTCTAATCACAAATCTCATACGCCCCATTCCTCCTGTCAGAGGTACATATGTACGGTGGGAATGAAAGTACATTGTATTATTAATATGTTGACGCTGTTATCAGTGGCTCTGGAACAGGTACGGATGCAAGTATGACATTGAACATGCGCTAACATGGGAAACAATGTCGCCTGATAACGAATACATTGCTAGTTAGAAGCATGTCATATGTTTCCATTGACGGAATGGCGAACAGTGCAGATCCACAGGATGAAGTAACGGACCAAGGTCTATATACATGCATTAATATACCTACAATTATCATTACCCCTTTTACTCCTAAATAACTGGAATGGACTGTGATATGTACATGTATGTTAATTTTCCTACCAATCCAACCGTCACAAAATGATTTTCAGACTAGTTCATTTATGAAAAGGGGGTGATTTTGTTCTCAAAATGTGAAAATTTCTTGCGAAAAGTACAGATCCTGATGAGACGGCTCGTCACGTGCCCGCTCATCTGGATCTACACTTTTTGCCAATACCACTATACAGGCCTGTAGTGTTGAATGGGTTAAGTAAAACAAAGTTAATGAATGCTCGTTTCATTCACTATTATAATACATTACTTACTGATACACATCCGTTACATCAGCCTGTGAGCAGATCCCGATCAGACTACGGATGCACATCCTGATCTGGATCTACACTGATCGCAAAACCCACAAGCTCCATTCCTCCAGTCACATCAACTTTTTCTAGGCGTTGTCGTTGTATTTTCAGATAGTGAGGAGGAGGGTCTATCGACGGGCACTATAGTAGCGATCATACTGGGCACCCTGTTCCTTCTGATAGCGCTCCTTATTCTCATCCTTTGCCTCTGCTGTACTAGAGGTGAATATATGTTACCCATCAAACCTACATTGCTAAATTAATTTATGTCGTATGCTTTTTATTTGTGTTTTTGTCTCTACATTCTTCTCATCAGAACATGGTTTAACAGCTCTTTAGAATCATTTCAGCGGAAAATCATTCTAAATTGCTGCTAAACCATGTTTTTTCTTTAGAGAAAAGACAAAATATAAAACAACAGCAGCCGAAACGTTTCGGCTCCTGCATTCTAATGGGTAAGGTAATAAAACATGCATTCACATCGATAGCTGCTTCATTCGAGTACTTCTCAGGTCATTCCAAACAACACGAACAATTAATTACATATTAAAGAACTGACGAAACAATATGTTTCCTACCACAACCTGGGAGCTGGTAGTCCAGGTTTAATATAGGAATGAATGGCCTTTTTGTGGAATTTATCGGGGTATAAACTTGGAAAAGTCGCGGGAATACTGGAAGAAGCGATAAAAAATTACAATTTTAGAAAAAAAATAATAAAAAATTGTTTTCGAAAATTGTAATTTTTTAAGGCCTCGTCCAGTATTCCCGCGACTTTTCCAAGTTTATATCCCCGATAAATTCCACAAAAAGGCCATTCTTTCCTTATAATTCCAGCATTTGAAATAAATTCATCAAGAAAATGTGTTTATTTTCCGGTTTCTTAAGAATTATTTTAACTGCGCCTGACGGTTACGGAAAGTAGTTCGGCATGGAGTTTACTGGGATATAAATTTTGGACGGAGACTTGCTACGGACCAATCAAATGTTAGGGAATTGTGTAAATATGTTTGTGCTGGAATTATTTTAATAATAATGACCATAATACAAGGTGTATGATCACGTGGCACTAACAACAACAACAAGTACCGATTCAAAGCACGTGTTCTTTTATACTGACCTTATTACGTAAAGGATTTTGATGTAATATGGCGCATCAAACGCGTCTTGATAAGCTGAATTTGGTGGTCTCTTTATTTTAGCCCAAACTTCTGTCGTTTTTGCGAAGAATCGATTTCCGTGTCTCCGACACGGAATCGCAAAAACGACATAAGTCTGTGCCAAACTCCCTAGACAACCACATGCAGCTCATGAAGACGCGTTTGCTGCGCCATATTTCATCAAAATCCGTTACATATTAAGGAAAATATAAAATAATACTTACTTTGGAGTGGGCGACGTTGTTGTTGTTGTAACCACGTGATCATGCACATTGTAATAGGACATACACATTTAACATTTCAGGATGTCATGGAGTAAATGGCTTATCCACATTCCAGCATCGATTGCCTATCAAAACACATCATAATATATATCCGCACATTGTCATATGTATTCGTGTTTAACCCTTTCACCCCTAAGTAACTGAATTGGCTGCGATATGTTAATTTTGCAACCTATCCAATCATCGCAAAATGACTTTCAGTCTATTCCATTTATAAAAAGGGGGTATTTGTTGTTCTCAAAAATATGAAAATTACTTTCAAACAGTGCAGATCCTGATGAGACGGCTCGTTACGAGCCGGCTCATATGGATCTGCACATTTTGCATAAACCGCTATAGCGGCATTTCGGGTTCAAAGGGTTAATGCGTACACAGCCGATAGATAACTACAGTGCAACTACAGTGCAACCTCGCTATACCGTACACCCTGGGAGGTCCCCAGTGTGCCCGGTTTAGCGATGTTTGACTGTAAATCAGGCATTTGATTATTCCGAGCCATTGTTATGTGCTATGCGACCACGAACAGGCATTATCACCTGAGATAAATGACCCAGAAACCCTTCAACATTATGACCACATATGTTTCTTGTTGTCCGGTTTAGAGAGGTTCCACTATGCACGTGTTCTTCGTCTTCAAAAAGATGTCTTAGTTAGTTTCCGGTATTCGTCAGTTAGAAATACATTTTCCCGCGGTTTCAGGGTTGTGTCTATGCTATGGAAATGGGAAATACCCGCTTTACACTCATTCCGCAGGGTTGTGTCTATTCTGCGGAATCATCGCCGTTACATATTAAAATTCCGTGCTTTCAGGGCTATGTCTATGCTGCGGCAGACGGCGCGGGAGAAAGGTGGATTTCCAGCAGCAGACGGAGGACCAGCGGATGACGTCCACGTTCGTAATCATTATTATTTAAACCAACTTTTATCTTTTACATGTCATTTAACAAAAACGTGTGTGCAATTAATTTAGCCCTTTGAATCCGAAAACCCGCTATATCGGGGTTTGCAAACAGTGCAGATCCAGATGAGCCGGCTCGTAACGAACCGTCAGGATCTGCACTTTTTGCAAGTAATTTTCATAAATGGACCAATCTGAAAATCATTGTGTGACCATTGGATTGGTCGGAACATTAGCATATCACAGTCCATTCCAGTCCCTTAGGGTTGAAAGAGTTAACAAAATTACGAAAAGATTTTAAAAATTATACACATTTAAAAGTGCAACAATACTGACTGAAGTACGTGTGGCCTTCACCCTGAATAGTAAGACTTTTAAATGTGTATATCGGAATTCCATATACATTATAAAACAAAAATACAATATGTAATGAAGACAAGCCGCGTCAAGTAGATGCTATTCCAGTTCTAAATGAAGCGAATTGTACATCGATATCGTTGAGCGTAATTTAAACGATATAAAGGCCAGTGAAGCCTACATTAACTCGATTTTCTATCGCAGAAATGTTTCCTCATCGGTAATGACATATGTAACGTAACAATCTGTATGCTGCACTAAGCTATTTTGTTTGCTTTCGTTTCAACATTGTGTTATTACAGGAAAGTAAACCCTGCTTCGAAGGGCATAGCGATTCCATATGCTTCCAAAACATTGCTGTTCAGACATAAGACAACGATGAAAAAACAACATACGACACTAGTCCGCTCCCATCGTGTCAATTTTACCATTGTCCATACAGTGGGGTCAGCGTGTAAGTGCACACACGAACGAACACGACAGGTTGTGTGCACTTACACGCTGACCCCACTGTAGTCTGCGCAATGTCGAATAATACGGAGCCCCGACGTAGAATTCTTATTTTTTATTAATTCGTTCCCACGAAATAACAATTCGTTCCTTCAATTTAACAATTCGTTCCCACGAATTAACAGTTCGTTCCCACCAAATAACAATTGTTAATTCGTGGGAACGAATTGTTATATCGTGGGATCGAATTGTTAATTTGAGGGAAAGTTAAATTGATGGAACGATTTGTCATTTCGTGGGAACGAATTGTTAATTCGAGGGAACGAATTGTTATATCGTGGGAACGAATTATTAATTCGAGGGAACGAATTGTTAAATTGAGGGAACTAATTGTTATTTCGTGGGAACGTGACGAATTAATAAAAAGAAATCCATGTTCTCAGATTCCGACAAAGAAAAGGGTCAGGACATAATGTAAGTTGTGTTCCTTGTTGTCATATATACATGTATAATACTAATTATTATTGAAACGTCTACTTAGCCAGTATAATTTTGGACACGATTTAACGATCTACTGCTGAGTATTTGTGAAGAGTGAAGATTCGGAGAAGCGTCCTCTCTCTCTGATCAAAGTCTTCATCGTTCACAATTTGTTTGGGGGGAACAGACGTGGACATGCCAGGCCCGTACGCAGGAATTATTTTAGGGGGGTGCGTTATCGACGGCGCGAAGGGCTGAACATTGTTTTTGCACATCCACGGACAGACCTCGGTAGATTAACCCTTTCACCCCTAAGTAACTGGAATGGATTTTGATTTGTTAATTTTGCATCACATCACAAAATGATTTTCAGACCAGTCCATTTATGAACATGGAGTGTTTTTGTTCTCAAAATTATGAAAATTAATTGCAAAAAGTTCAGATCCTAATGAGACGGCTCGTTACGAGCCGGCTCATCTGGATCTACACTGTTTGCCAATACCACTATACATGCCTGCGGGTTAATAGTGAAAGGGTTAAGGGCCCGTCGCACCCCCTCTGCGTATGGGCCTGACATGTACACGTCCAGCATACACAATCGTTGTTCAACGATGAGACACGACATGTGAGTTTGTATCTTAGACTATGTGCCATTTTTCGCGAAGTATATTTTGCAGAAACTGTGATATTTTCTGTAAATGCAGTTCATTGTTGTTTCAGGGCTGACGACGCCCAGATGTTGATGAACGGAGGAGATCTACATCCCAGGTTCTACCTCAAACCAGCCCTTGACGGACCCTCCGTCCTGTGAGTATTTGAAGGCGCCAGTGGAAGAAGGGAGCTGAGTCTCATAAAGGACTTAGCCGCTTTCTTCAACTGGTGCCTTCATTTTTTAAAGGAGAAATACCTACCTCCAGCAACCCATCGAATGACCCGCCGTCCTGTTAATATTTAAAGGAGCCATTGGAAGAAGGGGGCTAAGTGCCTTGTGAACTTAGCTCCCTTCTGCCACTGGTACCTTCATTTTTTAATGGGGAAATGGGGTTTATGACATTTCTACCTTAAGCAACCACTCTAATGACCCGCCGTTCTGTTAATATTCGAAGACGCCAGTGGAAGAACTGGGATAAGTTCCGTGAGGACTTAGCCCCCTTCTTCCAATGACCCCTTCATTTTTAATGGAGAAATGGTGTTTATGGCCTTTCTACCTGAAGCCAACCCTTGATGGACCACCCGTCCTGTGAGTACATGTACAGTGGAACCTCTCTAAACCGAACACCCAGAAAACACATGTGATATTATTTGATTATTTTCTTGGTCATTTATATCAGGAGATAATGTCTTTTCGTGATCGCATAGCACACATCTATGCCTGGGAATGATCAAATGCTTGATTTTCTGTGAAACCTCTCTAAGCCGGACACCCTGGGGACCTCCTAGGGTGTCCGGTTTAGAGAAGTTTCACCGTATTTGAAGGCTTCAGTAGAAGAAGGTTGCTAAGTCCATATGGACTTCTTCCACTGATACTTCAATTTGTGATGGGTGAAATTGAGCTTATGGCCTCTACGACCAGACTAGAGACATACCAGGCTGGTGAATGAACATGATATGCTCGCCGTTGAGTCGGCGAACACTCGTTAACAGAACTGAACAGAACATTATTTTTCAAAACACAGACCGCAACATGCGTTATATGAGTACATATACATGTTGATTTGCATGGCATAAGTATGGCAAAATGGCGACATGGTGTTTGCTACAATATATGATATATATGTCAAATAATGGCATTCATTTGTCTGACGTTAAATAAGCCGATAATGCACAGTGATGGAAAAAGACGAGATAAAGCTTTTAAACTTTTAATGTACAGTGAAACCTCTATAAACCGGACACCCCGGTATCACTGTGAATCAGGCATTTGATCATTCTGAGCCATATGTGTGTGCTGTGCGATCTGGAACATACATTATCACCTGGTATAAATGACCGAAAATAAGATCACAGGTGTTTTCTTAGTGTCCGGTTTAGAGAGGTTCCAATGTACATCGTAATACTAAAAGGCAAATAAATGAATCCGTCAAAATGGCATTATGTATCATTAGCATGTAGCTGACGTATTACATGTCGCATGATCAACCGTTCACCAAACCTCTCAAGTACTGTACTCAAATACTAATTCGTTATTCAATATTAAGCTTATTTTCTAATCCTGTTACCCGTGTATGTGTCGTACTATGTATGTTATATCACGTATCTGTTCACATAAATAGTCGTTATTCCTTAGAATATGGGAACCGAAAACTGTCATCTGCTGTTGTTTCTTATTTTGTATTTTCGTTCAATAAAGCCATGATTTGGCAGCATTTTAGAATAATTTCCATTGGAAATGATTATAAAGTGCTGCCAAAGCATGTTTTCATTCAGCGTTATAAGGACTGGACCAATATTGTTCATTCAGGTCGACGTATGGCATGGGAACAAAAGAGGAGCCGCAGCTGAAACACGGCTTCCAAGACAGCCAGTTCCTGTATAACTATGACGTCACAACGCCACAGCAACGGTACGACTTGTATGATTCGCCGGGCCAGACTCCGCAAAGGGAGGTAAAAAAGCGACACAAAAAGCGAAAGAAGAAGAATCGTGAACGAAACGAACAAAGCGCAAATGAACCCGTGCCGGACAGTTCGTTTCATGAAGTTGATGAGAATACGTATACATATGCATCGCATTCCGAGGTTTAACTTTGTGTCATTGTATTGAATATTTTCAAGGTTTATGATCACGTGATACTAACAACAACAACAAGTACCGATTCAAAGTACGTTTTCTTTTATAGTGTCCTTATTACGTAACGGATTTTGATGAAATATGGCGCAAACGAGTCTTGTAAAGCTGCATTTGGTGGTCTCTGTATTTTCGCCCAAACTTCTGTCGTTTTTGCGAAGAATCGATTTCCGTGTCTCCGACACGGAAATCGATTCTTCCCAAAAACGACATAAGTTTGTGCCAAACTCACTAGACCATCAAATGCAGCTCATGAATACGCGTTTGCTGTTTCATCAAAATCCGTTGCATATTAAGGAAAATATCAAAGGATACTTTGGAGTGGGCGACGTTGTTGTTGTTGTAACCACGTGATCATGCACCTTGACTTTGAAACATATCAGTTACCAAACAAACCTGAAACAAACAATGTACGGATGAACCAGTATCCGACAGTGCGTTTTACCGAATTGATTAGCATATGTATTCGTATATTTCGATGTCCGAGGTTTAATCGCCTGTTGAACATTACATTGGACGGTTGGGCTTATGGTATTTGCGACCAGTGTAGTTCCTGATAAAATATCACACTCGTGTATAACTGATAGCTATATCTATATTGCTTGTTAGAAGCACCATGGGTGCTTCATTGGTAGAAAGGCATACAATGCAGATTCTGACCAGGCTGTGCGGACGCACATGCTGGTCTGGATCTACACTGGTCATAAGACCCATTTCTCCAGTCACAACCACATAATTTAACATGGGGAGTCAATTTCCAAAACTTTGGAAATTTACTCCGAAACCTGGCGAGATAGCTTGAAAATGATGTAACTAAGATAAGAAAACAAAAGTTAGATTTTGAAAATCGGTCAACAAATAAAAAATATATTTAAAAAATATATATATTTTTAGCCCCCATGTTAAATTCCCATAGGAAAATCGTTTTTTTCGCAATAAAATCAATATTTGATGGAATTTCATCAAATAATTTTTTTTGGGGAGGGTTATTGATAAAAAAGTACTTAATTTTAAATATTTTATAGATTGTATGTGTATAATAGCCAAAAGTTCGTCGGCAGCAAACGTGGAACAGACAGTAGTATGCTTTTAGAAGCATGACGGCAGTTTCAGTAACTGAATATCTGATCGTACATACCCTAATCAGACTGCGCATCTGTTCTCGGTCTACACGGTCGCAAATACGGCAAGCACCATTTTTACCACCATGTGATACAAAATAAGCCCGACAGTTCTGGCCGAGGATTTTGTCTGGTAGCATGATTATGGTAGCTTATACCGGCATTGGATATAATGTGACTGGAGAAATTGAGCTAAATTGGACTTGTGACCAGCATAGATCCAGATCAAATAGCACACTCGTGTAGCCTGATAACGATCGATATTCCTTGTCGGATGCCGGGTGTTTCATTGATGGAATGGTGAACCGTGTAGATCCTGATCCGACTGTGCGGATGCACAGACTGATCTGTAGCCTATTTCACCAACATTGCGAAGTATACTTTTATTTTTCCCGAAATGTATTATGTCATATAGAAATAACGACTGCATATATTTGATGATTAAAAGTATGCAGAATTATTATACTGAATTTATTACATTATCACAGCCAAAATGAACATAAAACAAAATAAATGTATTCTAAGATTGAAAATTTGTCCCTCAAAGTATACTTTGCTAGATAAGTATACTTTGCAATGTTGATGAAATAGGCTACTGGATCTGCATTGATCGCAAAACCAATAAGCCCCATTTCTCCAGTCACAGCCATATATGTATTGCCCGCAGGTTGGTAATGCGGGTATCTTGTGATAGGAACAATGTGTGGAATTAGTAGTATTATGTGACTTGCAAATTAGATGTATTCAAACTTCTAGATACCATTAGCACTGGTGCTGCACTCCGCGCCGGTGTAAAATGTACCACGTCGAAAAATGCACCGGTTTCCTGACGAGATACCAATCAGCTCTACTTATTAGAGACATCGCATAAACGCATATTTCGTCTAGTAACCGACCCAATTTCTTAACAGACGATATTGTCTTTATGCAGTATCTTCTGCATATAGCTATAGCTGAATAGGAATTCGTCAAGAATCCGGGGTATATTTCGACGTGCACAATTTTACGCCGGCGCGGAGTGCAACACCAGTGATTAGGTAAACGCTTGCTTAAGCAGAATAACTGAGATGTACGATGCCATTAAATTTACACCAGCGACTGCTCTAATCTTGCCATCAGTTGTCCATTTCTTAGTTACGAAATAGTTGAATATTGTGCTTGAAAGCAAACATCTTGATTGGCTGAGCCTGAGCTGTGCTACAGCTCAGGCACAGACAATCAAAATGCTTGATTGCTAGTTGATAGTATCAATAGTTGTTCAGAAACGTGGACATCTTGACAAAATTAACGCAGGCGGTCAGAAATATATGTAGGTTGTAAGTATCAAAATTAAACTCGCCAATGTTTGCTAGGATTCACGTGTAGAGAGAAATTCTACTGTATAATTATATACTTCCGTCCATTATTCAGTACACATGATGTACATGTATATATAGAGAATAGTAGGTTAGTGCCGTGAATGGGAAAACATATCTGGCAAGGCTTAGGAAACGGGATGGGCGAGGCTCTGCGAGCACATCCCCTTTCCGTGCCGCGCCAGATAGTTTCCCCATTCACGGCACTAACCTACTATTCTATTTATCCCGTCAACACTACACATAGCTTTAAAATTAAAAAAATATAACCACCGCCGCATCCTCAAAATCGGAGAATCGACTAGCATGACAACCGCACATATTCGTACGCAGTGATAGGTCGTATTGGCAGGATATCAAAAATGTTTCACGGCACCGTGTTTCACGACACATACGTACTGTGTTGACTGGATAAATTATATGATGAATACATGCATATATGATATCAGAATGAATAGTTTCGACCTCCCAGGCTACTTGAATGGGTAGTAATACGGTCCGATATTTTGATGCCTGTACATTCGATTTGAACGCCGAATTGGACGAGCCGCAGCACAGCACATGCTGACATGTGTTTGTGACTGGAGAAATGGGGATTGTGGGTTTTGTGACTAACGTATATCCAGATCCAATAACATATGCAACTGGTTCATTCGGTTCCGTATTGTGTTAATATTGTTCATGAGAGTTAATCGTATGTTGATGCTGAATGTGAGCCATGTACTTGCGGAGACATAACTCTTAAAAAACCTCCCGTACCGTCTGTGGTACGGGAGGTTTTTTAAGAGTTATGTCTCCGCATGCAGAGTTACGTGCCCTCAATTGTGAGCCATAGTGTTTTTATAGCATATCAATGGTTACCACAGGCGGTGATTGATTCTGCATTATTGACCATCCATCTAGGCAATTTTATATTTTACTAGTATTACGTTCCATATTTAATAATTTATATTTTTACACTCTTGCTCAATAAAACTTTAGAGATCTGTCATTTGAATGACTCATTCTTTGATTCCCAGATTACAATACAGTGAATATCTCCTCGTGTATGCCATGCACAAATGCAAGTAAGGCCAATATTAACCCTTAGACCGCTATCTTATTTTTTGGTCGTCCGTTGTTTATTTTTTATTTTCCATTTTTATCATAAAAAACATGCTATGACGGCACTTTAAAATAAATTAAAACATGGTTTGACAGCACTTCAGAATCATTTCCATTGGAAATGATTCTGAAGTGCTGTCAAACCATGTTTTTATTGAGAAATAAGGCAAGATATAAAAGCAACAGCAGGCGACAATTGTTGTGAGCAGCGGTGTAAGGGTTAAAATAACATCAATCATGTATACATACGGCGCCAGACTGCTAACAATAACGGCTAATATACGGCCAGCGTAGTCGCATATCAGCCAGCTTATATGTGCTGCCTGACCTGTTCCTACGCTGGTCGCAGTTGCGTCAATTGAACACTGTTTATGCCTATGAATACCAAGTTTGATCAGTACACCTTTTCACTTGCCCCGAGAAAAATCGTACCATAGTGCCTTGGACAGTAGCACAGTGCCACCCTGGGCTATTTAAATTTAACGTGTAAAAAACGTACCATAGTGCAACCATTTACTACAAATATTTACAGCAACTGATATTTTCTGTAAATGTTTCTTACGAAAAATCGCCCATCTTCTATACAAACATGGCTTGTGTTGTCTGTGCAGTCTGATCGTGCTCGACATGGCTGAGTAATCAGTAGCCTATTTCACCAACATTGCAAAGTATACTTTTCAATTTTAGGATAAATTTATTAATTTTTATTATACTGAATTTATTACATTATCACAGCCATTTTGGCTGTGATAATGTAATAAATTCAGTATAATAATTCTGCATACTTTTAATCATGAAATATATGCAGTTGTTAGTTCTATATGAAATAATGCATTTCAGGAAAAATAAATGATTGCTCCCTCAAAGTATAAGTGAAATCGGCTACAGGTAGTAAAACACTGAGACTAATGTCAACAAGGCATCGGGCTTGCACAAGAGAAACGAAAATAGGATGGCCATAAATATATTAAGTCCCGTTTTCCAGTCACAGTTGCGTATATGACCCGCCACGAGAGGTTTGCGACCAGTGTAGCCACACGGCTATCTGTACGAATTGCCCAGGGCCTACACTATTCGCCATTTACTCGGAGAAACATTCTCTTTGACTGCAAAGAAATGTATATACAGTGGAACGAACCTCTCTAAACCGGACACCAAGAAAACACATGTGATCTTATTTTTTGATGATGAGTTTCTTGGTACTTTATCTCAGGTGATAGTGCATGTTCGTGATCGCATAACACACAACTATGGCTCAGAATTATCAAATGCCTGATTTAAAATGGAACCTCTCTAAGTCGGACGGACACCCTGGGGATCTCTCAGGGTGTCCGGTTTAGAGAGGTTACACTGTACATGTGTCATAATCAACTTACATGAGTGCACTAGCTGATCAGTAGCCGATTTCACCAACATTGCAAAGTATACTTTAGTAGCAATTTTACGATAAATTTATTAATTGTTATTATACTGAATTTATTACATTATCACAGCCAATTTGGCTGTGATAATGTAATAAATTCAGTCTAATAATTCTGCATACTTTTAATCATGCAGTCGTAAGTTCTATATGAAATAATGCATTTTGGGAAAAAGAAATGATTTCTCCCTCAAAGTATACTTTGCTAGAAAAGTATACTTTGCAATGTTGGTGAAATAGGCTACAGGAGCTACGCTTGTCTGCACGCACAATTCCGCATGTTTGTCACATATAGCTACAGTGGAACCTCTCTAAACCGGAAAGCAATGCAACCTCTGTAGTCTTATTTTGATGGGTTTAATGGTTATTTATCTCAGATGTTAATGTATGTTCATGATTGCAAAGCACGCCAATACATTTCAGAATGGTCATAAGTATGCCTCTTTTAGAGTGAAACCTCTCTAAACCGGAAACCATGAGGTCGCACTGTAATCGCATTCGGACAGTCTGATCATGGCCACTGTTAGCCATTCAGTCACGGACTTTGAATTCCTATTGTGCAAATGTTGAAAAGGATTAAATACTGCAATCGTTGTAACTTGTTATATTGCAGCTGATGATATTATGGGAAATGTGTTAGAGCTTGTGAAAGGAAAGAAAGTCTAACATGCGTGGATTATTTTTTTAGCAACACATGCTGCTTTTCCAGGACTCATCGAGAACATGGAGAAGCGAATTAACCTCTCCTCCGTAAGTTGATTCTTTCCAACTGCTGTTATTACGATTATTCATAATCCTATTACTTTTAGGGAAAGGGGCCAAGTGGCTTTTGTGTGGTATGGACCTGGCACCAGGTCAGGTTATTCTGATTTTCCAGCTGAATATATATTTTTTCGATGTAAATATTCCGTTCTGATTTTAGGACCCCCCCCCCCCCCCGCCAATGCAGCATGTTGAATACGGGATTGAACACGTTGGCCCGGCCATAAATTACCTTAGTTGTTGATAGGCCGTTAAACACCAACAAAAAAACGCTCAGTTTTTAACTAGGTCTACACAACCATCTGAGCCAATATTGCCAACATTTATTTTTTATTTCAAAATGCAAGTACTTGAATTTTGAATGATTATATTGGGCTTAAAATCAAGCAGCTTGATTAGCTGAGGTTGAGCTGTAATACAGCTCAGCCTCAGGCAATCAACAATTGAGTGATTGCGAGTTGGTATCGCCAATACAAGTTCAGAAACGTTGATGATCAGGAGCCTATTTCATCAACATTGCAAAGTATACTTTCCTAGCAAAGTATACTTTGAGGGAGAAATTTTCAATTTTAGAATAAATTTATTAATTTTTATTATACTGAATTTATTACATTATCACAGCCAATTTTGGCTGTGATAATGTAATAAATTCAGTATAATAATTCTGCATAGTTTTAATCATCAAATATATGCAATCGTTAGTTCTGCATGAAATAATGCATTTCGGAAAAATCAATGATTGCTCCCTCAAAGTATACTTTGCTAGGAAAGTATACTTTGTAATGTTGGTGAAATAGGCTACAGGGAAAGGTTAACGCCGGTGGATGTGTACCAGCAATATTGTATTTTGAATCGGTTTGCCAAGATAAACAATGCGAGAGTCTGCGACTCACCTGAAGAGGGACATAACAGAATGCCGTAAGCTACCTTTTCTCAGAGGATGGGTCACGTGATCTGGTGTGATGTCCCTATCAACCTATCAAATCATGCTGCTCTAATAATCACTATCTCGAAAACCACTCCACTCCACACACGCCCGGGTACTGGATTCCTAAATCTAGATCTACATGGACCATGGACATAACGGACCAGGACATAATAGACCAGATTTCGGACGAAAATTATCTGAATTCCGGACATAACGGACCAGATTTCGGACGAAACGGACAAGAATTCTGGACATAACGGACATATGCTTGTTCAAAACTTAACAAATGTTCAAACGTTCAACTTTTTAACTTTCAGTAAATAAATGTTGACTTTTGAAATCTGTTCATTTTACATTACTTGTTATGGTCCGTTATGTCCAAATACCCTCTGGAGGCTGATATATACGTCTCTGTTTGGATAATTGAAACGCGGATTGGGGTTACCGGTATATCTAGAATTGAATCCCCTTGAAGACACTGGCCATTGCGAACCACAGGTGGAAGACTCGGACCTATGACACCAAAAAAATGCCTATTAAAATAATCCCATTACCCCACCCACTTGGTCTCGTACATTACCATCTTCTATTTATAGAAGATGGTAATGTACGAGACCAAGTGGGTGGGCTAATGGGATTTTTTTTAATAGGCATTTTTTTGGTGTCATAGGTCCGAGTCTTCCACCTGTGTTGCGAACATACTGTGTTGGATACTGATCAATTCAGCTGCTATTAGGACAGTATTTATTTAATTACCGTTAACATATGAATTCCTTTTTTGCAATGTCTTAAATAACTGTGTTGTGCTGTTATCATATCTACCTTTCACAAATAACGTAGCATATTTCTCTTGTACTACAAGTTGTAGGTAATTAATGTTTGCTACCAAACTAAAAGGTTTGATATCAAATGGCTCAGATTCGTTAGATTCACTAATTAATTTAATGGCAGTTTCCACATATCTACCACATTTGGTGATCACATTTAATGTTTGTTATATAAATATATATGGGATGAGCCTCGCCCATCCCGTTTCCTGAGCCTTGCCAGATATTTTTTCCCATTCACGGCACTAACCTACTATTCTCTATCTATTTTCCTTATTTCTGAACCAAAGTATATGTTGTGACCACTCATTTGAACCGTCTCGGCGAGACGGTTCAAATGAGTGGTTTGAACCGTCTCGGCGAGACGGTTCAAATGAGTGGTCACAAGATATACTTCTGATGAGAAATAAAGAAATTCCTGAGCGTTGCCGGATATTTTTTCCCATTCACGACACTAACCTACTATTCTCTATGTCTACTGAAGCACGGATATAATTAAATTGTCCCTGTATTTCGCAGTCATATACTGGATCATCGGCGGTGATGTAATCAGGACCGATGTTTGCAGCGGCCTGGTATGGCTGGCTAAGGCCTGATGCGCCGCTTGAATCGACGCTACGTATCGATACTGTTTTCCTAATTTTGCTGTTGTTGTTGCTGTTGTGTCTGATCGATTGAGTTGACCGCGCTAGATTATTGCCAATACCGACTCGCACACCTGCGTTCATTTGGGCATCAATTTGATTGTTGTACTTCGATTTGTAACAACACTTTCCTGCTCTGATAACTTATTCTGGTTCTCTCTTGCTTCCTGTGTGTAATGTTGCGTGCAAAATATAGTTTAACTACAGTGATGTGGCTGTGACTAGATTTTCATACGTACTCAGAAGAATATATAATTGGATGTATCTGAAAATCATATTCTGATGATTGAATGCGTAAAACAACAACATATTATACGGTCGAAACCCTCTAAACCTGACACAAATAAAAGTTAGTTCTGCTTAATTGTAATCGGGCATTTATCTTCGCTGAGTATGACTGTTCGGGATCGCAAAGCACACATGCGTGTGTTGGAGTACACTGTCAGTTTTGCACTGGTAGCTCTATAAATCGGACACCCTGTGTACCTCCAGGTATTTAGGGTTGAACTGGCTAGACCTTACCAGGCTGCAGTAGTATGCTAGCAGATCGTGAACTACACTGGTCACAATGAACAACATGCCGATTTTCACCAGACACAGTCACGGTTATGATTTACCGCGCAAATGGAGGGCTGTGTTCACTGGTCCTGCACTCCGCGCCGGTGTAAAATGTTTCACGCCCAAAATGCACCGGTTTCCTGACGAGGTGCCACTCAGCTCTACTCGCAGCTTACGCATAAACACATGTTTCATCGAGTAACCGGCGCAAATTTCTTGCGCCGCTTACTAGACGAAAATGCGTTTATGCTGTATCTTCTGCACGTAGCTGAAAGGGTATTCGTCAGGAATCCGGCGCCTATTTCAACGTGAAACATTCCACACCGCCGCGGAGTGCAGCACCAGTGGTATTGGCGCAATAAGCGGTGCTGTGGTTTGCTACAACGGTTGATCAATGCCAGCTAGCACGTGTCTCCCATCGTTACTCCGCCGTAACCGCCAACTGAAACTGGCAGCTATTGGCTGATAAATAACAGTACATGGAACATCATGTTTACGTGACTGAGAATAAACAATTAGGCTTTAAAGATATACGAATATATATTCGCGAATACCGATGTCGTTGGTAGTTATAACGCCTGGAAGTGATTACAAGTTATCTGGATTACAATACATGGCACCGTAGCGTAATTCAATATGGAATACATTAGACTTATCGTATATATGTCCATGATACATGCATTGATATTTAGCATGTAATGCATGTATATAAAGAATACTAGGTTAGTGCCGTGAATGGGAACACATATCTGGCAAGGCTTAGGAAACGGGATGGGCGAGGCTCTGCCGAGCACATCCCGTTTCCATGCCGCGCCAGATATGTTTTGCCATTCACGACACTAACCTACTATTCTGTTTATCCCGTCAACACCTACAAATAGCTTTAAAATGCAATAAAAATAACCACAGCCACCGCACATATTCATACGCAGTGATTAGGTCGTATTGACAGGATATCAAAAATGTTTCACGGCACCGTGTTTCACGGCACATACGCACTGTGTTGACGGGATAAATACTATACATGTACTGACATACTAAGGAGTGTCCAACTGCCGATTTATATGTATTGCAAATGACAGAAGCACTGCAAATGCGTTGTCAAATTGCGTTGGTTCGCATTTTCTCTGAACATTTGGTCCACTTTTGATGCAATTTATGAAAAATCTCACAGTTTTTGTACATATTTTTATGAAAAATCTCACATCTTATGTACCGTATAGAATGACATGGCTTGCCACATATATATCTGCCGAGTGAAGTGAAGCGCCAATCTAATCAATCATAGAAAACAACGGGATCGCGTGGTACACTGTGAATTGATGGCGTGTGGTTTCAAAATGATGGAGAACTAGAACCGCGGTGGCTATATACAATGACGCAGCGCTAGAAACACTTTTATTCAACAATGACGGATTAAACAAATACGACTCTAGGTAAGCACAGTCGATGGTACGGAGCCCCGCAGCGGACATGGATTTTTTTTATTAATTCGTTCCCACGTAATAACAATTCGTTCCCTCAATTTAACAATTCGTTCCTTCGAATTAACAATTCGTTCCCACGATATTACAATTCGTTCCCACGAATTAACAATTCGTTCCCATGGGAACGAATTGTTATTTCGTGGGAACGAATTGTTAAATTGATGGAACGAATTGTTAACTCGTGGGAACGAATTGTTATTTCGTGGGAACGAATTGCTATTGCGAGGGAGCCAATTGCGATTTTGTGGAAACGAATGAATACAAAAAATAATTCTACGTCCCCTGCGGGGCTCCGTACGATGGCGATAATTGACAATTTAACTTGCTTCAGACATGTATGGAAGCCCGATTCACAAAGGTGATGGTTGCCCTATCTGTACAATCTGATATATGGACCGCCGAACCTACAGAAGCTGAATAATTAGCTCTAGCATCAAATAACTAGAGCAATGAAGTCTGTATTAACTCAATCAATGATAGCATTAAAACAAAGCTAGGACTAACTGTTTAATTGGTGTAACGATAGTATTATGTTTAACTGAGAATTAACTTAATAAATGTAATGTTCACATTAATTTAATTGATCTAATATAAAGCGTTTTAATACGATCATTAATTGCTTAAGATAATAGTTTTCAGCTAATTACGTGTAACATTAACACACGTAATAACAGCAATAAACAATTAACGAATTCATTAAACACGCTAGTTCTACATATATATTCCTTTATCTTTGGCGTTCCATATTACATTTCACGAGAGCAGACGTGTTGCCATTACTAAAGAGACTATGCAAAATACTTGATATATGTTTGCAAACGTCGCAATGAACGCACCAATACCCCGGGAATCAGACAAATTCCAAAATGGACAGTTAATTCCCAATGTCAGACTGAAATGCGTGTCGAATTCTATTTGACGTGCCTATGTTTTTCACAGAAACAACACAAGTGGCAGAAATGATTTTAAAGTTTCAATCAAAGTGCTGCCAGACTATGTTTTCGTTGCTAAAATGTAAATTGAAAATGAACTGCAGATGACAGCATAATAGCATTGGTAAAGTCAAAGTGGCGAATATTTGTCAGTTGTGGCTGTGACTGGAGAAATGGGGAGTATGGGTTTTGCGACCAGTGTAGATCAAGATCTACCAAACTTCTACCAAACAATATAGATCGTTATAATGCTACAGGAGCGTACTATTTGACCAGGGCCTACACTGGTCACACATTCTATAAGCATGGTTAACACTGGTGCCGCACTCCGCGCCGGAAGAAATAGAGGGCCGTTTCACTAAACTTCTTACGACTATATTGTTCGTAAGTGCAAAATTCACATTAACATTGTTTTCTTGTAAACAATTGTTGGATTTACATTTATTGAACATAGGCTGCATATGCAGCCTATGTTCAATAAATGTAAATCCATCAATTGAAATTTCCAGACGATCCTAAATTTGCACTTACGAACATTTTAGTCTCACGAAGTTTAATGAAACGGGCCCCTGGTTTCAAGTCGAAATATGCACCGATTTCCTCTCGAGATGCCACTCAATTCTACTTACAGCTATCGCAGAAATGCATTTTTTTCGTCCAGTGATCGGCGCAAATTTCTTGCGCTGGACACTAGACGTACGGGGTGCCAAGTGGGACATGGCTCAATTTTGTCAACAAAATTAATTTTTGTGCCACAAAATTCAATTCTGTGTCACAAAATTCACTTTTGTGCCACAAAATTAAATTCTGTGTCACAAAATTCAATTCTGTATCACAAAATTCACAAAATTCAATTCTGTGTCACAAAATTCACTTTTGTGCCACAAAATTCAATTCTGTGTCACAAAAAATTCAATTCTGTGCCACAGAATTCAATTCTGTGTCACAAAATTCAATTCTGTGTCACAAAATTCACTTGTGTGCCACAAAATTCAATTGTGTGTCACAAAATTCAATTCTGTCAATTCTGCACACGCATGTAAGAAGGACTACCATTGGTCAGAAACTGCACTGGAGAAATGGGTCACGGTCGCCGATCTACACATTCAATGTCGATGATTCATTTCTCATTCTGCCGATGATTCATTTCTCATTCTGCCATTTTGCTTCAACTATCCCCAAACAGTGAAACGTTGACAAACCCATTCGTATTTAAACTCATTTGCGTTATAATTGTACACATAATTCATGTACATGTAGATCTCCCGCGAGTACTGACGTCATTTATTGTGTATCGCAAGGTACATCTACCCCAGTTAAATCAATAATACACGCGCTGTGGCCTGTGTTCTGACTGCTGTTTGTGTTTATAAACAGAATGTGTGTATTGGGCCATTTGAGGAAACCATTTGTAGTATTTGTGTAGATACCATGGATACTAAGATTAGATGGTGTATACTGTAAATAATGCATGTAGACACATAGTTGCGAACACGTAACTTCGCAACTAGTAGACACAGATCCAATACCATTTGTTTCACAAGGTTAGATCTACTGTTAGAAAACGACGTCATCTAATGTCATTTTCGAGCATAAAACGTTACCTGATAAATAGAATACCAGGCTAGTGTATTTTAATATCAAGTTTATCAGGCTCGGCTCGGAAACGGTAGGAATTCCTCGGCAAGCCTCGGAATTCCTACGCGTTTCCTAGCCTTGCCTGATAAACTTGATATCAAAATACACTAGCCTGGTATTCTCTATATATGGGCATGCTCTCAGGTCTAGCTATGTCCCGGCTACTTTATGTTTGACCCTGTTTACATAATTGAGGGAAAGTTCTGAATATTTTTCTTATTTCTCCTTCAAAGTATATATGCTTATATGGTGTGACCACTCATTTGTAATCATAATATAACCAAAATAACTGTCCATAAAGAAGTATAATATTGATATATTGGGTTATATTTTCGCATTGAAATATTTAAACCTGCTAGTGTACTCCACCATCTAGTAAAATGGACTAAGACCGATCTCAACCAATCAACGTAGAGATGACATAGACTATCCTACGCAAACTATTTTTTGTGGACAAAAATGAATTCTGTCCCACAAAACTGAATTTTCTTCACAAAACTCAATTCTGTCTTACACAATTGAATCCTTTATAACAAAAATGAATTTTGTATACGAAACGTATGCAGAATTGAATTTTGTGACACAGAATTGAATTTTGTGACACAGAATTGACAGAATTGAATTTTGTGACACAGAATTGAATTTTGTGATTTTTAGTGTTACAAAACTCAATTTTGTACACATAATTAACCTGTCCTGCATGGCGCCCCGTAAGACGAACATGTGTATAATTATGCAGTATCTTCTGTATGTCGCTGAAGGTTTAACCACACTAAATCATCAGATATGCATGCCCGGTGTAGTCAAAAGTAATACGTTAGGACAGATGTGTTATGCCATAGACACCATATACTTGCAGAAACCGGTCCATTGATGTACTAATCTACTTCACTGGTATGTTAGTCAATTTGTATGATGACATTGTACTAACAACAACATCAAGTACCGATTCAAAGTACGTATTCAAACGCGTCTTGTTAAGCTGCATTTGGTGGTCTCTTTATTTTCGCCCAAACTTCTGTCGTTTTTGCGACATATTTCATAAAAATCCGTTGCATATTAAGGAAAATATAAAATAATACTTACTTTGGAGTGGGCGACGTTGTTGTTGTTGTAACCACGTGATCATGCACCTTGTTAGTGTATCATTTGCATCATGATGACGCATATGTTTTGGAATTATTTTGCAAGTCGGAACATGTTTGTCACGTGAGGTGACTTTTTGCGCCACCACCAGGGTGGTCACAGGAGATTGAGTTTATTTTTCTTAGCAATAATGGAACCTATATTTTAATTAGTGAATATTAAGAGCAGAATGTGCGTAGATTATGGGAAAAAAGGCCCCACAACATCCATACGAAAAATGAAAGTAGCAGAGAATAGAAAAATATGTGGTATTTGGTGAGTTTATATCGGTAAGGAACAATCAATGGTGGTGGTGGACCTGAATGTGGTGCCTATTTCGACGTGAAACATTTTACGCCCGCGCGGAGTTCAGCACAAGTGGGTCAGGGAAACACATTTGTTTGGTTGGCTTGAAAACGGCCAGCACTTAAATGGTTACAGGAAGCTGTGTAAATACGAGGAACCTAATAGAACTAATGGGGAGTTATCAATGTTGTAGTATTTCGTTATGGGGACGCTTACAAATATCGTATGCCTGCGCGTGAATATTAATTAAACTAATATCTGGCTGTGACTGGAGAAATGGGACTTATGGGCTTTGCAACTAGTGTAACTCCTGATGAGATATCACACTCATGTAGCCTGATAACGAGCTGTATTGTATGCAAGAAGCATGACAGACGTTTCATTGATGGAATAGCGAACAGTGCAGGGGGCCGTTTCACTAAACTTCTTACGACTAAAATGTTCGTAAGTGCAAATTTAAGATCGTCTGTAAATTTCAATTTATGGATTTACCTTTATTGAGCATAGGCTGCATATGCAGCCTATGCTCAATAAATGTAAATCCAATCATTATTTACAAGAAAACAATGTTAATGTGAAATTTACAGACTATCATAATTTTGCACTTACGAACATTTTAGTCGTACGAAGTTTAGTGAAACGGGCCCCAGATCCTGATCTGGATCTACACCTATCGCAAAACCGATCAGCCCCATTTCTCCAGTCACATCCACAAATTCGTCTTAATCGCATTCTACTTAAGATGGAAGTGAATATTGCTATTTAAATAATAGAGAGTTGCTCATATCAGTCACAAATGAAAAAAAAATCATGTTTATAGTTATCACCAGATCCAACCTGATGCTAGAAACACGAATAGTTGTGTTAAACATATTCAGTTGTATATGGTAAGTGTAACCGAGTACGGTTATCACAAATACAGCGGAACCCCTCTGAACACGACACTCGGGAAAATATAGATGTTTACCTTAGATGCGTTTCGCTGTTATGTATCTCTGATTACAATTACTTTTCATGATTGCAAAACACTAGAATGTGTCATGAAGTGCTCACATGTCTGACTTACAGTGCAACATCTCCAACCCGGACACCCTGGGGACCTCCCAGGGTGTCCGGTTTGGAGAGGTTCCACTGCATTCGTGCAAACATTTGTAATATTACTCTATCGCTGATCGAGACGCACAAACAGGGGACTGCGTGGACATGCATAGACCAGTTCCGAATATAAAATAACAAAACTGTCTGGTATGTATTTACACCATTCTATATTTAGTGCGTGCACCGATGATGCATTCCGCGCGGGCGTAAATGTTTCACGTCGACAAATGCACATGTTTCCTGACGACATGCCTCTCAGCCCTACTTAGAGCTATCGAATACATACATTTTTCCTGTATTTATGCAGTATTTCCTGCATGTCGTTGCATGGAGATTTTTCAAGAGGGGTTGGTAGCGTCCGTATATGGGCACTAAAATGGTCCAAATAGGGGCACTTATAAACATGTATTTCAAATGCTTACATTGATATATAACACTGATAAGTATATACAGGAACCATTGTATGTGCTACAACAGGTGAGAAAAGTATCTTACGAAATTTGTCACCATTGTAGTCCCAGATCAGCCTGCCTCAAAGTACTAGTGCGACATGTCATGTAAAGGCTCTCATCGAGTGGTATGACACTAAGTAGTATATAAGGGAACCATTGTATGTGTACCAACAATTATGAAGGAAGGACCTGACGGCATTTGTCACCAGCGTAGTCCCAGATCAGCCTGCGTAACAGCCCAGTCCAAGACAACTGTATCATATTTATACTGTGTTATATGTGACGCATGCTGGCACCTGTTTGTATGATATGTAGATACTTTATAAGGTGCGACTGGTGGTAACGTTACTGGGCCATATAGGGGCACTCGGGTAACATGGTCCGTATAGGGGTACTAAACTGGTCCAAATAGGGGCACTTCCATCTATAGTCTATACCATACTTGCTGCGACTGATGGTAACGTTACTGGACCATATAGGGGCACTCGGATAACATGGTCCGTATAGGGGCACTGAAATGGTCCAAATAGGGGCACTTCTGTACATCTTCTACATGTATATCATACAAGATGCGACTGGTGGTAACGTTACTGGTCCCTATGGGGGCACTCGGGTAACATGGTCCGTTTAGGGGCACTAAAATGGTTCAAATAGGGTCACATCCATATATATTCTATACCATACTTGCTGCGACTGGTGGTAACGTTACTGGGCCATATAGGGGCACTCGGGTAAAATGGTCAGTATAGGGGCAATGAAATGGTCCAAATAGGGGTACTTCTGTATATCTTCTACATGTATATCATACAAGATGCGACTGGTGGTAACGTTACTGGTCCCTATGGGGGCACTCGGGTAACATGGTCCGTTTAGGGGCACTAAAATGGTTCAAATAGGGTCACATCCATATATATTCTATACCATACTTGCTGCGACTGGTGGTAACGTTACTGGGTCATATAGGGGCACTCGGGTAACATGGTCCGTATAGGGGCACTGAAATGGTCCAAATAGGGGTACTTCTGTACATCTTCTATATCATACATGATGTGACTGGTGGTAACGTTCCTGGTCCCTATGGGGGCACTCGGGTAACATGGTCCGTTTAGGGGCACTGAAATGGTCCAAATAGGGGCAATTCCATATATATTCTATACCATACTTGCTGCGACTGGTGGTAACGTTACTGGGCCATATAGGGGCACTCGGGTAACATGGTCCGTATAGGGGCACTGAAATGGTCCAAATAGGGGCACTTCTGTACATCTTCTATATCATACAAGAGGCGACTGGTGGTAACGTTACTGGTCCCTATTGGGACACTCGGGTAACATGGTCCGTTTAGGGGCACTAAAATGGTCCAAATAGGGGCACTTCCATATACATGTATAGTCTATACCATACTTGCTGCGACTGGTGGTAAACGTTACTGGGTCATATAGGGGCACTCGGGTAACATGTAAGATGTACAGAAGTGCCCCTATTTGGCCCATTTCATTGCCCCTATACGGACCATGTTACCCGATTGCCCCTATATGGCCCAGTAACGTTACCACCAGTCGCAGCAAGTATGGTATAGAATATATATGGAAGTGCCCCTATTTGGACCATTTTAGTGCCCCTATACGGACCATGTTACCCGAGTGCCCCCATAGGGACCAGTAACGTTACCACCAATCGCACCTGTTGTAGCACATACAATGGTTCCTGTATATACTTATCAGTGTTATATATCGATGTAATCCTTTAAAATACATGTTTATAAGTGCCCCTATTTGGACCATTTTAGTGCCCCTATACGGACCATGTTACCCGAGTGCCCACATAGGGACCGTAACGCTACCAACCCTACTGGATTTTTCAGGAATCCAGCGCGTCAGTTCAGTCAGATTATGACAACAATCTCAGAAAATATGGCTTATTGCATTTGTTACCAGTGCAGACCCAGATCAGCATGCTCACACCCTCGCAATCTGATCCATGTCTGCACCTTTCACTGTCCAGTCAATGAAACACGCGTCATGCTTCTAACGCCATAAGGCCATACCAAGTTCTGTCTTTGCTAAGCGTCCGCGTGCGGGTAGGTCTTTTAAGAGTGGTTTTGTGACAAAAACAAACAAACTGTTAAAATAAAACTATGCTAGTTTACACCATTTACTGGTGAAGTAATCTGAAAACTGATTTGGGACTTGGCTGTTCATGAATTTACACTTCACACGTTTAATAAGTGTATTTTATTCTTATCTGGCGGATATTTAAGTTTTAAACATAAATTTATCTTCGCTCTTTTTCAAGGCCTTGTTTGTTTTTACCGGATACGTAGGTAGGTTTTGGTCATCTGGGTGGACGCTTAACAGAGACAAGTAATGGCCTGGCTTAAGCGTCATTTCTCCAGGCACAGCCACATACACGTCAATATAAGGTTATTTGAATATACCAATCAATCAGACCAATTTACGAGCCGATTGTGACATTTACATTTTATATTATCTCGTAGGAGATATTTTCGTCGAACCGAATTCCCGTAAGTCTGTGACGGTTTTCGCAAATTATGTCATAAATTGCCTAGATACGACGATATATCGGTATTGATCCGCATTAACGTTCACCAGCTGTGGCTTGCAAAAATGGAATCGTTCTGGCTAATACAAGGACATCATCATTTGAGGTTCCGTTCTGACAAAATGTTTAAATACTTGCAGCCACAGCTGGTTCCAGAACAAAAATCACCAGGGATCCGTTTCACTAAACTTCGTACGACTAAAATATTCGTAAGTGCAAAATTATGATAGTCTGTAAATTTCACATTAACAATGTTTTCTTGCAAACAATTATTGGATTTACATTTATTGAGCATAGGCTGCATATGCAGCCTATGCTCAATAAATGAAAATCCATAAATTGAAATTTACAGACGATCTTAAATTTGCACTTACGAACATTTTAGTCGTAGGAAGTTTTGTGAAACGGGCCCCTGATTATCTAGTTTCTAATATAAAGTACATGTACATGTGTACTTATACTAGAGACATACTGACATGCGATTTTTTTCAGTCAACTGTCCTTGCAACAATCGATCCATGAAGTACATTTATAATTCGCCCTACTTTCTGAGCCAGTATAGTGATGCACTCATTTCACATATTGCAAGAAATAACCACAATAAGTTACATATTAACACCGGTAGCCTATTTCATCAACATTGCAAAGTATACTTATCTAGCAAAGTATACTTTGAGGAGAAATTTTAAATGTTAGGATAAATTTATTATTTTTTATTATACTGAATTTATTACATTATCACAGCCATTTTGGCTGTGATAATGTAATAAATTCAGTATAATATGTCTGCATACTTTTAATCATCACATATATGCAGTGCTTAGTTCTATATGAAATAATGCATTTTGGAAAAAATCAATGATTGCTCCCTCAAAGTATACTTTGCTAGATAAGTATGCTTTGCAATTTTGATGAAATCGGCTACAGGTTTAATGACTACCTGTTCGACAGGAAATGGAAAATCAATACACAGATGGGACATTGCATTGCACTCTTGGCTTAATTACATGTATGTTATTGTTCACATATTGGATTTTTTCCCTAGCATTTAATTCCTTAAAAATCGAATATGTGAACAATTTACGGAATGATCCGAGGATTCCCGAAGTGATACGGAATTTTAATTTTGTTTTTTACGTTTTCACACCGCTTTCATACCGTCAAATAGGTTTTTATTCGAGCGCTGGCAAAGAATTATACAACCAACATTCAAATTTGAGTCTTACAGCTTTTATCCAAATGAGCTTATGTCGGCAGCACATATTTTGTGGGTCGAACTTTTGAAAAACACGGGTCTTACGTCATAAGAAAATAGTTCTAATAACTTAGCTTGATCGCCTGTTCAGTGTGATGAATATGTTGTTTGCTTTTATGTGCTAAATTTATGTTATTGCACATGTTTCTATAGACTAAGGGTGCGACGATTAACCGCCATATTCGATTATTCACGATTCGTAACTCCATGGTTCGGTGCACGAATATAATCTTCGATTTCGGTTCAGAATAGGTCTCAGAATAGAAATCTATTTATCCTTTTGCGTTTTTCAAAAATCTATTTTAACTCGTTGTTGCTATTGTTGTTGTTGCTGCTGTGAAGTGTTCGCGCTTATTTTTCGCGAAACGCTTTCTACTCTATATTAATTATTAGTCTATGTGTCATCAACAAACACATACTGCGAAGAATTTCAGGACGTTGAGTTCTTTGATTCATACTGAGCAGCCAGAAGGTACAATGAGGCATGAATATACGATTGCACAATACAAACGCCTGCTATAGTATATATTCACGCGAACACGGTACCCAGACGGCCATTAATTATTTATATATATATATTGCAAATATGACACCACAATATGACACCAAACAAATAATGCGACGTACACAATCTCCGATGTGAATCTTGCCCAGATTATCAACGCTTCTGAACAACTATGTGCCATGAGAACCCGCAATCAAGCAATTTGATTGTCTGAGCCTGAGATGTAGCACAGCACAGGGTCAGCCAATCAAGTTGCTTGATTTCAAGCACAATATTTTTTTCTTTAAATAAAGATTCCCGATATTGGCAAGATTAGCACATACGAGAGTGTATTTCCACAAATTGAGCCGATCTGTTCGACGTGGATTTTGTTTATTAATTAGTTCCCACGAAATAACAATTCGTTCCCTCAATTTAACAATTCGTTCCCTCGAATTAACAATTCGTTCCCTCGAATTAAGAATTCGTTCCCTCAATTTAACCATTCGTTCCCTCGAATTAAGAATTCGTTCCCATGATATAACAATTTGTTCCCACAAATTAACAATTTGTTCTCGTGGGAACGAATTGTTATTTCGTGGGAACGAATTGTTAATTCGTGGGAACAAATTGTTATATCATGTTTAATTGAGGGAATAACGAATTGTTATTTCGTGGGAACGAATTAAAAAAAAAAAATCTACGTCAACTGCGGGGCTCCATTGATCTATAGTCAAGTTACGTGGCTCATTTTTAAATTCCCCCCTATCACTGTCTGCCCTTCCCGATGTGGTTTTGGAGAGGCGGTGGGATAAACCTGGGAATTGGACCGTATGAAAACATCAATGCGAGAATGAGACACCAGAAAAATGTACGGGCGATTATGTTATTAATTAATCAGCCTGTTATATAGCCTCTATAGGAAAAAGCTACTCCTACAACTCCCTCAACAATCGCTGTATAATGTGTCTAATCCCCGCGGGTTACATACAGTCGCCACTAATCCATTTTCTTAGAATAATATCACTGATGTGGCATTCCGCGCCGGCGTATCATGTGCGCCGGATTTTGACTCAATTTTCATTCAACTACATGCATACTATTACGGAGCCCCGCAGAGGACGTAGAATTATTTTTTTGTATTAATTCGTCCCCACGAAATAAGAATTCGTTCGCTCAATTTAACAATTCGTTACCACAAATTAACAATTCGTTCCCTCAATTATGACAATTCGTTCCCACAATTCTGGCCCAAGGGAACGAATTGTTAATTCGTGGGAAATAATTGTTATAGCGTGGGAAGGAATTTTTAAATTGAGGGAACGAATTGTTATTTCGTGGGAACGAATTAATAAAAAAAAATCCATGTCCCCTGCGGGGCTCCGTAGAATATAAGTTTAATACGTTTACGCGATTGCTCTGAGTGGCATCTCGTCAGAAAACCGGTATATTTTCGAGTTTACGCCGGCGCGGAGTGCAGCACCAGTGAACCTAACAAGTATTTGTGACCGAGCGGCAGTAAATTTGAGATTACCAATATAGCGCTGCGCACCTACCAGAGATGAACTTGCGTTTCCGGGTCAAAGGAATCAGTGAACTGTGTGCTTATAAACATGTGGTTGCGACAGAGGAAATGGGGCTTATGGCATTCGAGACCAGTGTATATCGAGATCAACATCGACACAGTCTGATCAGGATCTGCATTGTTCGCCATTCCATCAATGAAACACCCGTCATGCAATAACACAAGCTAGAATAATCTTTATCAGGCTACAAGAGCGTGCTATTTAATCAGAAAGGGCAAGTACACTGGTCATGAATCCCATAAGCCCCTATTTCTCCAGTCACCATCCCATATGAGATACGCCATGCGATTTTGTACCTTTGGACATCCTCGTAAATGCATTAAATATGTTTACAAAATTTACAATATTTTTCATAAATAAAATTAAAAGTTGAAATTCCGCATGTACCCTGACAATTTTGTAAACATTTGACGCCATTTACGGAAACCATTTAAAGTTTTGTAAACGCATTTCATAAAATTACGCAGATCTCCGAAGGTGCGAAATCACACATGGCCTGTCTCATTTTGATGGATTTGCATTTATTGAGCATAGACTGCATATGCAGCCTATGCTCAATAAATGTAAATCCATTAATATGAGACACGCCATGTGTGATTTCGCACCTTCGGAGATCTGCGTAATTCCATATTATGTTACAGTGCATGGAGTTTACATTCAGGCATACTGCTCACTGCAGTGAGCAGCCTACAATGTGCAGTATGCCTGAATGTCAACTCAATATGCATGTTGTGTGAAATATTTACCAGCCAATCCCTACATTAGTCATCTGACACCAAACAACAGACGGAATCGACACGCAAATGGAAATATCACGTGTTCCACAACTTTCATTGCATCGCGCAAGGGGGCGATTTGTGTCCGTGACCGGTGACATTGTGAAATTGGGCTTATGACGTTTGTGACCATTCTATCTCCTGATATTGCTAACACGCTTGTAGCATGGTAAGGATGTGTATTTACTGCTAGTTTGAGGCATGACAGGTGTATCGAACTGAATGGAAAAATAGACCGACACAGGCTCGTCTGTGTCTACTCTGGCCGACGAAACCATACGACTAATTTGTCCAATGACGGCCATTTTTATGCTTTAACTCAAAATGTACGACTGGCACGTACGTGTAAGGACCCGTGGGACACATGGTCATTATATGATTGAAACATAATTGCTTCCTAAATGTGGTAGGATAAATGTATATGTATAGCGTATATGTGAATATTAAGGATCCCGCAGTGGACGTAGATTTTTTTTTTATTCGTTCCCACGAAATAACAATTCGTTCCCACGAAATAACAATTTGTTCCCTCAATTTAACAATTGGTTCCCATGAATTAACGAATTAACAATTTTTTCCCTCAATTTAACAATTTGTTCCCACGAAATAACATTCGTTCCCACGGGAACGAATTGTTAATTCGTGGGAACGAATTGTTATATCGTCGGAATGAATTGCTAATTCGAGGAAAAGAATTGTTAAATTGAGGGAACGAATTGTCATTTCGTGGGGAACGAATTGTTAATTCGAGGGAACGAATTGTTATATCGTGGGAACGAATTGTTAAATTGAGGGAATGCATTGTGTGTGTTGCAACCATCAGCCAGTTTCACCTGTTGTGGTGTATGACAAAGAACGTACACTGGAAAGGAGAACACATGATATATACTACTATGCAGCAAAGCCAGGATAATACACTCCTATCAACTATATTACACCAAGGTGTACTGCAAGTCAGATATCGGTATACTTTTGATAACATTCGAAAAATATACATCAGTCATATATGACGTGTAATCTGTTCCTAGATAATTCACTGTGCTATATGTAAATACACATGACTCATATGTACTGCTCCCATATGTGACTGGAGAAATGGGGTTTATGGGATTTGTGACCAGTCTAGCTCCTGGTCAAATAGCACACACCTGTACCCGATAACGATATATATTGTTTGTTAGAAGCGTGACGGGTGTTTCATTGATGAAATGGCGAACAATTGCACATGCTGATCTGAACCCATAAGCCCCATGTTTCCAGTCACAGACACAAGTATGCAGGTATACTTCAATAGTGTGTACTAATAGAGTACACTATTCGGTATATACGGTATGTCTTGTGTGGTCAGCCATGTAAAACTGACACACTGTGCATTTTATTTCTCTGTACAAATCTATTTATGGCTTTTCGACGTATGTTTAGCTATGTAGAACCGCCTATTGTTCACCAACGCTTAGTGTTCACGTGTGAAAAGAAGCCTGCAATGCAGGCTTCTTTTCACACGTGAACACTAAGCGTTGATGTCAACCCCTAGTGTTAACCAGTCTAAAAATGTTAAGCAGTTTAAAAAGTCTATGAACTTTTCTAATTTCTTCTGAAACCAACGGTACTGGTAATAAAAGGTAAATACATGACGATGTTGTTCGAGCCTGCATTGTCGGCTGCTTTTCGCACGTGGACACTAAGCGTTGATATCATCCCCTAGTGTTCACCAGTTTAAAAGTCGGAGACCAACGGTACTGGCAATAAAACGTCAATATATGACGAAGTTATCTGAGACTGCATTGCCGGCTTCTTTTCATACGTGAACACTAAGCGTTGATGAACAATAGGCGGTTCTACATAGCTACATTATATCATAATTTCTACTTCGCATTTTGCTTTTGTTTTTCAAACGCCACACACTGGCTGATGACTGCAACACACAAAGATGGCCGAGCTGGCCACTCCATGAGCCGTATAGGATACAGTCACAAGAGATATTCACATATACGTTATGAAGACATTCAAAATACTTGAATAGTGTGCTTTTAATCCAGCAGCTTGATTGGCTGAGCCTGAGATGTGCTACAGCATTGCCAATATAAGCTCAGAAATGTTGATAGCCTGGGTAAGATTAATGTAGGCAATTGAGTAGAATTTCTAAAAGGAGATATAATAACATTATAAAATAAATGCTAGATTCTCATCCATATTTTTTTTCCAAATGGGGGCGGAGGGTGAAATTTTATTTTATATTTTCAGGATATCGGAAATACCGACCATCGACCATTGTTTGTGTTAACTCTTTGCAAGCTGGGTATGAAAATAATGGCTATACTCTTTAATTTAATAGCAAATGACAATTCATCAATGTCTTTCTTATTTCTCTCTGAAAATATGTAATTACCCATCACATGCTCCCAACCAACCACCACGTAATGACAAAAAAAAAATCTAGCATTTATTTTATAATGGCCTTACTATAATGTTGTATTAGAGTTGTGGGTTGTTGATGTAGGTGCTAAAACTGGTCCTGGTACCAAATGTTTGCGTGTTCAGAAACGGGAACATGTATTGCTTCCAATAATATAATTTAATGGAAATATGTCCAATTCCCTGTGCATGGCATGAAGAGCTCATGAACTGGGTTATATATATCCTATTGTATGGGATCCAAGTACGACTATTTTGTAATCTGTTCAAATATATCATGAGATGGTGTTGAATGAGAGTCTCGAAAACGTATTTCGGAAAGTGAACCCATACCTTGTTATAGAAAAAAATAGTATCTTCTCCTTATTATGGTATACAGTCAAACCTCTCTAAACCGGACACCCTGGGAGTACCCCAGGGTTTCCGGTTTAGAGAGTTTACACTGTAAATTACGCATATGACCATTCTGAAATGTATTGGCGTGCTTTGCAATCATAAACATACATTAATATCTGAGATAAATAATCGCATTAAACCCATCAAAAATAAGATCACAGAGGTTGCCTGGGGCATTTTGCTCTAAACGTCTTACGACTAAAATGTTCGTAAGTGCAAATTTAAGATCGTCTGTAAATTAAAATGTATGGATTTACATTTATTGAGCATAGGCTGCATATGCAGCCTATGCTCAATAAATGTAAATCCAATAATTGTTTACAAGAAAATAGTGTTAATGTGAAATGTATAGACTATCATAATTTTGCACTTACCTACATTTTAGTCGTACGAAGTTTAGTGAAACGGGCCCCTGGTGCCCGATTTACAGAGGTTGCATTGTACTATACTGACACAGGCAGCTAAGAATGTGACAGACAAACTGATAATATTCTTGTGCATTTGGCGAGCCTAAACTAGGGTTTGGGCAGTCCAAACTGGGGTTTGAGCTCAAACCGTGGTTTAAGCTATCAGAAACCCTAGTTTGAGCGTCTAAACGGTGGTTTCTGCCGCCAAGTGCACAATAATTGCTCAAACCAGGGTTTAAGAAAACTACCGTTTGGGATCACGATTGAAAGTTTTTTTTCCTAAACTGTGGTTTGGGTCCAAACTAGGGTTTAGGCTTTTAATTCGATTACGACCTCAAACGGCAGTTTCTGGCCAAATGCACAATAATTGCTCAAACTGAGGTTTGAGAGCATAAACCCTGGTTTAGACTCTCAAATTGAGGTTTAGGGAATTATTGTGCATTTGGCGAGCCCAAACTAGGGTTTGAGGAGCATAAACTAGGGTTTGAGCTCCAAACCATGGTTAGGAATTATTGTGCATTTGGCTTGCCATAGTGTACCACATATACGGCGTTAACCCTTTCAACCCTAAGGAACTGGAATGGACTGTGATATGCTAATGTTCCGACCAATCCAATGGTCACAAAATGATTTTCAGATTCGTCCATTTATGAAAAGGGGGTGTTTTTGTTATCAAAAATATTAAAATTACTTTCAAAAAGTGCAGATCCTGATGAGACGGCTCGTTACGAGCCGGCTCATCTGGATCTGCACTTTTTGCATAAACCGATATAGGGATTTCGGGTTCAAAGGGTTAAATGCAATCTGGAATACTGGGGCCCGTCTCACTAAACTTCGTACGACTAAAATGTTCGCAAGTGCAAATTTATGATAGTCTGTAAAATTCACATTAGCAACGTTTTCTTTTAAACAATTATTGGACTTACATTTATTGCATAGGCTGCATTTGCCAGACAGTTTGTATATATTGTGTGGGCATGTACCTTTAAACATAATGTGTACGTTGGCATGATATAATTCATAGCACCTTGCAAATAACTATCTTTGGAACACGTTCTACCGACTTTGGTTAGTTTATTATATGTTCGATGTCTGTATCAAACGCTCCAAGAGATGAGGGTGACAGATAGCTTGTACATACCACGATGACCGAGATGGCAACACAATGCCCCACAGTGTATATAGTATGCACTAACTAGACCATGTTCAAATATAGAACATGTATACCCATGTACCCGATCATTCTTTGGAGCAATATCTGTGACACTATGGCCACTAGTATATGACGTGTGTTCTTAATAAGCAAACGAACAGCACTGCTATTTCCGTACTGATTCTGCTATTGATGTTCTACCAACGGTGGAACAACGGTAACATGAGTTCTGTCTCATCATGATGTACTGTATGCAGTACCCATGATTCATGTACACGCTATTTCCTAAAGCCTTGTTCACATTTGTTGAAACTATATACCTCATGTTGCCATATGTATGGACTGAGTGCATAAAGGGATAGTGTATTGTATACCAGGCAGACGGCTTGCAATTGATAATTACCCAAGCTCCTGAACGGACGTAGGACCCTATTAAATCAACAATTAATTATTTATCAAGGCATTCCGTGACAGTCAGAAACCGATTTTATTATATGTTTATGAAAATTTTAAGCCAAGCTTCTCACGCACGGGTTCAATGACGTCTATCTTTTAGGGAACACTAAAACAAAACTGGGACGTCCCCAGGGTGTCCGGCTGAGAGAGGTTTCACTGACAATCAGAAATTGGCTCATTCTGAGCCATAGTTGTGTGCTATACGATCACGAACAGACATTATCACCTGATATAGATGACCAAGAAACTCATCAAATATAAGATCACATGTGCTTTCTTGGTGTCCGGCTTAGATAGGTTCCACTGTATTGGACGCGATGACTAAAGTACTATGAATTTCTTCCGTCGCCATTGAAGTCGCTGTGGAGCGAACTGTATTCATTACAATGTGGCCTCTGTAAACTGGATTAACTGGGATGCTCCTATGGTGTCCAGTATAGAGACGTTCCATTGTAAATCAGGCATTTGACCGCTCCGCAACAATGTGCGGTTTGCGATCATGAACATACATAACCATTGTATATAAATGGCAATGAAATACATCAATGATGGTTACAGCGTGTCCGGTTTTGTCTGTTGGTGTTTAACGGCCTATCAACAGCTAAGAATATGTAAGGACGGGAAAACGGCTTCGATCCCGTTTTAACCTGCTGCATAGGGTGGGGGTCCCAAAATCAGAACGGAATATTTAAATCGATAAAAAATATATTCAGTCCTGAAATTAGAATAACATGACCCGGTGACAGGTCCATACTACAACAAAGGACCCCTTCCCCTAAAATAGGATTACGAATAATCGTAATACTCACATAAGGGGTATAACCAGATTCAACTGTCATACACAAAATACCAAAGACGTATGTGAGTGCCAATCCAGGTTCCCAGTTGGAATTCCGATCGTTAAATTATCCATCGCATGCTCTCACCTGCCACCAAAATATGTGCCTGTGACTGGAGAAATGGGTCATGTGACTGGAGAAATGGGTCATGTGACTGGAGAAATGCGATCAGCGTAGACCCAGACCAGCCTGTGCTTCCGCACAGTCTGATCAGAATCAGCAATGTTTGCCATTACATCAATGAAACACCCGTTATGTTGCTAACAAGCAATAACAAATGTTGTCAGGCTATAGGAGAGTGCTATGTGATCAGGCACAACACTGGTCACAAATCCCATAAGCCCCATTTCCAAGGTGAATGATCACGTGGTTACAACAACAACAACAACAACGCCCACTCCAAAGTAAGTATTATTTGATATTTTTCATGAAATATGGCGCAGCAAACGCGTCCTCGTGAGCTGCATTTGGTGGTCCACTGAGTTCGGCACAGACTTATGTTGTTTTTTTGCGAAGAATCGATTTCCGTGTCTACCGACACGGAAATCGATTCTTCGCAAAAACGACAGAAGTTTCGGCGAAAATACAAAGACTACCACGTGATCATACACCTTGATTTCTCAATTCACATCAAAATATGTCCAGCATTCGTTGTCCGCAAGCGTGTCTGTCAGAGTAACACGATACATGGAGTAACGTGGAATACTTTGTAGGTAAGAAAAAATGTGATTTCGCGCATGAGTGCATACAAACAAAACGTGTTAATGATATAAACACGGGGGATGTGTGACTGAGGCCAGAATCAACACGTTCGTTTGCCAATCGCTGATTGGTGCACAGATGATTAACAAAAGTACTGGACCACCGGCGGAAACAAACGTATATGTGGCTGTGACTGGAGAAAAGGGGTTTATGGGTTTTGAAGCCAGTTTTCGCTAGCAGATCAACATTGCTCTTCGAACCAAGCAGATCAATTTTGCTCCTTAACTTTGCTCCAATCCCATCTCATAAACTGCCTCCTAATTATTATGCCACGACCTATAAACTGAGCTTGTGTTTGAATACACTAAATTGTGAAACAGTACGAATGATAAATAATTGAATGTAGCTTACTCGTTTTCCGTTTCAATCACTATGGCCCTCTGGCGTAAACTAATTGTCAAGCCGTATTTCCCCATACCAAGGTTTTATTTTTAGATGTCTCTGCCAATACCTGGGACAATCCTGAATGAGAATTTAACTCACTTAAGTCCGAGTGCCACCTATAGTCCTCCAGGATTCATCAGCCCCCTTCAGTCACAATTCAGTCACAATTCTGTCCCATTTCAGTCACAGTTCAGTCTCCAGTCACAATTCAGCCCCATATCCTGATCACATGTTTCACACTGGTACTTTCCAGTGCTACAAACACCCAATCAAAAGTGGCATACATATAGTGATCCATGGGTGTCTCCGTTAACTCCTCAGGGATATTTCAGTCCCCCAGTCCCACTTCAGTCACCCTTCACCTTTAGTAATCACACACAACACCCCCAGTCCCGACAGTATACACCTCAAAATCCGAATCTAGGAACGATCACGTGCCTAGGTGAGGGATGATCAGCGGTTAAGACCTAAAACACAACGCCAAGTACATTCCACGACGGGAAGCCACATCCATCCCTACCACACATATCATACCAACTTGGAGTAGAGAGACATACCTTTAACTTAATACATTTACCATCAACATAGGTATTATAAAAGACAAAATGGCTTCCTGCGAAATTATAGAAATGTCGGTGCGATTGAATTGTCTGTCCGTGACACACTACCTAAAGGTAGGTTTGATCAAATGTTCGATTGGAAAATATGTTTTTTCGATGCAAACTGTTTCTTTACGGGCCGGGACGACGTAAACGTGTAGTTTGAAGTCGATGCTTGCGCTGTCATATAGCGGTATTGGCCCCGAAAATGCTCTATGTCTTCCGACTAATCAATATTGCTCAAATTTGTTGAACAAAATAATAGCTTGAAAACGTGTTGACATATCGCATCGGGGACAATATCGTTGCGGAGGGCTAACATGTTTCTAACTTCTGAAATAGGCGACAATGATATAAATCAGTTGACTGTTTCTTGAGAGTCCGTTGTCTCGGGGCCGTCCGAGTACGGCCCATTAAAAACATGGCAACCTTGGTTACTGTGTATAGGAGGGAGTAAATATGTGTTTACCTTATTTTTATTTCACTTATTGATGCTTTTATGTATATTTAATGTATTTATAGACCTCGATCCGTTACTGCAACCTGTGGTCGCATACTGCGGGCAGTACATCTGTAAAACTTCCGTACCATCCGTAGCATACTGTGGGTAGTAACGCAGCAAACCTCAGTCATGTATCTGGTTTTATAAAAATGTGTTTGCATAAGAGCGAGTGTATATTGCCCTGCTACTGGTGTATATCACATTTAATGAATCGGTTGAAAAGTGTGATTGAGCCGACGAGAAAGTATGGAACGCCATAGCTGTCTTATGTAGGCTTACATTAGGTAATGCGCCATGTGGTTTCATCATTACGTCATGCAGTTCCGTCGTTACGTCATGCGGTTTCATCATTACGTCATGCGGTTCATCATTACGTCTTGCGGTTGCATCATTATGTCATGCGGTTTCATCATTACGTCATGTGGTTTCATCATTACGTCAAACAGTTCCGTCATTACGTCATGAAGCTTTCATCATTACGTCATGGGGTTCCATCATTACGTCATGCGGGTTTAGTTATCGGTACTGTGATACTATACAGTATTCAAGGTGCATGTTCACGTGGTTACAACAACAACAACGTCGCCCACTCCAAAGTTAGTATTATTTGATATTTTCCTTAATATGCAACGGATTTTGATGAAATATGGCGCAGCAAACGCGTCTTCATGAACTGCATTTGGTGGTCAAGAGAGTTCGGTACAGACTCGTGTCGTTTTTGCGAAGAATCGACATAGATTCTTCGCAAAAGCGACAACAGTTTGGGCGAAAATACAATGACCACCAAATGCAGCTTAACAAGACGAGTTTGATGCGCCATATTTCATCAAAATCCGTTACGTAATAAGGACAATATAAAAGAATGCGTACTTTGAATCAGATGGATACTGGAAGTTTCAGTACTTGTTGTTATTGTTAGTACCACGTGATCATACACCTTGGATCCGGTCTGTGACAGCCAGATGATACTGGAACTGTAGGAAACGGGCAACCAATTGATTTCCCATAGACCCACATTCACACAAACATGACAATCGCAACTTACTGCGACAAAATCAATTTTGTTACTTCCATTCATGGAGTCAGTGACCTAAGCCGGTTCTAGATCCATGCCAAACACGGGGTCATGCGAGTTGATTTTCATGAGTTATTTCCCCTTTTTTTACTTTCACTTTCGAAATCTCCATCTCACACCCACATCAAGTCGCAAACAGAAAAAATTAACCTGCATGTGTAGAGCATGCAAATAATATAATAAAATGTTTGGCACAGACATACCTTTCCTGTAGCATCTATTGTATGTATCTCTCTGTCATAACAGTACAGTGCGAGTCGCGACATATTTAGTATTTCGCGACAACCCTCAAACCAGCATAGAAGATTTAACGATTTCATGATTTCCGTTGGTCCACTAATGATGCCCTGTTTATACGAATAACCGCATAAATGCTTTACGCAATGACACTTACTCATTGAGTCGAACACTGTTCCACACAACTGATTGTACCAGGACTGGCTTACCGTCTATATTATTCATAAGTTGACTGTGTCCTGTAGCGCCATCGACTGGTATTGAATTTCGTCTTAACCTCGTTATATGCAGTCTAATATGATCTTATTGCAAGGTGTATGATCACGTGGTACAAACAAGAACACACGTAATGAAACTTCCAGAATCCATCCGATTCAAAGTACGTATTCTTTGGTATTGTCCTTATTACGTAACGGATTTTTATGAAATATGGCACATAAAACGCGTGTTGTTAAGCTGCATTTGGTGGTCTCTGTACTTTGGACCAAACTTATGTCGTTTTTGCGAAGAATCGATGTCCGTGTCTACCGACACGGATATCGATTCTTCGCAAAAACGACATAAGTCTGTGCCGAACTCACTCGACGACCAAATGCAGCTCATGAAGACGCATTTGCTGCGCCATATTTCATCAAAATCCGTTGCATATTAATGAAATATCAAATAATACATACTTTGGAGTGAGCTATGTTGTTGTAACCAAGTTATCATGCGCCTTGGCCATCGACTGGTATTGAATTTTGTCTTAACCTCGTTACATGCAGTCTAATAGGATTGCACAGTTCTTATTTGCGACATGAGAAAACCTACGGTATAACATAGTATATGATATGTCTCAGATGATGTCTCAGATAATATTAACCCTTAGAATGCTGGAAACGAAAAGTGTTGTCTGCTGTTGCTTAATATTTTATTTTTTTCTTTATAAAAAACATGGTTTGACAGCACTTTAGAATCATTTTAATTGAAAATGCCTAATGAAATGCTGTCAATCATGTTTTTTATACGAAAAATGGAAAATATAAAATAAACAGCAGCCGACACAATGTAATTCAACAATGTAAGGGTTATATATACAGTTGTTCGCTTATTTAGCAATAGTACTGTTTGGTTCAGAACTAATATGTAAATCGACAGTTAAATAATTGATTGGCTAACCAATTGTAATTACGTTCTGGCATTTCTGGGATCTAGAATCTTTATTGCCATTGCATAGATATACATCGGGTCTGCATATCAGCACAGTCACTGTCGGATCAGGTGCTACACTGCTCACCATTTGGACAGTAAAACACATATCTTGGGAAAATTCATATACAGTGGAACCTCTCTAAACCGGACAAAAAGAAACAAATGCGGTCATGATTTTGATGGGTTTCTGGGTCATTTATCACAGGTGATAATGCCTGTTCGTGATCGCAAAGCACACAACTATGGCTCGGAATAACCCAATGCTTGATTTACAGTGAAACCTCGCTAAACCGAACACCCTGGGGACAGGGTGTTCGGTTTAGCGAGGTTTCACTGTACCATAGTTTACTTTTATTTGTATCTTTACGTTACAGTGCTACACCAAAGTTCTCTCGCGGGAGAGCAGCAGGGAGCGGTTTGATCATATATCTATGGCTATTGCAATGTACACACATTTCTAATGGTCGTCACGCCTGTCATTGATCGCTTTACCGTGGCATGCCTGTTCGTGATCGCATATAACACGACTATGATTTACAGTGAAACCACGCTAAACCGGACACCCTGGGGACCTCCCAGGGTGTCCGGTTTAGCGAGGTTGCACTGTATAGATATACTTATCAGGTGACAGGGGTATGTTAGCAGATAACGAACTAAACTGGTTTAAACGGCATATAAGCCCATTTTAAAGTCACATGCGCATGCACACCTCAATAGTCGAAGATGCATCCGTATTTCCGTAATTAACAAAGTAGCAAAGGCAGACATGGTAATCACGACAATTCCGGGTGGACGATGTACGAAATCAGCGCATGCTTCTTTCTATATAGCGTTGAATATGTATCAGCGCATATACGAACACGAATGTTCTCGTCTTCATGCACTATAGCTACTGTTTGTTCCACTTAAAATACGCCTGTGAAATATGGACACTATCACACCTAAAAATGTTACCATCCACTGAAATATTTATTGCACGAAATTCTGTAAAGGAGAAATGGGGCTTGTGTGATTTGTTACCAAGGGAGGCTTATGGGATTTGTTACCAGTGTAGCTGCCGATCAACATGTTGCATTCATGTAGGCTGATGACGATCGATATAATGCTTATTGGAAGAAGACGTGCTTTTCAGTGATGGAATGGCGGATATAACAACAGCTGGGTACATAATGTAGCTCTAAGTGCATTACATTACATAATAGTTAGGAGAAAGTAGCATTTACACATTTGAGTTTGAAGAGCTGTACGTTTCCTTTCTACGAGAGTGATCTAAACACTTTGCTAATGCACTCTTACTAGGCGAGTTTATGCAGTCTCATATTGCTGTATTTACTGTCAGTAATAATATAATTATAATAATAATATAATAACGAAGTATGTTTGCGAACGTTCAGCGGATTATAGCTAACATTTAGTGCGCGAAAATGAAACCATATTCCACAAATCTGTACCGTTAGCTGTAGTGTGCAGCTAGTACTTGAATAACACGCTTTTTTCTGGCTGTGAGTTGTAAGTAACCCAGTATGACAGCCGGAAAATTCGAGTTACTTATTTGACTGAGTGGCACTTTTTGTTCTCAAATGTTCTATATGCTATCGTTCAAAACTCTTCGGTGGCTTTTAAGCCGACGGCATGACAGAAAGAAATTCCTGGTTACCCACAGACGTGGTCAGAAATAATTACACACGTCAGGCGGCGGTATTGTCTGTCGGATTTCTCCAATGTATTGGTAAAGCAATTATAAGAAATGCCTGTCCGGATTGGGACTCATTTTGGCGTTTCTCGTTGTAACTCACGGGTTTAACCCTTAGAATACGGGAACCGAAAATAGTTGATGATAATTCATATTTTGTCTTTTCTTTCAGTAAAAACATGGTTTGGCAGCATTTTAGAATCATTTCCTTTGGAAATGATTCTAAAGTGCTGCCAAACCAAGTTTTTGATTGAAAAAAATGGGAAAATAAAAAATATTCAGCAGACGACACAAAATTAATTCAGCATTGTAAGGGTTAACATATTAGTAACTGGAATAAAATTGAAATAATCAGACCTCCAACTGGGATCGAATACTCGAGGGCATGCATATGCCAACTGCCAACTTGCTTAACCCTTATAAGGCGGGAACCGAAAACTGTCGTCTGCTTTTGGAACTTATTTTGTATTTTCTCTAAATAAAAACATGGTTTGGCAGCATTTTAGAATCATTTCCATTGGAAATGATTCTAAAGTGCTGTCGAACCATGTTTTTGATAAGAAAAATGGAAAATAAAAAATAAACAGCAGACGAAAAATTTTAATTCAGCACTGTAAGGGTTAATGACCCATTGGACACATGATCATCATATGATTAAAACGTAATCGCTTCATAAATGTGACGTACAGATTTGTGAAAACTGTCTCGTTACTGTATTCTATGCGGCACATGGAATGACCAACTCGGCCATTTTTGTGTGTCCCAGCCATCAGCCAGGTTCACATCTTGTGGCGTTTGACAATGAACGCATAATGCAAAGTATAACATAAGGTACAATGTAGCTAACAATGTGTAGAAAAGCCAGCACAACACACACCTATCAATTATATTACACCAAGCTGAACTGAGATATCTACGGAGCCCCACAGGGGACGTATAATTATTTTATATTAATTCGTTACCACGAAATAACAATTCGTTCCCACGAAATAGCAATTCGATCCCACGAAATAACAATTCTTTCCCTCAATTTAACAATTCGTTCCCACGAATTAACAATTCGTTCCCACGAATTAACAATTCGTTCCCACGAATTAACAATTCGTTCCCACGAATTAACAATTCTTTCCCTCAATTTAACAATTCGTTCCCACGATATAACAATTCGTTCCCTTGAATTAACAGTTCGTTAATTCGTGGGAACGAATTGTCAATTCGAGGGAACGAATTGTTATATCGTGGGAACGAATTGTTAATTCTAGGAACGAATTGTTAATTCGTGGGAACGAATTGTTATTTCGTGGGAACGAATTAATAAATTGAGGGAACGAATTGTTATTTCGTTGGAATGAATTAATAAACAAAAATCCATGTCCCCTGCGGGGCTCCCTAGATATCGATGTACGTGTGCAAACGTTCTAAAACTTATATTGGCCATGGTCAGCAGCTGCACATTCCAGAGACACTGCACTGAGCTACATGTAAATACACAGTGACACGGACCATATTTATTCTCCCCATACAAAGCTTAACTGCACTGTACAGGTAAGGTTGTGGATTGTGATATTGCATAGTAATATAGTACAGTAGTGGGTATATACATGTATTGGTCAGCCCGGTTAAGGTTGGTACACTGTGTCATTTTATGTGTATGGGGCTATTTACAATGGAGATTCGTGTTGTTAAAAAATAGGCACAAAACTGTCCAGTATACAACAATGAGGCTATGTTCACAGATATTTGAGCGCCCGGGGACCGTTTCACTAAACATCGTACGACTAAACTGGCCGTAAGTGCACATTTAGGATAGTCTGGAAATTTAAATTGATGTATTTACATTTATTGAACATAGGCTGCATATGCAGCCGATGTTCAATAAATGTAAATCCAATAATTGTTTACAAGAACACATTGTTAATGTGAAATCTACAGACTAGCATAGGTTTGCACTTACGAACATTTTAGTCGTACTAAGTTTAGTGAAACGGCCCCCTAGTTCCACGCTATTCGTCATCGAAACTTTCATAATGTTTCAACAGGAATAATATATCCCGGCCTTTAATCTTTATCAATGAAGTAGTTTACTACTTGGCAGTTACATTACATTCTATACGTTCCTTTTGCACTCACAATCCTCAATTATTAAGTACATGTACCCGTAGTCGCCTGGGGGCCGTTTCACTAAATTTGGCACGACTAAATGTTCGTAAGTGCAAAATTATGATAGTCTGTAAATGTCACATTAACAATGTTTTCTTTTAAATTATTGGATTTACATGTATTGAGCATAGGCTGCATATGCAGCCTATGCTCAATAAATGTAAATCCATCAATTTAAGTTTCCAGACGATTCTAAATTTTCACTTACGAACATTTTAGTCGTACGGAATTTAGTGAAACGGGCGCCTGTATAGTCGACGATACCCACAGCCAGCGGGCAGTGAATTAGGCGGTGTTCAGCCAAGTTGCAGTTAGGCTAATATGCTTGTTATTTATAATGTTGTCATTTGTAGTTCTGTTCGAAACATTAAAACCTCCACTGCCCCTGTAGGCCAAGAGTAGTACGTTAAATACTGCCAAAGATCGGAAAAAATTAAACAAAGCTGAATTTTTCACCATAGGTCCCGGATATCATGAGAATTAACATATCAAAACTCCCCATGAATCCGAGTTGAGCTTTCTTCAAAATTCAAGATGGCCGCTCAGATGGCCGCCAACGATGGTTAAATCTCTTAATGCGCTCCAAATGAGCTACAAATGAGCCAAATGTTTACAAAAAAGAGCATATCACGGCACAACATACATTTTAAAACATATTAATATGTTTCTACCATTCAACATGATTAAAAATGGCCGCCATAAATTTAAAATAAGAAAAATATGTCCAAATTGACTATTTTTTTAAAAGAAATAACTTCATCTAATCGTTTCGTTACAAGGACTATGTCTTCTTCCATTTTGGTGTACATTGTATAACTGTATTCAGAATACACAATGAATAATCTATCCGACATAAGTTTCTTATTCTGAATGGTGAATACTAATGCAAGGCATTTCATATGCTCCGCTCACGGATCGTATTTCTGATCATCCATTAACAGTTACATGCACTATAATAACTCAAAAATGTAGTCTAGTCTAGTTTCCCATCTATTTTAATAATTTATAAATAGATCTACGTATCATAACGTAGTATAAATAATTGTGGCCGTGACTGGAGAAATGGTGCTTATGTGATTTGTTTCCATCGTAGCTCCTGGTCCGCTAGAATTGTAATGTTTGTTAGAAGCATGATGGATGCTTAACTGACTGAATGGCGAACAGTGTAGTTCCTGATCAGACTGCGCAGGCTGATCTGGGGCTACACTGGTCGCATTGCCCATAAGCCCCATTTCTCCAGTCACGGCCACATATAATGAGACACGGTGACGTCCAAATAGTGACAAAATGTTCAGACAGCGCTAATGTTTGTCAATGTTCAATATCATTTACAAGGTGTATTATCACGTGCTTACAACAATAACAATAATTACTGAAACTTCCGGAAGCACCTCTGATTCAAAGTACGTATTTTTTTATAGTGTCCTTATTATGTGACTGATTTTGATGAAATATGACGCATCAAACGCATCTTGTTAAGATGCATTTGGTGGTCTCGGTACTTTGGCCCAAACTTCTGTCGTTTTTGCGAAGAATCGATTTACGTGTTTACTTACACGGAAATCTATTCTTCGCAAAAACGACATAAGTATGTGCCGAACTCCCGGGACCACCAAATGCAGTTCATGAAGACGCATTTGCAGCGCCATATTTCATCAAAATCCGTTGAATATTAAGGAAATATCAAATAATATTTACTTTGGAGTGTGCACGCATTCAACATGTTCAGTCATTGTTGTTGTTGTTGTAACCACGTGATCATGCACCTTCATTTAGGAAACAGTAAAATTTCACAATGGGTTTTGGTATAAAATACGAATATATGCAAATAACAGAATGTTCACTCCCCATGCAGTGGCCGGGGATTCCGTAACTAGGCGTAAATTGGAAGTGACGTTGAATAAACAGTCGACTGATTACGCCACTGCACACGGCGGCTAGACCGGTAAATTGGAAATAGTCCGGCACGGTAAAATTGGCTTAGACATTGCATCGTTAACTCTGCATGCTAGCGGCGAAAATATCCGCCAAACGAATTAGGAGTATATGTTTTATTTCTCTCTGTAAATATGTCTTGAAATTTCATTAGAATTGTGTGATATTCATGATATTTACGGGGAAAAATACAAGAAATTATGATGATTTGTCGTCCGCTATTTTTGAACTATTTATAGCCCACAAATTTCCCAGCATGCAAAGAGTTAAAGGAAAACTTCGCAGTTTCCTCCGTTTCTGATTTGGGAGTTGCGAAATTACCTGGGGCCCGTTTCACACGACTAAAATGTTCGTAAGTGCAAATTTATGATCGTCTGGAACATGATGAGTGTCGCGTGAATTTCTGACAACAAGGCGCGACCTCTAGATTGGTTCTAGATGTAACGTTTTACTTATATAAGTAAGTAAGTAAGTTAATTCTTTATTTAAAGAGGGTAACCAAATTGGCGTGCACCAATCTTCACTAGGGCCCTCTCAAACACAAAAACATATTTACAGTGAACAGGTTATGGCATGTATAAAACAAGTAATGCAACCCAACTGCCACCAGCTACACGTAGCTGGCAAACTGGGTTGCTTGCAATACGCAATTTTAACATGATAATTTATGACAAAACCGCGCTTATTGTCTCAGACACGAGCAGGTTGCAGATGCTGACCGACCCGAAACTCTAATATCCCGACAGAGTCTGTTCGGTGTAGACATTAGTGATTAAATGTTAGTGACTGGATAACAAACAATAATGACCCAGATCAGACTGTGCGTATGCGTAGGACGGTCAGGATCTACATCAATTCGTCGAGACAATAATACCGTTTTTGCCATGTCAAATCTAATATCCCTAAATACCGGGAGACTCGTCTGTCGAAACAGCTATAAACCGGGACCTCTCTAAACGAAGGATATCACAATACAATTAGTCGGTAACTCGTTATATAATAACCATACACATTGGGATATCATTTCTTTCCGGCAATCTCCATATTTCATTGAGATTTCCCAAAACAAACGACGTCACAATAAATAGGGTTATTACGGCTGTTTTGCATGTAATTTATGGACTGCTTTATTTTAGCTTTCTGCAAAAAATATAGTTTCATCAAAACTTAAAATTTTTTGTCTTGTCATTGCTGTCACTAAATCGGAATACTCGGTACCAAGAATAATTTTGCATGCACGCAATTTTATAATTTTTGCTCGATTTTGATTTGATGAATTAGACCAGATAATACAACAGTAGTCGAAATGAGGCTGTATATAAGCTTTGTAAAAGAGCAATCTATGCTCTACAGAGAGGAAATCGCTAATTTTTGATAGCAACCAAAGATAATAAGATACCTTTTTAGAAACAAAGTCAAAATGGTCATTCCAAAGCATATTTTCATTAAAGTTTAGTCCAAGGATTTTATCGCCAGTAGTGACTTCCAAATTTATATTATTATATGTCAAGTGAATTTCATTTTTATCCAGTATTGTTCTTCTCTGCCTGGTTGCAATAAGCATCACTTTTGTTTTGTTAGTATTTAAAAGCATACCATTTGTTTCGCACCACAGTTTCAGTTGATTTAATGCTATTTGCAAATTAGATTCTACCTCATTAATGTTACTCTGGATATCATAAATGGTTGTGTCATCAGCATATAATTCCAGCACAAACATATTTACACAATTCCCTAACATTTTATTGGCCTCTGTCCAAAATGTATATCCCAGTAAACTCCCACGTCAAACTACTTTCCGTAACCGTGAGGCGCAGTTAAAATAATTCTTAAGAAAACGGAAAATAAACACATTTTCTTGATGAATTTATTTCAAATGCTGGAATTATACGGAATGATTGGCATTTTTGTGGAATTTTTCGGGGATATAAACTTGGAAAAGTCGCGGGAATACCGTGACTGGACGAGGCCTTCCGGCCTTCGTTCAGTATTCCCGCGACTTTTCCAAGGTTATACCCCGATAAATTCCACAAAAAGGCCATTCATTCCTATAATAAATCGGTTCCTGTAGCAGACTCGGACAGTATAGCAGGCAAATCATTATTTTGAACATTTAATGAATAAATTTAGTTGATATTGGCAAAAGAGTCGAGAGATTAATTGAGATTAACTTCTATGCTTTCATTGGTCGAGAAACTACTGCAAACAATAAATTATTTGAACTATTCATGGACTCTTATGGCGTATGGGAAATTGCGCATCCTATCATATGTGTATTTATTCCAATTCATGCTTTAATAATATAATTTTCATCCGAGTAATGTTATTTCATATATATTATATTTCAAAAGATACATTATTTTACATACAACATATTTGATATAATGAGATGTTATAATTAGTCCCAATTTACATAATTTATGCAGATATTTCAACCTTCGTAACTTTCGACTTGGTTGATTGATTGATTTTATAAGTAGTTTTCGTCATTTAGTTTCTAATATCGGTGTCTATTCATTCAAATAATAGGAAAGACAATGTTAACACGTCTGAAATTCTATTTTAAGTAACTGTAATGAACACTCCTATGTTGCGCTTGGACTATTCCTTTGATCGGGAAAGAAGCTGCATGATCACGTGGTTACAACAACAACAACGTCGCCCACTCCAAAGTAAGTATTATTTGATATTTTCCTTAATATGCAACGGATTTTGATGACATATGGCGCAGCAAACGCGTTTTCATGAGATGCATTTGGTGGTCCAGAGAGTTTGGCACAGACTTATGTCGTTTTTGCAAAGAATCGATTTCCGTGTCGGAGACACGGAAATCGATTCTTCGCAAAAACGACAGAAGATTGGGCGAAAACACAGAGACCACCAAATGCAGCTTAACAAGACGCGTTTGATGCGCCATATTTCATCAAAATCCGTTACGTAATAAGGACAATATAGCATAATACGTACTTTCAATCGGATTGATTCTGGAAGTTTCAGTACTTGTTGTTGTTGTTAGTACCACGTGATCATACACCTTGGGAAAGGGTTAATTTAATACAAAATCATGACAAATTCCCATTCAGCTGCATGCAGAAGATACTGTAAAAACACACGATAGCGATAGTATCGGAATTCGGCACCAGTGAACCTGAATGAGACACAAGGGACGCCCATATTTGTATTAACAAAACCGCTATATAAACAGCAGAGATGTGCATAATTTATATTGCATGTGGTTTTCCATGTGTAAATCATTCCCATTGGACCGTGATTAAATCTAGTCGAATCCATCCGACAGCTGCACTCAGTGGCAGTTAAACATGCAAATGTGAGACCTACCGTGCAAACATGGGGCAACGTGACATAGCGATTTGTAAATCGCCTCATCATTTGATTCTGTCTGATATCTGTCCTGGTTATGACTTATCCGGTTCAAGATTCATTTTCTGATCTTGTATTATACAAACTACACCCATAAATGACATCGTTGATGTACTGAAGTGGTTGATCAGATGCTACGCCGCTCAAAATCTAGATAAATACCATGATGCTGTGACACAGTAGCTGTGTCTGTGACTGGAGAAATGGGGCCTATGTCATGTGAGGATAATCAAACGTCCGATCTTCTAACGCACTCCCGAAGTCGGATACGGATCAAAACTATACGTTTGAAGCATTACGGGAGAATCATTTATTAATTTGCGAACAGTGTAGACCCAGATCAGACTGCGCTGATGCGCAGTCTGGTCTGGGTCTGCACTGGTCGCTTTGGCAATACATATAATTTCTCCAGTCACAGCCACACATCAGACGACAACGTTGTCTGGTCTTGAATACACAATAAATATTCTAACTAGCTATTTTCTGCCTGGCTACGCAATGTTTGATGCATCAGTTGATATACTGTTCGTGTGTCCGTACGGTTTAGCGAACGACTATCGAGCTAAATCATACAGAACCGTATCTTAAAGGAAGACACTGTCGTGACAAATATATACGAAACAAATTACACATGCTATTTTCATCATGTTTAACGCATGTACCGTCGTGATAATAAGGGCAATTCGTCTAGTTCAAAATTAGTTTTTAAAAATTATAGTGCTTATTTAAAATCAACTAATTTATTTAATTGTGTGATTAGTTTAACTTCTCTCTTGTAATTCTTGGTCAGATTGACAATGTACTGTATTTATGTTTTACACATTGAATATGTTTAATAGCTTATTTACGTCTGACCACGTCTGTACCATTATATTTTTATTATAAGAGACGACGTAATAGCACAATATACATAACATCCCTATATAACAATCAATAAATGTTAGTATCAATACAATTGTAATCTGTGAAAACTATGGAAGCCCTGGAGGGACTTCTGACTTCAATACTTCTAACTTCATTGCTTCTAACTTCCTTATTTGTAACTTCCTACTTCCTTACTTTTAACTTCCAACTTCATTACCTCTTACTTCTAACTTCCTTACTTCTAACTTCGAACTTTATTACTTCTACTTTTAACTTCATTACTTCTATCTTCCAACTTCATCACTTCTTACTTCTAACTTCCTTACTTCTAGCGTCATTACTTCTAACTTCATTACTTCTAACTTCATTACTTCTTACTTATAACGTCCTTACTTCTAACTTCCTTACTTCTAACTTCATTACTTCTAACTTCATTACTTCTAAGAAGTTATGAAGTTAGAAGCAAGCAAGTTAGAATTAAGGAATTTAGACGTAAGAAGTGATGAAATTGGAAGCTAGAAGTAAAAAGTAAAGAAGTTAGAAGTATAGGAAGTAATGAAGTTGGAAGTTAGAAGTAATGAAGTAGGAAGTACGGAAGCTAGAAGTATTGAAGTGAGAAGTCCCTCCGGGGCTTCCATAGAAAACAGCTGCTGATATGGTATACTATTTTACAACAAATACTACACATTAAATCTACATCCAAGTAGTCATCGCTAGTACTTGTATTAAAACAAATTAAAAGTTTTTCCGTGAAAAATCAAATTAGTGTAGAAATAAAAACAGATAGCATCCCGATCAGATCGTAGATGAACGGCATAACAATGATTGTGTGTAGGCAATATTCTCCGTCATTTGCGGAAGTCATGACTGAGTTTCGAAATCAATATCGGCTGAATTCAATAATGATGATATTCCACAGCTGCGCTCATTGCATGATAAACCCTTTTACCCCTAAATAACTGGAATGGATTTTGATATGTTAATTTTGCAAACAATCCATCCGTCACAAAATGATTGGTGTTTTTGTTCTCAAAAATATGAAATTTACTTGCAAAATGTGCAGATCCTGATGAGACGGCTCGTCACGAGCCGGCTCATCTGGATCTACACTTTTTGCCACTACCACTATACAGGCATGTGGTGTGGTAAGGGTTACCGCTGAGAATGCGGAAAACGAAAACTGTCGTCTTCAGTCTGTTGTTAATAAAATAATAATTAATTTGACAGCACTTTAGAATCATTTCCATAAAGATTCTGAACAGCTGCCAATGCATGATTTATGAAAACAATGGAAAACAGAAACTAAACAGCACACGACACATTTGAATTCAGCATTGTAAGGGTTTAAAACGTACGTTGGTTCTCAATTATCGTCACGTCTGAATAATCCCTACGCGTCGAGCGTTTTATCGTCATGGAGAAATCAAATTGTACTATAAATTCGCCACATGATCAATAATAAACACTACCATGCAAACATATGTTCAAACAAATCATGTCTGGCGAATATCGTGTTATTTGTTCACACCTAAAGAGGTTATAGTACCTACATAGAACATACCTCTTTGTTTGAGATGTACGTCTCTGATTTTTTTTCAAGTTGCCAGATGCATATATATGGAGCCGCGCATGGGGACATGGATTTTTTTCTATTTATTCGTTCCCACGAAATAACAATTCGTTCCCTCAAATTAACAATTCGTTCCCGTCGAATTAATAAATCGTTCCCCCGATATAACAATTCGTTCCCTCGAATAACAATTCGTTCCCACGAAATGACAATTCGTTCCCTCAATTTAACAATTCGTTCTCTCGAATTAACAATTCATTCCCACGATATAACAATTCGTTTCCGTGGGAACGAATTGTTATTTCGTGGGAACGAATTGTTAAATTGAATTGCACATTTTCACATCATATCAATCTACATTCGCCTTTTTACAAGCAATAAGGCCATAAACTTCACAATTTGGACCGGATTTCTATAAATAAATTCAATGGGAGATAACTAGCTACGATCCCTCATTGTATATCAGCGGATGTTGATATGCGGAAAACGAAAATTTTCGTTGTCTGTTGTTTCATATTTTTTCTCAACACAAACATAGTTTGGTAGCACTGTAGAATCATTTCCATCGGAAATGATTCTAAAGTGCTGCCAAACCATGTTTTTGTTGATGAAAATGCAAATTAAAAAATAACCAGCAGACGACAAAAGTTCATTCAGTTGTGTAAGGATTAATTTACCTGTTTACCTGTCATATTTACAGGATGTGTCTATACACGGTGTTGCGGTTTATATAACGTTGATACTATGCAGTTGTGTTGATAGTAGCCTTGATCCAAGGTAGGAACATTTCTGCAATTTATCAAGATGTTTCCATAACTTTTCTGCAAACTTCGTGTGTGGATTCCATAGATCAGACGATTCAACTTAAGCCGAGCAACGCAGTACATATTGTCGGGACAAAAACGATATAGTTTGTTTGAATTTGATGTTGTACCTTCGGACATTTGCGTTATTTCATTAAATATGTTTACAAAATTACAATATTTTTCATAAATAAAGTCAAAAGTTGACAAAACTTTCAGAGCGCATGCATGTACTCTGAAAGTTTTGTCAACTTGTGTACTCTGAAATTTTTGCAACTTTTGACGCTAATTACGGGAAATATAATGTTTGAAATTTTATGAAATTATGCAGATGTCTGTAGATATAAAATCACATGGCGTGTCTTATATGCTTGTGTATAATACCTATTTCCTGTGGTTAGTTTGGCTGTGGTCGTGTTTAACCTGGATATACAACATCCAAGATAGGAATATAACAGATACCATGTTACTGCATTTGTCGCAGAATCGGATATCATTCTCAAAGTAAGTACAATGGAACCTCTCTAAACCAGACAACATGTGATCTTATTTTCGATAAGTTTCTTGGTCATTTATCTCGGGTGATAATGTCTGTTCGTGTTCGCCTAGCACATAAATATGGCTCAGAATGATCAAATGTTTGATTTACAGTGCAACCTCTCTAAGCCGGACAACCTGGGACCTCCCAGGGTGTCCGGTTTAGTGAGGTTTCACTGTAGTATAATTGGTGCTGCACTTTCACGCCGGTGTAAAATGTTTCATGTCGAAATAGGCTCCGGATTCCTGACGAATTCCCATTCAGTTACATGCATAAGATACTACATAAACACATTTTCGTCTGGTGACCGGCGCACCGGGTATGGAAGGCGTTCGAGCCAATTTCCACCCTTAAATATAAGCCGAATAAGAATGGTATTGCGCCGGTTACTAGACGGAAAATGCGTTTATGCGATAGCTCTAAGTAGATCAGAGTGGAATCTTGTCAGGAAACCAGTGCATTTTTCGATGTCCGACCAAAGTTAGAAGCATTGTTCATATACATGTATATAGAGTTAACCGATGAAAGCCGAAACACGCCGAATGCCTTTGGTTGAGGTGTGCCCTTTTCATATGCCCCGAATATACACGCTTACGGCGCCGCAGTTGGGATGTTAATTTTTTATATAACAGAATCACAAGTTTACGGAGCCCCGCAGGGGACGTACAATTCTTTTTTGTATTAATTAGTTCCCACGAAATAACAATTCGTTCCCACGAATTAACAATTCGTTCCCTTAATTTAACAATTCGTTCCCACGAAATAACAATTCGTTCCCACGGAAACGAATTGTTAATTCGTGGGAACGAATTGTTATATCGTGGGAACGAATTGTTAATTGGAGGGAACGAATTGTTAAATTGAGGGAATGAATTGTCATTTCGCGGGAACGAATTGTTAATTCGAGAGAACGAATTGTAAAAGAATGGGAACGAATTGTTATTTCGCGAGAACGAATTGTTAAATTGAGGGAACGAATTGTTATTTCGTGGGAACGAATTAATAAAAAAAAATATCCATGTCCACTGCGGGGCTCCGTACAAATCCACCAGCATTGAGCTATCTGATCAAATACCGATTGAAAATTGCATGAAATTATACTATGAAACATATAGATTGAGGTACATTATATGTGAGATATGAGAATTTGATGTCATTTTCTTATCCACCCGATATATATATATGTTTCACTAAACTTCGTATGACTAAAATGTTCGTAAGTGAAACATTATGATAGTCTGGAAATTTCACATTAACGATGTTGTTCATGTAAACAATTATTGGATTTATATTTATTGAGCATGCAGCCTATGTTCAATAAATGTAAATCCATCAATTGAAATTTCTAGACGATCCTAAATGTGCACTTACGAACATTTTAGTCGTACGAAGTTTAGTGAAACGGCCCCAGGTATATTGCATCTGCATTGCTCCGATAAGGTGGTAGATATATAATAATATTATGTAAGCAAACTTAATGTCGGAGAGGACTGAAATATCATACCCGGGGCGCCAAAGTGCTAAATGGGGTGTTATTTGTGCTCGGCGTGCTATTTTTGGTTTGACACTGTGGTTACCTATTCTGACACATAAACAACAAATTCAGCAGGTATAACCCAAATACAAAATGGCCGCCATATATTGTTTGTCCCAAAACTAATATTTGGATAGTATTTTCCATCAAATTGTGTGTTTATCATTCATTTATCACGCACATATGATGATTGAATGTTTCTATATACGAAGGTACTCCGGTGTCCTCCTATATCGAACACACATCATGACACTACTTTGTCGTTTTTACCATTACAACTTAATTTAAATCAGTTCGAGTGACTGAACGGAAACAGTGAAGACCCTGTTCAGTCTGTGCTGATATGTAGACTGGCAATATTGGTATATATTGGTGGCAACAACAAGAGCTCTTTCCTTCCGCAGAATGTTGTTGTTACTATAATAGTCCGTCGGCTGTCGTTAGAAAATCTCATACTTGGCGCCCCTGGTACCAGTGGCCAGTTTCACTAAACGCCGTACGACTAAACTGTTCGTAAGCGCAAATTTAGGATCGTCTGGAAATTTAAATTGATGGATTTACATTTATTGAGCATAGGCTGCAGCCTATGCTGAATAAATGTAAATTCAATAATTGTTTACAAGAAAACATACTTAATGTGATATTTACAATTACATAATTTTGCAGTTACGAACATTTTAGTCTTATGAAGTTTATTGAAACGGCCCCAAGATGGCCCACCGTGACACTGGTCTATATTTCGTTGGTTGTACAGTTGCTAATCACAGTGAGCGGACTTGAATTAGAAATGACAGTTGAATTAGACCTTGAAGTGTCTGTAGTATGTGAGCAATGGGAATTATGTGGCTGGGACTGGAGAACTGGGGTGTATGTGATTGACGACCAGTGTAGCTCCTGATCAAATAGTACACTCATGTAGCCTGATTACGATACTGCTTGTTAGAAACGTGACGGGTGTGTCATGGATGGAATGGCGAACAGTGCAGATCCTGGTCAGACTGTGCGGATGCACAGTCTGACCTGGATCTACATTGGTCGCAAAACCCATAAGACCCATTTCCCCAGTCATAGCCACATATGTGAGCAGTGCCTCGTTACTGTATACCGATAAGTTTCATGGATTGGCCAGCTCGGCCATCTTTGCGTGTTCAAGCCATCAGCCAGTTTGACAAAGTACGGAAAATGCAATATAGAACATACGATATAATGACCTGGATCTACACTGGTCGCAAAGCCCCATTTCTCCAGTCACAGCCACATGTCAATAACTTTCCCATTCTCCAAATTCGGCGCGAGATTTGACATCGATTATGTCTGTAACATTACTTTCAGTTTGATCCTGTCCATACTTAAACATTTGTGGTGGTTACGTTGGCCCGTCAGATCTGAACAATATTGTATTCTTCTCCCATATTTCATATTTATTTACCAATGACATTTCCATGTATCAGATCGAATCAGGAAATGTATCCATCTTCAACAAGCGAACGTGACAGTTCCGCCAGCTTAGGTAATAGTTATAGTTCACATATTGAATTGAGCGAGCTTGAAATTAGTTTATTAAACATTCATTATGTCAACTATAACCCACTTATTGGTTGTCCCGCCTTCTTCACGTGCACATGTCTGCATAGTAGCAATGCATCAATACGCGCTTTCGACTTGCGACACAACTACGACATTCACCGTTTGACACCAACGCGCACATGTACACGTGTAAACAGGATGCACAACACGTGGATTTCTGACAAGAAGCCGTGACGTCTGGATTTAATATACCTTTCTACATATTGGAAACTTTAATGAATACATTTAGTCGATATTGGAGAAATAGTCACAATATATGATTAATTGAGACGAAATACTATGCTTTCATTGGTCGAGAAACTAGGTCAAACAATAAGTATATTGTATAGACGATTGCAGTGCATTCACAAAATATACAACAAATACATGTAGTCAAGCGGCCCATAATAATCGACGAACATGACTAACAGAAAAATACGGAGCCTCGCAGGGGACATGGATCTTTTCATTAATTCGTTCCCATGAATTAACAATTCGTTCCCACGAAATAAAAATTAGTTCCCTCAATTTAACACTGACTAATTCGTTCCCTCGAATTAACAATTCGTTCCCACGGATTGTTATTTCGTGGGAACGAATTGTTAATTCGTGGGAACGAATTGTTAATTCAAGGGAACGAATTGTTAAATTGAGGGAACGAATTGTTAATTAGAGGGAACGAATTGTTCTATCGTGGGAACGAATTGTTAATTCGAGGGAATGAATTGTTTAATTGAGGGAACAAATTGTTAATTCGCGGGAACGAATTGTTAATTCTTGGGAACGAATTGTTAAATTGAGTGAACGAATTGTTAATTCGAGGGAACGAATTGAGTGAATGAATTGTTAATTCGAGGGAACGAATTGTTAAATTGAGGGAACGAATTGTTAATTTGAAGGAACGAATTGCTAAATTGAGGGAACGAATTGTTAATTCGTGGGGACGAATTAGTTAAAAAAGAATATTACGTCCCCTGCGGGGCTCCGTAGAAAAGGGATACATTAGAAGTGAGGTTTTATGGCATATGCTCATTTGTGTCACGGACTGTGCTGTATTGTCACAACATACTGCATGCTTCTTGTATTTGTGTGAATGTCTGAATATTGTCATACATGTATGATCAGCATTTGTGTGAAGTTTGTCATATGACCGTTGACTCCAGTATTTGTGTGAATGTTGTCATATGACCGTTGACTCCAGTATTTGTGTGAATGTTGTCATATGACCGTTGACTCCACTATTTGTGTGAATGTTGTCATATGACCGTTGACTCCAGTAGTTGTGTGAATGTTGCCATATGGCCGTTGACTCCAGTATTTGTGTGAATGTTGTTATATGACCGTTGACTCCAGTATTTGTGTGAATGTTGCCATATGACCGTTGACTCCTGTATTTGTGTGAATGTTGTCATATGGCCGTTGACTCCAGTATTTGTGTGAATGTTGTCATATGGCCGTTGGCTCCAGTATTTGTGTCAATGTTGTCATATGAACGTTGACTCCAGTATTTGTGTGAATGTTGCCATATGGCCGTTGACTCCAATATTTGTGTGAAAGTTGTCATATGGCCGTTGACTCCAGTATTTGTGTGAATGTTGTCATATGACCGTTGACTCCAGTGTTTGTGTGAATGTTGTCATATGACCGTTGACTCCAGTATTTGTGTGAAGTTTTTCATATGACCGTTGACTCCAGTATTTGTGTGAAGTTTGTCATATGACCGTTGACTCCAGTGTTTGTGTGAATGTTGTCATATGACCGTTGACTCCAGTATTTGTGTGAATGTTGCCATATGACCGTTGACTCCAGTATTTGTGTGAATGTTGCCATATGACCGTTGACTCCAGTATTTGTGTGAATGTTGTCATATGGCAGTTGACTCCAGTATTTGTGTGTGAATGTTGCCATGTGACCGTTGACTGTAGTCAACGGTCATCTGACCACATTCATACAAAATTATGGTTTTAATTTGCATTTAAACAGAAATTAGTTATTTGGAATTATTCTCATGAGCTGTATGTCCGCTTAGACAGCATTTACTGTACTATTTACGTTTCGCTAATTTCTCCCGACGGGCGTTTCTAGAACAAGTGTCCATCCACGATGACGTATTTACTCAATCAGTGGCTCCATTATAGCGTAGACTTGTCGGGAAATTGGCGAGTCCCCAGGCGCGAGCATACACTTGTAGCCATCCATCAAACTTAGCTAATCTGATAATGCAATTATAATTAAGATACGCGCTGGTACTAAATATACGCGCGTGTGGACGTTTGTGACGAAAACGACACTTCGATCTCAGCGTGTCTGAATCTTAAAGGTGTATGCCCACTCAGTAGGCACAAAATGTTCTATATATCAGAGACATCACCTGAGACATTTCCTGGCAAAATAAACATTAATTCACCATTTCCCCACGTACTGATTGGCAATATTATACATTTTATATCAGACGTAAATTTCCACACTGATATCAGGGACGATAACCGTGTTTCCTTACAATGTTACCGGACATTTATAATCGGTATTTATTTTTTATGTGCAACGATCATACTTTATAACCTATCGAAAATATTATTTTTTCGGGTGACGCATTTAATTTGTATCAATAATTAAAAAATAGTATGCCTCATTTGCATATGAAAATAACCTGATACCACCGGGCGTCACTATCAGTAAAATAAATATTACTAAATGATTATATCTGTATAGCGGTCATTCGTAATTTGTATAACATGTTGAATAGTGACACAATTATACACTTATTTAATTCCTATACGGAACAGTTTGTGCCTACTGAGTGGGCATGTACCTTTAAAGTGACTGTGTCTCAGACATTCAATGTCTGTTTCTTTAACCTCTGTTTTCACATCATAAACGGTAACTAAACCATATCAACCAAATTCACTGTTTCATAGACTTATGACAGACGTGATGAATGGGGGAGATAATTGGGTAAAGCATTGATGTGTACAACGATCTGGTTAAACCTGGACTTAACTCCCAAATGACAGGTTATACCCAGCGGAACCTCTCTAAACCGGACACCCTGGTCCACAGGGTGTGCGGTTTAGAGATGTTCCACTGTAAATGATACATATGACTATGTCAAGGTATGCGGCTGTGTTTGGTGAGCGTGAACAGGCATCATCATAAATATGCACCAATGAAACCCATACAATTAAGGATACCCAGACTGCCTGCGTGTCCGGTTTAGAAAGGTTATACTGTACATAATATGGGGAGCCATATTTGTTCGTCCATTCTTTAGGTATGACATTTTTCGGGGAAGATAAACATGTATTAACCACTACCGGACGTATTAATTGGCATAATTATACTTTTTTATATCAATAGTGAATTTCCACACTCATATCATGGGCGATGTCTACGAAGCCTTATAAGGGACATGAGAAGAGAAAAAATTGTTCTGACAAATTTGATTATTTCGTTAGAACGCATTCCAATTCGTTCTAACGCATTCCAATCCGTTCTAATGATTTCAATTAGTTCGCTCTAACGAATTGGTTCTAACGCATTGCAATTCGTTCTAACGCATTGCAATTCGTTCTAACGCATTACAATTCGTTCTAAAGCATTGCAATTCGTTCTAACGATTTCAATTATTTCGTTCTAACGAATTCGAATTCGTTCTAATACATTGCAATTCGTTCTAACGCATTCAATTATTGCGTTCTAACGCATTCAAATTCGTTCTAACGATTTCAATTATTTCGTTCTAACGAATTATAATTCGTTCTGACGCATTGCAATTCGTTCTAACGCATGGCAATTCGTTCTAACGCATTCAATTATTGCGTTCTAACGCATTCAAATTCGTTCTAACGATTTCAATTATTTCGTTCTAACGAATTCGAATTCGTTCTGACGCATTGCAATTCGTTCTAACGCATTGCAATTCGTTCTAATGCATTCAATTATTGCGTTTTAACGCATTCAAATTCGTTCTAACGATTCCAATTATTTCGTTCTAACGAATTCCAATTCGTTCTAACAACAACAACAACTGTGCCATTGCCGCCATTGGCATGACTAAGGTATCACGGGACAGTGGGCGGCTAGCTTTAAAAAGTGGGTGGACGATTTTCTATATACTTAACTACCGACCCTGCAAGTTACACCAGTGTTTCTAGAAAAATAGGTTTATGAATATTTCTTGACTTTGGGAGGCTTGACTAGGTGTATTTTTTAGAGTATTTCATAATTCTACGAAACTGAATCTTAGCTCCGGTTGATTTTGACATCTTGGAAAATGGCGCATGCTATGCTGTCTCGCCGATACGGTTTCGTGTCAGAATTTAAGGTATTTTTCTGGCATTTGTAGCGAAAATTTGAGGTGGTAATGACCCCGCTTTGGAATAATTTTCAGGAAATGGTGTGGTGTGATAGAACAAGACAGAACACATTCTCTGTGCCTCATATTTTCATGAAATCAATTCCAACAAATTCAGTCGTGTTTAAATTTTTGGCCAAAAATAGGTGGGTGGGGTAACTTTGTAAAAAATAAGTAAACACATATCATGCGGTTACTGCATTTTATTGTGTCGCGCGATTTGTACTTCATTTGCGAGTATTTTTCAATATTTGTCGCAAGAGCTGATTGTGAGAGGCGGTGATTTTCATAAGTCATCCGCCGTCCTCAGAAAAGCAGTCAAGTTTGGCTATTTTCAACCGTCCCGTGATGCCTAAGCTGACGTTGCCCGCCGGAAGTTCATTCCGTAAAGAATCTGCCCTACACATCCGCCAGAAATGGTGTACAATAAGGCTGTCAGTAATGGCTAATCTACCACCCGGAAATTAAAATGGCATGACGGCTAGTCAAACAAGCCAAGTTGCCCAATGTAGACATATACTGAGTTGTAGGGCTATGTCCCGAGTATACGTCTGCACCGTCGGATTTGGGCCTGAATCCCATTAACAAATATAGTGGTCAGTTGAAGTCAGAAAACCAAGAAAATGGTCAAATAGACCACCCCCTGAATTAAAATGGCATGGCGGCTGGTCAAACAAGTCCAGTTGCCCAATGTAGACACATACTGAACTGTAGGACTATGTCCCGAGTATGCGTCGGCACCATCAGATTCGGAAAGTAATCCCGTTTTCAGGAAGTCAGAAATGCACGAAAATATCGACCACCCCCTACAACAAAGGGCTATGAAATATAAATGGAATGCGTTATATCGAATTGGAATGCGTTAGAACGAATTGCAATGCGTTAGAACGAATTCGAATTCGTTAGAACGAAATAATGAATACGTTAGAACGCAATAATTAAATGCGTTAGAACGAATTCGAATGCGTTAGAACGAATTCGAATTCGTTAGAACGCAATAATTGAATTCGTTAGAACGAATTGCAATGCGTTAGAACGAATTGAAATGCGTTAGAACGAATTCGAATTCGTTAGAACGAAATAATTGAAATCGTTAGAACGAATTGTAATGCGTTCTAACGAAATAATCAAATTTGTCACAACTTTTTCTCTTCTCATGTCTCTTATACGGCTCATTAGATTTATGGATTTACATTTATTGAGCATAGGCTGCATATGCAGCCTATGCTCAATAAATGTAAATTCTGTGTTTCCTGACAAGGTTAACGGAACAACTATTTATTCTGTCTGTTGATTTTTGCATGCGCAATGATCATACAATCGGTCGATAAAATATGTTTATTTAAATGATATAAGTAATTTAAATGTACGGCCTTATTTGTATATCAGATAGTCATATCGACCGCGTGTAATACCAGTCCCAGCAGGAAAATGAAATACAGTACACGAAGATATAACAACACGGTGGCCACCATGGTACGGCCGGTGAACAAAGAAGTCCACTTGGTGATTGAAACTGGTTAGCGCGGCGCCGTAAACCTCCCAAAACCCACCAGTTCTACAGAATAATATATAATAGTAGTACTTCTGGCCTTTAACTTGTACAGTAATTTAACAAAACATCGTTCATAAATCTTCGTAAATATGCCAATGTACATCACGCAATTGTACACTGAATATACATGATTGATGCTGATTGATTCTGGCGACTTAAAATGTCGGTTACCGCAGAGCGATCGGCAGTCCAAATTGTGTTTATGAATCTAGCGTCTGGGAAACAAATGATCAGTCTGCGTATCGTCGTACAGTGGAACCTCTCTAAACCGGACACCCTGGGAGGTCCCCAGGGTGTCCGGTTTAGAGAGGTTTCACTGTAAATCAGGCATTTGAATAGTTTTGAGCCATAGTTGTGTGCTATGCGACCATGAACAGAAATTATCACCTGAGATAAATGACTAAGAAACCCAAGAAAATAAGATCGCAGATGTTTATTGGTGTCTGGTTTAGAGAAGTTCCGCTGTAGTATAACTACGGTCTTTATGCAGCCAGTGAAACATTCGCCATGCATCTAACGCTTCTGGGGCCCGTTTCACTAAACGTCCTACGACTAAAATGTTCGTAAGTGCAAAATTACGATAGTCTGTAAATTTCCTATTAACACTGTTTTCTTGTAAATAATTGTTGGATTTACATTTATTGAGCATAGGCTGTATATGCAGCCTATGCTCAATAAATGTAAATCCATCAATTCAAATTTGCAGACGATTCTAAATTTGCGCTTACGAACATTTTAGTCGTAAGAAGTTTAGTGAAACGGCCCCCTGGTGGACAACCACCAAAGGTATTTGCTATATAAACTAACCAATGACCACACAGTTTGCTATTCTCTGCTACTTCCATGTTTCGTATGGACGTTGTGAGACCTATTTTCCCATAACATGCAGCCATTCTGCTTTGAATAATGACTAATTAAAACATAGGTTTAATTATTGTTAAGACAGATAAATTCAACCTCGTGTGACCACCCTGATGGTGGCGCAAAAAAGTCAGCGACCGGAATTGAAACCGCCTCACATGAAAACATGCTCCGACTTACAAAATAATCCCAAAGCATATGCTTGAAACTGATGTAAGTAATACATTAACATGCCTGTGACGTAGATTAGTACACCAATTGACCGGTTTTTGCAAGCAAAGAGTGCATGCATGATAAACCATCTGGCTTATTGTTTGTAAAGGCTACTTCTGACTGCACCGCACATGCATATCTGTAGCCCATTTCATCAACATTGCAAAGTATACTTTACTAGCAATGTATACTTTGAGGGAGTAATCATTTATTTTTCCTGAACTGCATTATTTCATATAAAACTAACAAATGCATATATTTCATGATTAAAAGTATGCAGAATTATTATACTGAATTTATTACATTATCACAGCCAAATTGGCTGTGATAATGTAATAAATTCAGTATAATAAAAATTAATAAATTTATCATAAAATTGAAAATTTCTCCCTCAAAGTATACTTTGCTACTAAAGTATACTTTGCAATGTTGATGAAATAGGCTACTGATGATTTAGTGTGAGTAAACCTTCTCTGCCGTCCAACTCTTGGTTATTAGACCGCTATCTTATTTCTTTTGTCGTCCGCTGTATATTTTTTATTTTCAATTTTTATCATCAAAAACAGGTTTTGACAGCACTTAGGAATTACTTACAACATGCTTTGACAGCACTTCTGAATCATTTCCTGTCAAACCATGTTTTTATTGAGAAATAAGGCAAGATATAAAAGCAACAGCAGACAAAAAGTGTTGTGAGTAGCGGTCTAAGGGTTAAACCATGTAAACAGCTATATTTAAATGTAAGTACATTTACTTTTTTTATCAATAACAAAACAGTCACAATTATCAATTATCAATTGTTTTTATTTTATGACATTATTGATTTTATTGCGTTCCAAAAACAATTCATTTGGGAAATTAACACGGGGCAAATAAGGGCTGTAAATTGACGAAGAAAGTCGTCAAACGAAAAATAATTCCAGCACAAAACTATTTACACAATTCCCTAACATTTGATTGGTCCGTAGCAAGTCTCTGTCCAGAATTTATATCCCAGTAAACTCCATGCCGAACTACTTTCCGTAACCGTCAGGCGCAATTAAAATAATGAAAACGGAAAATAAACACATTTTCTTTATGAATTTATTTCAAATGCTGGAATTATAAGGAATGAATGGCCTTTTTGTGGAATTTATCGAGGATATAAACTTGGAAAAGTCGCGGGAATACTGGACGAGGCCTTCCGGCCTTCGTCCAGTATTCCCGCGACTTTTCCAAGTTTATACCCCGATAAATTCCACAAAAAGGCCATTCATTCCTATAATAAATGGTGATTCAATTTGATATTTGCTGTGACAGTTTAGGCAATTTTCAGTTACGGAGCCGTAGATATTGCTATAATGTTGAATTAAATTACAGGTATATCGTATCTATTATGTTCACTTAAAACTTGTTTATCAATTGCAACGATATCCATGTAAGATGAGTGTAATTTTCTGGCAAAACATGTTTGTTATTGAGACATACGATAGTTTTTAGATATACGCAGACTACAATATTCCTTTCTCGCGTGTTTAGGGTACATGTTAAAGGTACATGCCCACTCAGTAAGCACATACTGTTCTTTATTGGAATGAAATAAGTGTATAATTGTGTCCACCAGTTCTAAAATGTACGAGTCCCGCTATACAGATACATATATAATCATTTAATAGCATTTATTTTACTGATAGTGAATCTCGGTGGTACATATATCCGGCTATTTTCATATGCAGATGAGGCATGATATTATTTTATTAGTTGTACTAACTAAATGCGTCACCTGAAAAAAAAACAACATTTTCGACAGATTTTAAAGTATGATCATTGCACATAAACAAATTAATACAGAGAATAAATATTAATGTCTGTTAATATTGTAAGGAAACACGGTTATCACTCCTTATATCAGTGTGAAATTTTCGTCTGATATAAAATGCATACTAATGCCAATCAATACGTGGGGTAATGGTGAATAAATTTTACCAGAAAATGCCATATCTACAGAAAATACAAAGTTATCAGTGGGACCCCAGCTTTAAAAACAAGTGATTTCAAATTAGTCCAGGGATAAGACATTCCTATATGTCTACTGTCTGTTTCACAAAAGCTGCCCAAATTGTACAGCCATATAAACAATACAAAAACAATATTTATTTTGATAATATTAAATTAAAGGAAAATTTAAGAATTGAATGAGCCTTCTTTTTATTTCGTGAAATTTGGTCCAATATTGATTTTATTACGAAAATACAATTTCGCCATGTTAAATCCCCATAGACATCTTCACAGAGGGGAAATATTTCTTATTTCAGAAATAGTGGACCGATTTCAGAATTATTTTCCAATTTTTTTCGCTTTTCGACTCCACCTCCAGGTTCTGCTGGTTTTCCCTATGTTAAATTCCCATAGAGAACTCATTTTTCGTAATAAAATCAATATTTGACAAAATTTCACGAACTAAAAAGTAGGCTCATTTTTAAATTTAGCTATAATTTAATATTATCGAGAAAATTATTGTGTTTGCATTGTTTATATGGCCATACAATTTGGGAAGGTTTCGTGAAACAGACAGTAGATTATAAAGCAGACAATGTTTATGCCTGGCCACATGGCGCTCCATTCCTCATACATATATCACGCCCATCGCGTGACGGGGTGGCAAGGCGCCTTAATAGCGTTCTCTCCCTCGCCAGTTCGCCATCTCCAGCCACGCTGAATATTAGCAGCCCGTGTTATAGCTATATTGCTCACACCATTGAGAAATCAGCCATGCCATGTGATTTTGTACCTTCAGACATCTGCGTAATTACGTTTACAAAATTTGCAATATTTTCGGTAAATGGCGTCAAAAGTTGACTTGCGGAATACTCAATTTTTGAAATTGTAAATTTTGTAAACGAATTTAATGAAATTACGCAGATGTCCGAAGGTACAAAATCACATGGCGTGTCTCATTTCTCAATTTGACTGTGACTTATGTGATTTGTGACCAGTGTAGATACTGGAGAAATATCACACTCATGTAGCAATAACGATATATGGTGCTGGCTAGAAGCATAAGGAGTCTTTCATTGATGGCATGGTGAACAGTGCAGATCCTGATCAGACTGTGCGGATGCACAGGCTGATCATGGTCTACACTGGTCGCAAAGTTTAAACCTCATTTATACAGTCACAGACAACAATAAATAACGGAGATGACGGCGACATGGTACCATTAGGGATGTTATTTATTCACATGCCATTGACCGATGTTTAAGGCTAGAAATTAGAATAGATGCATTGATTTAAACTAAGTAGTATCTCAGTGACATGAAATGAACAATATATATGCACACGCAAGGTGTATGATCAGGCGCGGAGGTCGGGATAGCGCTAGGGGTGTCCGGGGGCATTCCCCCCGGATTTTATTTGAAATCTACATCGCATTTCCTGCCTTCTGGCGCATTTTGGAGCAAAAATATTGACACCTGTCACAGTATGTTTAGACATGATTTTTGATTGAAAACGTTTAAATTTTGAAACAATAAGACAACAACAGAACAATCGCATCAAACGCGTCTTGTTAAGCTGCATTGGTGGTCTCGGTACTTTGCTCCAAACTTCTGTAATTTTTTCGAAGAATCGATTTCCGTGTCAATCGATTCTTCGCAAAAACGACTACCGCACTACCGGGACCACCAAATGCAGCTCTTGAAACCCGTTTGCTGCGCTATTTCATAAAAATCCGTTTCCTATTAAGGAAAATATCAAATAATACTTACTTTGGAGTGGGCGCGCTTTCAACACTTTCAACCATTGTTGTAACCACGTGATCATGCACATTGACACGAGTCTATGTACATTGATAAATAAACAATTCATTTGTTGACATCAGAGATGGACATGTAAGTGTGTAAAAGTCGCGGGAAAAGACTTGGAAAAGTCGCGGGAATACTGGACGAAGGCCGGAAGGCCTCGTCCAGTATTCCCGCGACTTTTCCAAGTTTCCGACTTTTCCAAGTTTATAGACGTGCTGGAAATCTCGTTGAAATGTAAACATTTCTTATAATTTATATTAAATATGCTCGATATAATGATCTTGTACAATATATGTACATCATGTGGGCAACATATGCTTTGGTAGCTTAATAATAGCATAGTATATTAAAACATATTGCACTAATGTAATAAATAGTAAAATGAGACTGATACAGACTACACGTGACGCAATCAGTACACCTTCAATATATCATGCAATGCTTATACAAATATAGAATATTATTATGAGCTCATATTAAACTCGGCATATTCACGTTTCTTGTGAACTCAGTAAACTGGTTTAACCCTTACACCACTATCTTAATTTGTTGTCGTCTGCTGTTTATTTTCTGTTTCCATTTTTATCATCAAAAACATGCTTTGACAGCACCTGAGAATAATTTACAACATACTTTGACAGAACGTTAGAATCATTTCCGTTAGAAATGATTCTAAGTGATGTCAAACCATGTTATATTGAGAAATAGGGCAATACATGTATAAATAAGCAACAGCAGACGACAATTGCTGTGTGTAGCGGTCTAAGGGTCAATAGTTTTCATATTAAATCATCACGATGCGCCGGTGTCTGTTATAACAGTACATGTGTATCCGCATATGTGTGCTTGTACATGCACATGCATTATAGGAATGAATGGCCTTATTGTGGAATTTATCGGGGTATAAACTTGGAAAAGTCGCGGGAATACTGGACGAAGGCCGGAAGGCCTCGTCCAGTATTCCCGCGACTTTTCCAAGTTTATATCCCCGATAAATTCCACAAAAAGGCCATTCATTCCTTATAATTCCAGCATTTGAAATAAATTCATCAAGAAAATGTGTTTAGGAATGAATGGCCTTTTTGTGGAATTTATCGGGGATATAAACTTGGAAAAGTCGCGGGAATACTGGACGAGGCCTTCCGGCCTCCGTCCAGTATTCCCGCGACTTTTCCAAGTTTATACCCCGATAAATTCCACAAAAATGCCATTCATTCCTGTAATCATAGCTCTATGTAGCATACTACAGGGGGTTGAATAAATGCTGTTTATATCTGAAGTAACATAATAGACCTGAAGTAGCCTAATATACATAAAGTGCCGATTTTGCCTTTATTGTTTTACCTTTGACCCCGAATCGCGGCCTCTGATTGGACATTCTCAACAGCAAATTCAAGATGGCGTCGGATTTTAAAATCAAAATCGCTGTCGATTAAACCAAATTTTGTCCATTTTCACAGTATATGCGATATAACCAAGGACATGGACATGTCCGTCATAATGCTTAATGATTTTAAAGCTCGCCCCAATAAAGCTGTCTAAGCTCAACCGAATATATTTTATATTCGACGGCACTAACCATATATTTACTATTTATACCGCAACCATTGCTCCATGTAGCATACTAAAGGGGGTTGAATAAATCCTGTTTATTCTGAAGTAACCTAATATACCTGAAGTAGCCTAATATATATGAAGTGCAGTTTTTGCCTATATTTTTTCACCTTTGACCCCTAATCGCGGCCTCTGATTGGTCAGTCTCAACAGCAAATTCAAGATGGCGGCGAATTTTAAAATCGAAATCGCTGTCTGTTCAGTTGAATTTTGTCAATTACTCTCTCAATTCAATAATGGAATACCAAAAGACAAAAAACAATAATAACCTTAATAAGGTTCAATGGTAGAATTATTTTGAGCGATGAAATTAAGATCTTTATATTTCAAACAAATTTGGACATTCAACAACTGAACACAATAATAACGTCGTCAACAAACCACAAAGGGAAGTGAAATTTCTCCACTCGCCTACATTGGCACTCATATAATACTATATTATTACACTACTTAATAATAAAGTGGATCATACCGTAACAATTCTTCTCACTCTCAACTCAATGTCTTGAACCTATTCAAGAAATAAACATGATATACAACAATGCAATTAAATGCACGGCTACTACGGGTGGGCGGGTGAAAAAAATGCATGTCTAAAGCATATAAGCTGAAAATCACCTGTGAGGAAAAATGAACACCTAGACCGGTCTGAAAGAGAAAAGTATTTCCAACCAATCAGAAGCAAGGCATTTAGAGTAACCATGACTAAAAACAAACAACTATATAACTTCATAAAAACTTAATTTCAATATAAAGTAATAATTCATTATTGGAACAAACTATAATAATATAGCATTTCTTAAAAAAGAACAAATAACTATTTAAATGAAACATAAATTTGACTGGTTAATAATTAAACAACTCAAGTACTCAAATACTAAATTTAAACCGTGAACCAGACTACGGAAATGAGACCGGAAACAGTATGGACGTAAAGAAAAGTTTATTTTCAATATTCGAGGTAATTAACATTTTTAGAGCTAACAAATCCCAATTACTCTCTCAATTCAATAATGGAATACCAAAGGACAAACAACAATAATAACCTTAATGAGGTTCAATAGTAGAATGATTTTCAGCTATGTAAATCCAGAACTTTCTATTTCAAACAAATGTGGACATTCAACAACTGGACACAATAATAACGTGGTCAACAAACCACAAAGAGAAATTAAATTTCTCCACTCGCCAAGCCGAAGGCCCACCAAACAAACAGAACTGGGAAAAGGGGAACAAGCACTCAAAATTTAAGTCATCCCATGCAGACAACCTGTAACTGTCATGTGATATTAATTTAAATTTCATATTTCAAGCATAAATCACTTTACACACAAACCTATTTTACCATTAAAAACAGATTCAAGTACAAAATGATATTAAACCTAAAAACTATTCAGTTAAACCGAAATTCACGAATGAGATTGTGCGTCCATAAATGTAACTAAGTGTCTAGCATAGATGCACATTTGAGTATCATCGGGTTACTGGTTTAAAGCCAAATTTCAAATAAACGAAGGCTGCGTGAAACCCTTACCAAACTGTGCAATTGCACCATTTGCTCTGAATTACACAAGCGATTTCGAACTAGAATAATCACATATATGCAGGTTCCGTACTTCTTAACCTTTCCCAATTCAGCGGGATTGTTTAGGGTCTTCTACCCAACCAACGTGTGTTCCCAAATGGAAGGAAATTAGCAGTGCCTTTAACAGTCTATGCCAATCCTCAATCCTGAAATGGGAATTGAAAAGAAGGACAGAAACTGCAAATACACACACAAATACAACAAGCATATATTAAATTCGCTATCAATTCTGTATACAATTTTCTTTACACACACTGCGAACATAAACGTATCCAATAAGCTAAAAGTGCAATTGGCTCTAGTCCAGTGCAACGCCCGTACCACTAGCATATTATGCCAGCTGATCCGGTATCACACAGTTTCACAGGCAATCATTCCGTCAGCTCACATGGAAAGTACATTAGGAGTTTTTAAGATTCTTAACCAATTGCAAAAAATAATTGCTCAACACTCTAGAACCTTCCGTGTTGAGATGAAGACCCCCGTCTCGCACGGCAAACATATGCCTGAAAGGTTCTCCGTTCTTAGCAACAAATGGACGGAACGTCTTAAGAAATGGAAATTTCCGATATTTGCAAAATCTCCTAATGCGATTATTTGTTTTAATCACTTTAACTTTAGTATATTTGAAGTCTACAGGTCTTGGTAGAATGGCAGAATATAACATTCTAACATGCGGCTTGATATCGCAAATGGAAGCGAACACATTATTAACTGCGGCAGGAAAGTCCTCTATATTCATATTGTTTATGGCATTTGTGCCAGCGTGTACAATTACAAATTCTGAATCAGGGTCCGTTTTTTACCTAAAATAGATTAAGCATCTGCAAGTTTAATGTGATTATTCATTTTATATGCGACCAGTATTTTATCATCTAAAGTAAATATACGATATGTTTTATAAGAAACACTGCGCCAATCACCTTGAAACTGTATTAATTTTGCGGGCACTCCTGCTTGAAAGGCTACGGTTGTTCCATCCCGTCTAAAACTGTTAGAAGAGTAATTATCCGATTTAAGACCAATAGCCGAAATTAAAGACATTAACTTATTCTGAAACATTGGGTAAGTGATACACTTATTCTTTGCAAAAGAAAACAATGGAGCATTACCTGAAACTGGAATCAATTTAACCAAGAGATTTAATGCTTTGACTGGAAACAATAAGGAATCAGATTTTATTAACGGAATTTTCAGTAAACGTTCCCCAAACTGCAAAGTTTTTGTCCAACGAAAAGTGACTAATAAAAGTGTTCCAATTTCCTTAACGTCACTCCTTAAAAGATATTTCCCGAATTTGAACTTGCTACCAAATTGGATTTCCGTGCTAACAGAAAAAAGGCAAATAAAAATAAACACCAAAAACATGTGTCTACAGGTTTGGCAAAATCTAATTTATCATGAAATAATAATAAAATCTTGGGTGTAATAGGAGCAGCCTGGTGCACACAATGTGGATTTAAGCGATTAATGCCCTTCAACGTCAGATTAATTAAATAAGCATTAAAATTGATTTCTACGCCTAACAATAAATGCATTGTACGGATACCACTGATATAATTCCTTATAGCATCAACATATTTGAATGAACGACTTAGAAATTTCCCTTGCAACCGAGTTCAGTCATAAATCTAGAACTGTCCTGTGAATCCAAATGCCAACGGCTCAACAAATCGGACAACCTATTATCTACGCCTGCTATATATTTTGCCTTAATTTCAAATTCATTTATTGCAGCTAAGACACATATTTCACGTAAACAATTTGGTAGAAAGTCATTGCGCGTTGCACCCTTGTTCAACACTGAACAAGCGGACTGATTGTCACAAAGCACGACCATTTTACATCCTTTCAGTCGCAAACCCCATAACTTAAGGGCCACCACAATTGTTAATAGTTCTAGCTCATTAATATGCAATTGCTGATCAACCACAAACCCTGTGAAGTCTGCATGAAAATAAAGGTTGCCTAACAACCCCCCACAACCCGTTAAACACGCATCTGTTGATATTATGCCATCCGGCACTGACCATTGCTCAAATGACATCATCAAAATGCCATTATATGATGGCAAAAATTGTTTCCACCACAATAAGTCTCTCCGAAGGTATTCTGGAATAATATGTCTATTTCCCTTACTTTTATAGATGTACCGAAGAAATGTTAATAACCGTTGAACAAAAATAAGACCTGGCCTAACCACTGTACTTACAAAACTTAATTTACCTATCAAAGACTGTAATTCCTTTTTTGAAGTATCTGATTTTTGTAACCATTTATCAATTAACAAACTAATTTCAATTAATCTATCTGGAGTAATTTCTAAGGTTAATTTTTCTGTATCAAAAAGAACACCGACAAAAGTCATTCTAGTTGCAGGAATTTATGCTTTTTATGTTGATTCTTCAAAACCACATTTTTCCAAAATACCTCCTAAGGTGCTAAAGGCGAAATCTGGCAATTCCGGTGTATCACCCCCACACAAGTCATCCAAATAGTTCAAAATGCACAATCCTAATGTTAACATGATAAATTATAAAGCATTTGTCATTCTTTGGCATATTTGAGCAGCACTTATAAGACCCATGGACAATACAGTGTCAAACAACAAATTCCCTTTGTGTTTGTACCCTACTTTGTGGTATTCACCTGGACAAATACTCAGCTGCCTATAAGCTTTTCTCATATCCCTCTTATAGAGAAGACAATTCTTCCCTTTTTGTTTCACGATCTGAACCAAATCAACTACTTTGGGATATATTAACGATACCCTGTCACCTAAATATTGATATTTTGATATAGAATCGTTTAGTGTATTATTTTTTGGACAACTTAAGTCCAAAATGATCCGCTTCTCCTTAGTATCTTTCTTTGGTACCGTATTTAAAGGTGAAATAATCATTGATATATTAAATGGATTATTTAAAAAAGGACCCAGCATCGTTTTATTTTTAATTTCTTTCACCAAATATTCATTAATTTCATTTGAAAATTCCCTAGCCCCCTTTATGATTCCTAAAAACTTTAACATTGTGACAAGGTTCGGCAATACATCCCAAAGGGAAACCATATTGTAACAAATCACACAACTGGACATCCTTATAATCAACCAACATGTGTCTTAAAAATGGAATATTTAATTAGTTATTAATAATAATTATACAACCTTCAAAGTTATGCTTGCCTGACTCTATAACCTTATTATGCGTGTCAATTAAGAAATGTGTTCTATTAATGTCTAGTTCCGATGCATCACAAACTTTACGCATTTTATGAACCCCCAATTTAGTACTATACCCATTATTATAATCGTCTTTAGATATTATTACTGAATCCTTACTTTTAACTTCAGAAACATTCATTGAAGTCTTTGCGAATACTGGCATAAAAATATCTGGTAAATGTACATTCGCCCTGATTATGCCATCGAGGTGTGCTTGTCATGCTGCAGAATGAGGGCAGTCTTTTGAACATTCCGGATGTTTAATTTTCTTCTTATCTTTAAGCCAGCACTCTCTGCAGATATGCAGACAGTGTCTCATTCGCCCCCTTACTACATCAAAATGATCCCCTTGTTTTGCACATTTGTTCCGATTAAATAATGCACAAAACCAGATTTGCTCCGACTGAGAGGATTCGAATTACTTCTTAGTGTCATTCGAGACACTACGCGGGTTTTTCCTACCCTCTTCTGAACGCCATAGATATTTACTGAGGATTACTTGCTCTATTTGTTGTGAATCATCCCGCCACTTATTAATTCCCAACTCAATACTTCTAACCCAGGCAGCATAAACGTTTTTCAAACCGTCGAAGGTGTAAGTGTTTGAAAAATAAACTATCTTTTTTAATAGTTCAGTTCTTCCCATTCTTTCTTCGCGCGATATAGATGTGTCTGAAATTATTTCTAGCTCTCCGGCTACAAATAATTTCAGATCCAAATTCTCAAATGAGACCGATTTGTTTACATGATCATACTGCAGATTAGAATGGGGCCATTTTTGCGGATATTTCACTTTATCTGAGGCTCTGGCATGCATATCAGACTGTTTTGATTTTTTATGCTTCGTTTTGCATTTACTTCGATTTTTAGAAGTAACAGAATGGTCAGAATAGGAAGAACTGGAATTATTTTCATCAATTTCACCCTCTGAAGGAGAGTCAGAATCAGAGCTGGAGTCTGAAGAAGTATCGGCTAAGCCCATATTCTTCATTTGTGAAATAACGTTCTTGCGTACTTTTTATTGTCTCTCAAGTCTTTCACTGTCAACAAGTCACTATTTACATCGACATGTGATAAGGAGGCCACATGGTTATTGAACTGGGAGTTTGTGTCTTGCTTTTTTGACGAAAGTTTCTGACATTTATCTCCCTTACCTCCTTTCTTCAAGCGTTCCACTTCTTTTGTCGACTTTGCTGATTGCAGCCTGACTCGCTCCTTCTCTTGCTGCCGTGGAATATGGCGTTTCTCGCTTTCCTGGCGAGCTATCTGGGATCGCAATTTCAACATTTCCTCATCATCAGAGAAATCTGAATCATCCGCGTCGAATCCGGATAATGGACGCACTTTATCTGACGGGTTCTCCGCTCTTACAGCGCCGCTTAATTTACGGAAAGCTGCGTCGTCCCCGGCTCCACTCGTACACGGCGGTGACATCAACATACCAGCCTCCCCTGCAGCTGTTGACGACTCGTCCTTTCGCATTTCTGGGAAGAACGCTTCTTTTATAGTACCCAGCGTACTGTCCAACTTTCCCGACTCTGTGTATCTCTTGTAGTCGCTCACCCTCTGAGACGACGAGCGTTTTGGTCTTTCCGACGTCGCCATTTTGTCCTTCCCTCCTCCTTTCCGACAAGTATGTCCTCATTCGCATATGGGACCACCGAAATAAATAGAATAATGAGGGGTAGCTATATTTCTCGTTGCACTACAGGAAGAATGCACAATAGCTATATAAAACACGAAAACGGACAATTATCGAAACATTTTAAACTTGAAAAAATTTCAAGTCTAAAGCATATAAGCTGAAAATCACCTGTGAGGGAAAAATGAACACCTAGACCGGTCTGGAAGAGAAAATTATTTCCAACCAATCAGAAGCAATGCATTTAGAATAACCATAACTAAAAACAAACAGCTATGTAACTTCATAAAAACTTAATTTCAATATAAGGTAATAATTAATTATTGGAATAAACTATAATAATATAGAATTTCTTAAAAAGAACAAACAACTATTTAAATGAAACCGCCATTTTGCTTTGAATGACGTCGCTAGATTTGTGACGTATGGCCAGGGAATGACGTCAAAACTTGACGTCACGCACGTTCAAACGATTAAGTTTGGTATGCGGTATAAATTAAATATATGATTAGTGAACTTTATAAGGGCTCGCTAAAGCTCGCCCCAATAAAGCTGTCTAAGACTCAACCGAATATATTTTATATTCGACGGCACTAACCATGTATTTACTATATATTCACCGTAAATTTCCAAACTGATATGAGGGGAGATGACCGTGTTTTCTTAAAATGTTAACGGACTAGTTATTCTCTGTATTTATTTTTTAATGCGCATTGATCATACTTTATAATCTGTCGAAAATATTATTGTTTCAGGTGACGCATTTAATTAGTATAAACAAATAAAAATATGCCATGCCTCATTTGCATATGAAAATAACCTGATACCACCGCGAGTCACTATCAATTACTAAATGATTATATCTGCATAGTGTGCACTTGTAACTTTTAGAAGTCGTGGAATAGTGGCACACGTATACACTTATTTAATTCCTATAAAGAACAGTTTGTGCCTCCTGAATGGGCATGTACCTTTAATGGGCGGAATATTGAATAATGTTCTTGGTTGTATGTTGCACTGGATTATAACACTACATGATTCATCTCATATTGTTTAGTGCTTTTTACAGGAACGAAATCAAGGTGCATGATCACGTGGTTATAACAACAACAACGTCTCCCACTCCAAAGTAAGTATTATTTGATATTTTCCTTAATATGCAACGGCTTTTGAAGAAATATGGCGCAGCAAACGCGTCTTCATGAGCTGCATTTGGTGTTCCAGACAGTTCGGCACAGACTTGTGTCATTTTTGCGAAGAATCGATTTCCGTGTCGGTAGACACGGAAATCGATTCTTCGCAAAAACGACACAAGTCTGGGCGAAAATACAAATTTCCAAATAAAGTTGACATTCGTTGCGTGATACGGTGGCGTCAAATTGCCCTTTTCTGACAGACAGTCTGTCTTATAAGCTTATACTGTATTAGATATGTACGAGATCTTATAATCGTGTTTGTCTGAAACATATGTTGGTGAACCATTGGTTGGAAACGTACGAAGCCCCGCAGGGGACGTATACTTTTTTTTTTATTAATTCGTTCCCACGAAATAACAATTCGTTCCCACAAATTAACAATCCATTCCCTCGAATTAACAATTCGTTCCCTCGAATTAACAATCCGTTCTCTCAAATTGTTTTGGCGTCCAGCTGCACAATACCTTTATGCGCTCGCAGCTGGGCGCCAAAACAATTCGTGCGAACGAAATTTGTTAAATTGAGGGAACGAATTGTTATTTCGTGGGAACGAATTGATAAAAAATATTCCATGTCCCCTGCGGGTCGCTGTAGAAACGCGCGTTGGAATATTGCGACAAATTCAGAACGAATACGGCGTTGCATTTTTCGCATGTTACTCGCCGCTTTCGAAAATAACTATGATGGATTGAAGGGGCAAGTGGAGAAAAGGGGCTAACCCCCTTTCTCCACTGACCCCTTCAGGTTTTTCATTGTCATGCGTGAGTATGCCGTTTGTTATTCCCACCGCGTCAATCTATTCTAAGACTTTGAGCCGTGGCATACATGTAAGTCTCCAGCCGTGGCGGAAATTAGATTCGAATTATTCGAATTCCATTGCAACTGCAGACAGGGCAGCACGTTGTACGGTGTGCGGATATGAGGTTACAAAGTCGGCGTGATTTAACAGCACGGAAGTCTAGACTCATATAGTGTATAGGAGTGTGTTGTCATGTAGCCTATTTCACCAACATTGCAAAATATACTTATCTTGCCAATATACTTTGAGGGAGAAATTTTCAATTTAAGGATAAATTTATTACTTTTTATTATACTGAATTTATTACATTATCACAGCCAGTTTGGCTGTGATAATGTAATACATTCAGTATAATAATGTTGCATACTTTTAATAAGCAAATATATGCAGTCGTTAGTTCTATATGACATAATGCATTTTGGGAAAAAATAAATGATTACTCCCTCAAAGTACACTTATGTAGATTAGTAATATTGGTGAAATCGGCTACAGGCTTTTCTACGTATGGTTAGCTATATCATATGTGTTCTACATTGAATTGTCCGATCTTTGTCAAACTGGCTGAAGGCCTGTTGAAGACACAAAGATGACAGATCTGACAACTCCAGAAGACATACAGTATACAGCAACAAGGCACTGTCACAAATGTTGCTATGACTGGAGAAATAGGGATTATGGGTTTTGCGAACAGTGTAGATCCAGATCAGCCTGTGCATCCGCACAGTCTGATCAGGATCTGCACTGTTCGCCATTCCATAAATGAAACATCATGCTTCTAACAAGCAATATATTTCGTTTTCAGGCTACAGGAGTTTGCTATTTGATTAGGAGCTACACTGGTAAAAAATCCCATAAGCCACATTTTTTCAGTCACAGCCATATATATGGCATGCATGTATATATTTCCCAATAATTCCAGCACAAAAATATTTACACAATTCCCTAACATTTGATTGGTCCGTTGCAAGTCTCCGTCCAAAATCTATATCCCAGTAAACTCCATGCCGAACTACTTTCCGTAACCGTCAGGCGCAGTTAAAATAATTTTTAAGAAAACGAAAAATAAACACATTTTCTTGATGAATTTATTTCAAATGCTGGAATTATAAGGAATGAATGGCCTTTTTGTGGAATTTATCGGGGATATAAACTTGGAAAAGTCGCGGGAATACTGGACGAGGCCTTCCGGCCTTCGTCCAGTATTCCCGCGACTTTTCCAAGTTTATACCCCGATAAATTCCACAAAAAGGCCATTCATTTCTATATTATGTTTGAATCGTATGATGATCAGGGGTAGGACTAGCTACAATAATTCACCTCCGATATGTTATCTACGGCTACAATTTGACGCATTCAAAAAATGTGAGCAACCGAAGTGCATACCCAAACCTGTTGCATGTATGTCAAAATTTAGTAAACTGTATATTTTATACCTTTAAACAAATAATCTTTGATGTAGAACTAGTACATTGCCAACAATAATAGAACAGGGAAATAATTTTCCCATGGAAGCCATCTATTCTCTAGTTGTTGTTCAACAATCAACATAACGAAATGAAGCTTTCAAATTTACAAGATATACATGTACATGTAAATGTCTGACAAACACCTTGACATGCGTTACATTAAAGAGATGGTGTGAGATGTTTGGAGCGGGGTAGCAATTTTGTTTCTAGGGTAGGACTGGACCATATATACAACTATACTGAACACATATTGACTATCCGAGACGGGTTATCTGGCGCACTGTGCGTTTAACCCTTTCACCCGTATGTAACTGGACTAGAATGTGTTATGTTAATTTTCCAACCAATACAATAGTCATAAATTGATTATCGGATTAGTTCATTTATGACACAAATTTTCTTTTATTTCTAAACAAATGATAATTACCTGCTCATCTGGATCTACACTGTCTGCAATCACCGCTATTGAAGTTAAGTAGAGTTAAATTAGTTAACACCGTTCTGGTTGTTTCTCCAGTAAATATTGTTTGTTCCACGTTTTGCTGCCGACGTACTTTTGGCTATTAAAGGTGCATGCCCACTCAGTAGGCACAACATGTTCTTAGTGTCAGAGACATTTACCATTACCCCACGTAATGATTTTTTTGTATACATTTTATATCAGACGTGTGAGACTATTTAAATGTAAGTATATGTACTGTTTCATAAATTATGACAAAAAAAGGTCACATTCCCCATTCCAATAATTTATTTGATGAAATTCCATCAAATATTGATTTTATTGCGAGAAAAAAAACATGTGTTCAAAATAAGGGCTAAATGAGGGCTAAAATAGATGTTTTAAAATATTTTTTTGAATTTGTGGACCGATTTTAAAATCAATTTTTTGTTCTTAGTTCTTAGCTATCTCGCCAAATTTTGGAGTCGGAATCGTTTTTCGACCCTCTTCGTCACCTTTTTGCCCCATGTTAAATTCACATAGTAAAATTTATTTTTCCCAATAAAAAGCAATAGTTGATGGAATTTCATGAAACAAATGTTTGTGGGGGATGAGTTTCTTGTTATTGGTGTAAGGTACTTACATGCAACTATTTCTCAGATTTAATGTGTTTAACAGCCAAAGGTTCGTCGGCAGAAAAACGTGGAACAGACAGTAGATGATTGACAGGCTTTGCATATTTATAGCACGTCATTACATACTATATATTTTATTTATCGTTCATTGCTCCCCTAAAATACCAACGGTGTAGTTACTTCCTTAAGGTCTTGCACTGTTTTGGTGCATTTAAGTTGATTCGTATTTTTTTTATCTGGCTAGACCACCCATCTAGAGGGGGTGGGGGCGGGGGGCTTAAACCCCCCGTTCACCCGCGGAGTTTAGATAGATCACAGTTTACCACCAGTTGGAGTCTTAATTTAAATGTCGTAAAACACCGGAAAATGCATTTCAAAGAACTCGAAAATAGGACAACTCCCTAGTTGCGAACGGTAACTCTTGCAATTACTCCCGTACGGACGGTACGGGAGTAGATTGCAACAGTTAATCTGTATAATCTGTGACTATTGCGCCTTGGTTTGTTCCTACATTCGAAACCATTTGCCATCTACAGTAGAACGAACCTCTGTAAGGAAAGTGACTGTCACTGTAATTTCTGGCTGTGACTTGAGAAATGGGACTTATGTATGACTAGTCTAGCTGCTGATCTTCTAGCACCGTCCCGTGGCATGGTATGTACCAATACTATTTGTTAGAAGCAAGCCGCGTGTTTCACTGACTGAATGGCGATCAGTTTAGATTCTGATCAGACTGTGCGGATGCAATGGCTGGTCTGGATCTACACTACTTCTACTAGTGTTCCTGATTCCATAAAATCGTATGCATTGCAAGTGTCATATACTCGAAATACAATGAAACTCTCTACTACGGACACGCTCAAAGAGCATGCTCACGTGGCTTAAAACAACAACAATTACTGAAACTTCCAGAAGCGCCTCCGATTCAAAGTACGTATTCTGTTATATGTCATTATTATGCAACGGATTTTAATTAAATACGGCGCATCAAACGCGTCTTGTTAGGCTGCATTTGGTGGTCTCGGTACTTTGGCCCAAAATCTTTGCGAAGAATCGATGTCCGTGTTTACTGTCAATACTGACAGGAACATCGATTCTTCGCATAAACGACATAAGTCGCGAGACCACCAACATGCAGGTCACGAAGACGCGTTTGCTGCGCCATATTTCATAAAAATCGTTGCATATTAAGGAAACTATCAAATAATAATTCCTTTGCACTGGGCGCGCTTTCAACACTTTGAGACATTGTTGTTGTGTTGTTGTGGTAACCACGTGAGCATGCACCTTGACGCTGATGGATCTTACAGGTGGTCGTCCGGTTTAGGTTTAACCACACTCAATCATCATATATTCATACGCGGTGTAGTCAAATGTATTACGTTAAAGAATATGGCAGATTTGTTATGCCATAGACACTCTTTGCTTGCAGAAACCATTCAACTGATGCACTAATCTTCTTCACAGGCATGTTAAAGGTACATGCCCACTCAGTAGGCACAAAATATTCTTCATATCAGAGACATAATCTGAGACATTTTCTGGCAAAATAAACATTCATTCACCATTACCCCACGTATTGATTGTCATTATTGTACATTTTATATCAGACATAAATGTCCACACTAGTATCAGGGGCGATAACCGTGTTTCCTTCAAATGTTAGCGGACATTACTATTTATTCTCTGTATTAATTTTTAATGAGCAATGATCATACTTTATAATCTGTCGAAAATATTATTTGTTCAGGTGACGCATTTAATTAGTATAAATAATTAAAAGATATCATGCCTCATTTGCATATGAAAATAGCCTGATACCACCGCGAGTCACTATCAATAAAATAACTATTACTAAATGATTACATCTGTATAGTGGGCACTCGTATTTTTTAGAACTGGTGGAAAAGTGACACAATTATACACTTATTTAATTCCTTTAAAGATCATTTTGTGTCTCCTGAGTGGGCATATACCGTTAATGTATTATTTGCATCAGTTTCAAACATATGCTTTGGGATTATGTTTGTAAGTCGGAGCATGTTTGTCATGTCAGGCAGTTGTAATTCCAGCCGCTGTCCCACAACATCCATCCACGAAAAATGAAAGAAGCAGCGAATAGCAAAATGTGTGGTCATTGGTTAGTTTATGTAGGAAAAATAAATGGTGGTGGTGGAACTTTTAAATAGAGACGTTGCATTGTCCATACGAAATGAAGCCTGTTGGCGGCGTGATAAGCAGGGTTACCGAGCCATCAATTATTTACTCCTTGCAATTTGCCCAGCATGCAGAATTTTAATTAATTTGACACGGTATACGGTGCTTTCTCACAGCGTCCATATTTGTGGGTGTGACTGGAATAGAGGGGAGCGTGGGCTTTGCGGCCAGTGTAGATCCAGTAGCCTATTTCATCAAAATTGCAAAGTATACTTATCTAGCAAAGTATATTTGATGGAGAAATTTTCAATTTAACGATAAATTTATTAATTTTTATTATACAGAATGTATTACATTATCACAGCCATTTTGGCTGTGATAATGTAATAATTTCAGTATAATAATTCTGCATACTTTGAATCATCAAATATATGCAGTGGTTGGTTCCATATGAAAAAAATATTTTCGGGAAAAATAAACGATTTCTCCTTCAAAGATTAGCACAGTACACCATTCCATCAATGAAGCACCCGACATGCTGCTTCTAACAAGCAATGTCGATAATACATGTATATCATGTAGTTATCAAGCTAGATTATGTGCTATTTCATCAGTAGCTATACTGACACAAATGCCATAAGCCCCTTTTCTCCAATCAAAGCCACATTTCAGCGCTATCGCTGACACGTGCTGTAATGCTATCATGTGTGAATGAATTTGATTACTGTTTTTCCACGTGGTACATATTAACTCATCTCATGATGAGGATACGCTATTTTGTTTGTGGAAAATCCTAAATAATTTCTTTCTCCGTTCTTAGATATATATGTCGTGACCACCATTTGAATCGTCTCGTCGAGACTGTTCATATACGTGGTCATAACATATACTTTTATCCCGTCAACGCAGTGCGTATGTGCCGTGAAACATTTTTGATATCCTGTCAATACGACCTATTCACTGCGTATTAATATGTGCGGTGGCTGGGGTTATTTCTTTTGCATTTTAAAGCCATTTGTAGATGTTGATGGGATAAATAGAATAGTAGGTTAGTGCCGTGAATGGGGAAAAATATCTGGCGCGGCACGGAAACGGGATGTGCTCGGCAGAGCCTCGCCCATCCCGTTTCCTAAGCCTTGCTAGATATGTTTTCTCAATCACGGCACTAACCTACTATTCTCTATGTATTGACAATTAGCAAAAATAAAAAATAATATATTAAAAACAATTCATACCCGTAAACATGTATATGCATTTTCATTCGACCAAACAAATCATTTACCTATAATTCCAGCACAAAAATATTTACACAATTTCCTAACATTTGATTGGCCCGTAGCAAGTCTCTGTCCAACATTTATATCCCAGTAAACTCCCACGCCGAACTACTTTCCGTAACCGTGAGGTGCAGTTAAAATAATTATTAAGAAAACGGAAAATAAACACATTTTCTTGATGAATTTATTTCAAATGCTGGAATTATAAGGAATGAATGGCCTTTTTGTTGAATTTATCGGGGATATAAACTTGGAAAAGTCGCGGGAATACTTGACGAGGCCTTCCGGCCTTCGTCCAGTATTCCCGCGACTTTTCCAAGTTTATACCCCGATAAATTCCACAAAAAGGCCATTCATTCCTATACTGACACGCCCTCTGAATCGCTGGACAATTGCATCCACTACTACACATCTCCTGAAATTAATTCGCATGATCATACCATTATTAACTTGTACGTGTTCTTCTTAGATCCATATTATACCGCAATTTGGATTGCCGTCTCAACCATCTTGGTATTTATACGACTAGATCGGTCAGTTTTACGTATTGTGTCGTTTGACACATACGGCAAAAATAATAATACTGCAAAAAATCAATACAATATTCTAAATATATTAGCATGCAGCATGCTATGGTTTATATTCAGCAAGAATATACCCAATGTCGAGTTTCTGGACTTGTGTGTGACCTCTCGGGAAAATATGTAAGACAAGCCATGTGACATGAAGATGCGTGGTATCTCATGAAAACGATTTACAAGATATACAATAGTGTCCGAAAATGACGTCGAAACACCGCATTTGCCATACACATTTCGTCAACTGTCAACATCATTTACAGAAAATATCACAGATTCTGAAATGCTTTTCATAAACAAATCGCTCTTCTTAGATAAAGAATCACATGGCTTGTCTCATACTGATACTGTGCTAGAGTTGTGAAAAGTTAGATAACTTTACAGTGCTATGGTAATAAACACGGCATGTGAAATGTGCATGTGAAACCATGTGTAAATATAGACAATAATCCATATTACACATTGGCCAGAGCTCAAGATAAGCTGCGTATTTGCGTAAATACCCAAATAAAATTGCCAAAAAAAAAACAACAACTGAAAACAGAAGTAGTGAGTATCAAAAAGCAATGAGAACAATTGTGGTACCTTTATCATGCTGCAGAAAGCAATAAACAGATCTCTTATTTTTCCATGAAAACACATCTTGGTATTTCATTAGAATTGTCTCCAAGGAGACAATTCTAATGAAATGCCAAGACATGTTTTCATTTCGAAACAAACTATTCAATAATTGCTGTCTGTTGATGCGTAAACAGTAGTGTGATTTTATTTTACCCAATTAAAATGTTGAAATACCCAATTGCTTCAGAAATGATGGAGTAACAATACTCAATTACTAATTACTTATCTGGAGCCCTGCATTGACATTGATCAATTTGAAAATGTTAATGAAATAGCCCACTTCGGTATTAAACTGACCAATGACTTGTGAATGCTATGATGCACGAAATGGCAACGCCGCCATTACTATACCAGTAGCCGAGTTCACCAACATTGCAAAGTATTCTTATCTAGTAAAGTGTACTTTGAGGGAGTAATCATTTATTTTTCCCGAAAAGCATTATTTCATATAGAACTACCGACTGCATATATTTGATGATTAAAAGTATGTATACTTCTTATACTGAATTTATTACATTATCACAGCCATTTTGGCTGTGATAATGTAATACATTCAGTATAATAAAAATTAATGTATCCTTAAATTGAAAAGCTCCCCCTCAAAGTATACTTTGCTAGATAAGTACGATAATGTAATACATTCAGTATAATAAAAATTAATGTATCCTTAAATTGAAAAGCTCCCCCTCAAAGTATACTTTGCTAGATAAGTATACTTTGCTACTGGAAGCACACTTTGTGAAACATAATACGTTTTAGTTGTGAAATGATACGACTGTACCAGCTATATTATGCAATACGATGCAAATAAATTGTATTGTATAGTGTATTATTTCATCAACGTCTGCGCATATCTGAACACCCTGGAATTACAATGTTTAAATTCACGACAATCGTGGCAATGGACGGCCACAGTGAATGATATAAAAATAATTGAAAGAACAAATAAAACACTTGTTTACTGTTGTTCATCCATTGGGTCAGTGTCCGATTAAGTGCTTAATGTCCATAATGCGTAATGAGGAATGGTTGTTATGGCGCTTATGGGACTACTTAATATCTTATCAGTTGTATCTGGACTTGTGAATGGTCATAAAAGGACAACACAATCTGATTATTCAGAACAATGGACAGTATAGATAATCCATAGTGTCGTCCAGTAGATGAATGCGTCATCCTGACTACGTATTCAGCCGTTGGCAGGTCGTAGCGTTTGATGTCTTCTCTATGATAGAGCACCGCAAAAGAGCAAGTTCTATAGCCTAATACCGTTGCCATGGGTTTAACCACCGCATAGTCGAGATAAACGTACAGAATGTACGTTTATCTAGAATATGTGGTACTTCTACCCAACGTCAGTGTGTGAACTATTTGCAGAATCCACTCATGCGTTGATCTATAAAACATATATTTACAAGCGCTATAAACAGATCAAACGTTTTTCTAACAACCGTAAACGCAACAAACCATGCATTGGGTTACATCATTGCACGAAGTGTGTTTAACTGCAATATGTGGTGTTTCCACCCAAGGCTTTTGTATAGGAATGAATGGCCTTTTTGTGGAATCTATCGGGGTATAAACTTGGAAAAGTCGCGGGAATACTGGACGAAGGCCGGAAGGCCTCGTCCAGTATTCCCGCGACTTTTCCAAGTTGATATCCCCGATAAATTCCACAAAAAGGCCATTCATTCCTTATAATTCCAGCATTTGAAATAAATTCATCAAGAAAATGTGTTTATTTTCCGTTTTCTTAAGAATTATTTTAACTGCGCCTCACGGTTACGGAAAGTAGTTCGGCGTGGGAGTTTACAGGGATATACATTTTGGACGGAGACTTGCAACGGACCAATCAAATGTTAGGGAATTGTGTAAATATTTTTGTGCTGGAATTATTGTGAGACATTTAAAAAATCCACTAATATGTTGATCTAGAATATTTACATGTCAATGTATTGTGTTGCATCATTCCACAGAGTCCTTCGATCAATGTGTTTCCATGTAAAATATCACATTCAACATTGTTTACATCGCTGTCGCACTATTTCGCGGTTTAATCACACACAGTGCATGTAGTTTTATTGTCTATAAATTTGGCCGTGACTGGAGAAATGTGACTTATGGGATTCGTGACCAGCGTAGCTCCTGATCAAATAGCACACTCCTGTATCATAATAACGATCTGTATTGCTTGTTAGAAGAATGACGGGTGTTTCATTGACGGAATGGCGAACGTTGCAGATTCAGATCAGACTGTGCGGATGCACAGGCTGATCTGAATCTACACTGGTCGCTAAACACATAAGCCCCATTTATCCAGTCACAAATATGATCCTGCGTTGCTCGAGCGTGTCGTATGATATGTTTTGGAGACTTATGTGTGAAATGTCGTATCAGGAATTGCAGCGGAAACAATGCACTTTCCCAGATTGTCTCGTGGGAGTCAGGTGGGAGCGTGCAATGGGTAATTTAACGATTGGGGGTGGCCCTCACGTACGACTTTGCATGTTTGTATGTGACCGTTGAATCCAAGTTGAGGCCGTTACTTTGGTGCGGTATGGACCTGGCACCAGGTCCGGATATTCTAATTGCAGGGCTGAATCTATTTTCTTTTCGGGTTCGATCCCGTATGTAACTTGCTGCATTGGTGAAAAAATCCCAAAATCAGAACGAATATTTACATAATATTCCGTTCTGATTTTCTGATTTGTTCTTTTCGATGTAAACATTCCGTTCTGATTTTGGGACTTTTTCACCAACGCAGCAGGTTACTTACGGGATCGAACCCGTTGTCCCGGTTTTAAATGATCATAGCTGTTGATAGTCCATTAAACGCCAATCAATCAATCCCAGATGGTCTCATCACATCAGCGTGAACAGTATTGTTTATAACGCTTGTGAAGACGCTGTGATCTTAATATGTGATTATGAATGAATAAATGGGGCTTGTGGGTTTAATGACCAGTGTAGCTCATGATTAAATATCACACTCAAATGGTCTGACAACGACATATATATTATATTGCTTGTTAGAAGTATGACGGGTGCTTAATTGATTGAATGGCGAACAGTGCAGATCCTGATCAGACTGTGCGGATGCACAGGCTGATCTGGATCAGCACTGGTCAAAAAACCCATAAGCCTAATTTATCCAGTCACATATGACTGACTATTCAGTTTACGCCATGGGCACGCTTCACTAACCGTTATACGACTAAGACGTTCGAAACTGCAAAACAGATTTGCAATATCATTTTCGCTGACGTCTGCTTTTCGTAACTATTTTGTCGATGACTATTCACATTTAAAACAGGTAGCCTTACATAACCACTGTAACGTGATATGCAAATTCTTAAAGGTACATACCCACTCAGTAGGCACAGCATGTTCTTTATATGAATTAAATGAAAGTATAATTGTGTCACTATTCCACCAGTTCTAACAATTACGAGTGCAAATGTAAATGCTTGGATTTAACGACGGCACTGGCTCGATGACATTGCATGTCGTCTCCAAAGAAGGGGAGATAGGAAGGAGGTGGATACAGAGGAAACCGGCCCCATGGGCCTAGCTCTTAATAGAATAGTGCCCTCTGGTTCTTTAACGTGCCCAGACTCTCATCCAAATCTGATACACGTGACCGCCGTTTAAAGTTTCCATCCGAAAGGACTAGTAGAGCAGGAAATACAAAGTATCTCAGAAATACTGACGCCCTGGAACTGAACCCTGAATCGAACCCTGGTCGCCAGCGTGTTAGTCCGACGGTGTTACCCCTCGGCCACGGTCTGCTCGAGTGCCCGCTGTATGGGTATTCTCATTTAATAATGTTTATTTTACTGATAGTGACGCGCGGTAGTATCAGGCTATTTTCATATGCAAATGTCATGGTATTTGTTTTATTATGTGTTAGTCCGACGGTGTTACCCCTCGGCCACGGTCTGCTCGAGTGCCCGCTGTATGGGTATACTCATTTAGTAATGTTTATTTTACTGATAGTGACGCGCGGTAGTATCAGGCTATTTTCATATGAAAATGTCATGGTATTTGTTTTATTATTATACTAATTAAATGCGTCACCTTAATAAAATAGTATTTTCGACAGATTATAAAGTATGATGATTGCACATAAAAAAAAAAAATACAGAGAATAAATAGTAATGTCCGTTAACATTTTAATGAAACACGGTTATCGCCCCTGATATCAGGGTGCAAATTTAAGTCTGATATAAAATGCATACTAATGCCAATAAATACGTGGGGTAATGGTGAATGACTATTTATTTTGCCCGAAAATGTCTCAGTTGATGTCTCTGATATAACGAACAGTTTGTGTTTACTGAGTGGGCACGTACCTTTAAATATCTGCGTTGAACTCTTTTTATCACACGAACTGTAGTGAACAGGGCTCATGGGATCCTCCCACGTGTTTTGTTGTGCCTGCACGGGCTATTACTGCCATAAGAAGGACCTTATTATATCGTGTGATTCGGCAGATGGCCAGTGTATCAAGTACCAATTAATCAATCATATCCTCTTATGGACTATCCCGCCTGACCGGACTATATGTAGTAAAGCCGCGGAATAATAACGGTCAAATGTGAGTAAATCAATCTTCCTGTAGTGCGGGACATTTTAAGACATATAGTTATAACAATGCACTTGCATGAGACAGTATTGAATCTTAATTATAGACTATAAGCTCAACGTGTGTTCAGTAAATTCCAAAAATAAGGTATAGTCTCGGGTTCTGGTTATAGAAAATGTCCTATAACCAGAACCCGAGGTGGTGCCATCTATGAAGGACACTGAAACATCACAGTTACAGTAAACAGAGAAAACATACTTCCAGAAATTTTAGCCAATCTAGATATTGCTTTGTTAGTGAACCTTGTCTTACAAATAATAGTAGTTCCATGAAGAAGAAAACGGTCATATTCGCCATTTTCCCAGTTAAATCGTTGCCGTCGTACGGAAACGATGGCATGGGTGATATTCCTACAATCGCGCCCATTATTATGTACCAATAGATATTCCGCAAGATAATTTAGTTCCCGACAACGTGTGCTAAGCTGACCAGGGGAATATGTAAAGCAGTTATATGTATAATTGAATAAGGAATGAGTGCCGACGTTCTAACGGTATTACGACTACAGGTCACGTTTAGTCAGCGGTTCAAAGGGCCTATCGGAAGCGCTTTCGGGTGCACAGTATAGTCCTCGGCTGTCTAACAAGACTGATGAAAACCGCATGCAAATAGTCCATGTCTGTCTCAAGTTATAGAAGCTTTAATTTCCGCATGTGTTATCTGTGACATTACATTAAGTTCATTTAAATAATGCAAATTGCAATATATGTGTTTCCATTAAAGTCACAATTACTGTGGCTAAAAATGTATTATTTCTTTTAAACGTGTATTTCTGTATACAGGATCAATATATAAATTTAATTAAGACAGAATGATAAAAAGAAAATGAATACAAATAAATATGTATGGGTCATCTATGACATCACAGCAAGTCATAATGATTCAAGCTATTTTAAAATTAAAACATACATAACTTGTGACATAGATGGAATATTTGCATGCGGGTTTCACCAGTTATATTATATTGTCAAGGACTATAATGTGCACATGAAACACAACTACACACAAGAGGCCCTTTACACTTTGTCAATATATGGCGCCTGTTTATTTGGAATGTAGTCCTTGAATTCGAAATAGATTCAGTTAGATTGACGTAGCCAGGGACCAGGGAGCCGTTTCACTAAACTTCTTACGACTAAGATGTTCGTAAGTGCACACTTATGATAGTCTGTAAATGTCACATTAGCAATGTTTTCTTGCAAAGATTATTGGGTTTACATTTATTGAGCATAGGCTGCATATGCAGCCTATGCTCAATAAATGTAAATCCATCAATTGAAATTTCCAGAAGATTTTAAATTTGCACTTACGAACATTTTAGTCGTACGAAGTTTAGTGAAACGGGCCCCTGGGAACCCGAGGTTGACATAGCCAGGGACCAGTTGCTTAAAACCTCTATTACCTTAATGGACTGTTAAGTGCTAAGGATTTAACAGTCTGTAAATCTAATAGAGGTTTTGAGCGACCGGGCCCATGTTGACATCGACAAATAACACGTGTTTATTTCGAGAATATGATTCGATGCACAGTGGGAAACATTTATAAGCTCGGTCTATTATTTGATTATACAATCCCCTCAGCATGTCATCTACATAAACTGTAATTATCTTTCGCACATCTTCATTCATTGGTGCACAATCACGTGACATATCCCATATGTGGCAGTAACAGGAGAAATGGGGCTTATGGGATTTATGACCAGTGTAACTCATGATCAAATAGCACACTCCTTTTGCCTGATAACGATCTTATTCAGGTAATGTAGTGACCGAATACGTACTGACTGATAACATCTTGTTGTATCACGCATTGACCTGATACAAACATCCGGGTTACAACGAAGTGAAAACTGACGTTTCATTGATCGGATGACGTCATGTGACGTTACCGAATGACGTCAGTGTAATGACGCAATGTAAACAAGTCCGCGTTCTGTCCACAGATAACGACGTCATATGTGGTCATTTTCGAGCATAACACGTTACCTGATAAACAGAATACCAGGCTAGTGTCTTTGATATCAAGTTTATCAGGCTCGGCTCGGAAACGGAAGGAATTCCTCGGCAAGCCTCGGAATTCCTACGCGTTTCCTAGCCTTGCCTGATAGACTTGATATCAAAAGACAGCCTGGTATTCTCTATTTATCAGGTAACTTACCCTGTATTGACCGAATACGTACCGACTGATAACATCTTTTTGTATCAGGCATTGACCTGATACAAACATCCGGGTTACAACGAAGTGAAAACTGACGTTTCTTTTGTCGGATGACGTCATGTGACGTTACCGCATGACGTATGTGTAATGACTCAACGTAAACAAGTTCGCGTTTTGTCCATAGATAACGACATCTGAGGTCATTTTCGAGCACAACCTGTTACCTGATATATAGAATACCAGGCTACTGTATTTTAATACCAAGTTTATCAGGCTCGGCTCGGCTCGGCTCGGCATAATTATATTTGTGACGAGTCTCCTGTAGCCTATTTCACCAATATTGCAAAGTATGCTTATCCAGCAAAGTATACTTTGAGGGAGATATTTTCAATTTAAGGAGAAATTTATTATTTTTTATTATACTGAATATATTACATTATCACAGTCATTTTGGCTGTGATAATGTAATACATTCAGTATAATAATTCTTTTTAATCATCAAATATATGCAGTGGTTAGTTCTATTTGAAATAATGCATTTCAGGAAAATAAATGATTACTCCCTGAAAGTATACTTTGCTAGATAAGTATACTTTGCAATTTTGATGAAATCGGCTACTGATTAACTGGTACACGACACGCCTGTAGCCGAATAAGCATACATGCCACTTGTTAGAAACATGACTGGTTACAATGGCTTGATGGCGAACAGTGCAGGCCCTGAGCAATCTGCGCTGAATACAATGGATGTATGGTGACCGTGCGTGCAGACCCTGCTCAGTATACCCGGTTTACAATGGCTTGGTGGCGAACAGTGCATAACTGTGCAGACGCTGATTCAGATTACAAAGGCTTGATACCGAACAGTGCAGACTCTTGCGCAGTCTGATCTGGGTCTTCACTGATCGCATAGACGATGAGTTCCATTTCTCCAGTAACACCCAAATTTAAGTTCCAACAAGAATGGCCCGTCGGACAGCGTCTGGCAATACGGTTCCGAGCAGATGGTGCTTGTAGATCGTAAGCAATACGGGCCACATATGCCAGTAACATATTTCTCCATCCATACTCGAATATTATATGTGGCTGTAACTTGAGAAATGGGGCTTATGGCATTTTCGATCAGTGCAGACCCATATCAGAGTGCGCACCCGTGATAACGACCTGCACTGATCGCCATTGCAATTGCAACACTCATCAAACATAATGTTTCTTTATCAGTTGCGGGAATGCGTTAGTTGATCAGGATCTACTTTGTTCACAAATGTCGTAAACCCATATCTCCAATAACAGCCACATATCCATCAATAATTAAACAAGCAGTCTCAGATGTTGTACTGTAATTAATTTCGTGATTTATCGTTTTCAGGTCGCCGCCAGGAGGCATAAATATGCCTGTATCAATATCCGTCGTAAACACATCCTCGCTGAACGAAGCAACACGCAATGGAACACAACCGAATTGGACAACTCTAAACACGGAACGAATGTTAGCGGAGGTCAGTGCCCGGGAGGTCCGTTCACTATACCCCGTCATCATATTCTATGCCTCCATATTGGTTATAGGCGTCTTTGGCAACGCCTTGGTGCTAATGGTTTACACCTTCCGGTATAAGCGATCGCCGGCGCGAGTGTATATTCTGTTCCTAGCGTCAATCGACTTCTCCATTTGCCTGTTTGGGCTGCCATACCATTTAATGGATCTCACGCACCCGTACACATTTAGAAACGCATTACTCTGCAAGTCGTTGACATTTATCGTCACCACTTTGTTTTACATGTCCATATTTGGGCTGATCGTTATCGCCGTGGATCGGTATCTGAAAATCTGCAAACCGTTGGGGCGGATTCAGCTGTCATACTTTGGGCGTAAATGGGCGTGTGCAGCGGCCTTCGGGCTCGCTTTGCTTCTATCATGGCCCAACTTACTCCTCTACGGCCGCAGTGAAATGGAAATGGACGGCGTCATAGGCTACGCATGCTTCATCGAAACGGCGTATCTGGAAACGACTTATCCGTTCGTGTACGTAATGTCCACCTTGATTGTATGCACCGGGTCCACAGTTTTTCTGGTCGCCGCGTACGCACGGATCTGTCACCAAATATACACGCGCTACCAGGGGGTCCGGTTCGCGGTAAAGTTCAACAAGTACGCCATGGACGACATCTCCGGCACGGACGAAATCAGCGTGAAGTCCATCGACATTGCCCCTCACACGGAGGTTCACACTCCCCCGGAATCCCGCAATCTCCTGTTGGCCGGAGACGATACAAATTGGAACAGTAATTCAGCAGGTAACACACTTCGCATTAGTCATATACTAATCCGAATTGTCTGTCAGTAACGCAAGGCGACTTACTTGTAATTACTTGTAATTTTCTGTCTGTAACGCAAGGCGACTTACTTGTAATTACTTTTAATTTTCTGTCTGTAACGCAAGGCGACTTACAAGTAAGTCGCCCTGCGTTACAGACAGAACATTCTGGATAGTGGAATACATACTGTTTATTCAACCAGGCGAGCTGATTATCGTGAATTTAATGCATGAGTGTTTGGGTACGTACGGTAAACAAACGAGTGAGCACAGTGAACCAAGTTTGTTTAGCGGTAAGACCCAATCACGAGTGCATTGGTTCAAGATAATCAGATCATCTGGTTAAATAAACATTTCTCTTACATGTCATATGTGATACTTTATTAAAATGAAAAGGCGACGAAGCTAAGTTGTTAGAACTTTTTTTATGGCGTAATATCCGTGTTTTTAAAAAGTTCAGCCCGCAAAATATGTGCTGCGACCGACATTAGCTAATTTGCATAAAAGCTGTAAGACCTCAAATTTGGATGCTGGTTGTATATATAATTCTTCGCTAGCGCTCGAATAAAAAAGCAAATTAAGCTTAAAACATAGACACGATTCAGATGGTGTTTTCGAGAACATAATTAGATTGATCAAAGGAAATACGTCATTGCGACGTTATTGATATATGACGTCATTTGTCCAACAACAAAATCAGGAGAATGGTGTATTTATTTATGCAATGGTGTTTAACGGCCTGACAACTGCTAAGGTCAGTATAGGCCGGGATGAGGCACCGAATCCCATACTTCACATGTGGTGATGGGGGGAAATTCCAACATCATAACCAAATATTTACAGACAAAATATACATTCAGCACTGAAATGAGAATAACCTGACATGTAGCCTATTTCATCAACATTGCAAAGTATACTTTAGTAGCAAAGTATACTTTGAGGGAGAAATTTTCATTTTTTTTTTTAATTTATTAATTTTTATTATGCTGAATGTATTACGTTATCACAGCCATTTAATGGCTGTGATAATGTAATAAATTCAGTATAATAATTCTGCATACTTTTAATCATGAAATATATGCATTTGTTAGTTCTATATGAAATAATGCATTTCAGGAAAAATAAATGATTACTCCCTCAAAGTATACTTTGCTAGTAAAGTATACTTTGCAATGTTGATGAAATAGGCCCCTGGTGCCAGGTCCACACCACACCACCAGAGTCAGTCACTTAGCTCCACTCCCTAAAAGTAATACTATTGATACTAATCGTACTACTTTTATAATGTGTATAACTTGATACAACTCTCAAGTAACGTCGAATACATACTGTCGTATATTGCATTGACTGAGATACGCATGTCGGGGGCCACGGCGGGTTCAAAACTTTCATTGGTCCAACGACGTCACCTCGCATTGCTACGGAGCCCCGCGGGGGACATGGACTTTTTATTATTAATTCGTTCCCACGAAATAACAATTCCTTTCCTCAATTTAACAATTCGTTCTCTTGAATTAATAATTCGTTCCCACGATATAACAATTCGTTCCATCGAACTAACAATTCGTTCCCTCGAATTAACAATTCGTTCCCACGATATAACAATTCGTTCCCACGAAATTACAATTTCTTCCCTCAATTTAACAATTCGTTCCCTCGAAATAACAATTCGTTCCCAAGAATTACAAATTTCTTCCCTCAATTTAACAATTTCGTTCCCTCGAATTAACGAATTCGTTCCAAAATAAACAATTCGTTCCCACGAATTAACAATTCTTTCCTGTGCGAACGAATTGTTATTTCGTGGGAACGAATTGTTAAATTGAGGGAACGAATTGTTAATTCTTGGGAACGAATTGTTATTTCGTGGGAACGAATTGTTATTTCGTGGGAACGAATTAATAAAAAAAAAGAATTCTACGTCCTCTGCGGGGCTTCGTACATTGCAGAATGAAAGCAAGTATTTAACGACAAGCGTGTTATATGTGCTCATCCTCTAGCATGAACGTTATCTAATCAATATAATACATTGCTAGTGTCTTTTGGTATCAACTTTATCAGGCTCGGCGAACCTCGGAATTCCTACGCGTTTCATACCCTTGCCTGATAAACTTGATATAAACAATTCAGAGCTCCAGATAAGAGATAAGGTGGATTTTACGCACATATTTTAGCAGAATCCGCATTGATTATCAGGAATGGAAGTACAAAATACTCACAGCAATGCGAAATTACGGATTGATTTTTCAAATTGTGTAGTAAAAATACATAAAGTTGAAAATTGAATATTAGATTAGCTGCAAAAAGCAAACACTATTTACTTTTTGCAGTTGAAATTAGTGAATGTTTAAATTTGTTTTAGTTGATAGGCGTAAAAAAAAAAAAGAGGTTTGTTTCCTGTTACCCGACCGACCGTCTAGTTTTACCCCCGACTGTAATTTTTTTATTGTCAATTTTACATCGGTCCCGGAAAATGTTGTCGTGACCGCGTGTTTTACCTGTCCCGTATCCAACATGGCCGGCGAGAGCAACAGTTTGATTGCTCTGCGATGTTTTTGGTGCAAGGTCAACGAGATTCGGGTGGTAGACCATGGCCCGTCGATAAATGGCATTTACAACATGGTCCACACCAAATCTACGCCATTTAAGGCCACTTGCTCTGTAAGTATTGGCGATTTACAGCGTTAGAATTGTGTGTTTTCGCGGCATGAAATAAGTTATTTTCTAATATGACATGAAATTTAAAAAAAAATAGCTGTTACAGTTGTGTAATTGTTTACTTTAGTGTGTCTAACAATTGATTCTAGATACACTATGACTTTTGACCATTTTTCCTGTCAAATAGTAATGCTTCAATATTGGACTATTCCAGTAAACATACCTACTCCCCTGTGGAAGAGATATTCATGTGACACAGTCCATCCCCTACATTTCTTTTGTTCGTCACCCTCCCTACATTTTGTGGTGATCACGCCCCCACCAACCCCCTACATTTTTTTTCTCTTCCACAGGGCAGTAGGTATATTAACAGCGGCGTCAAAAATTGATTCATCCGACCCGGTCTCACTAAATTACAATGATACATACAGTAAAAAGTAAAAATAAAAGTAAAAAAAAAAAAAAAATCCCTACCTACCGACCCTATATATTTCGGGCCCGCAACAGGAAACAAACTTCTTTTTTTTTTTAGGCCTTATCGTTTGTTCCCTATGTAATAAGGAAGAAAATAAATAATACATTTGTAAATTTAAAGTAAAATACAATGTACGCATTAAATTTGAAATATGGGGGTATAATACTTTTTAGATACAAAACTTATCTGGAGATTGGAAAATATTCCAACATATTCTGTCTGCTGTAGACGACGCCGACAGCCGAATGTTGCCGTTTGGTCCGGACACTCCCACGTACTCCAGCCAATCGCTGGACACTGGACACGAGCTGCAAGACACCGTCAAACCTGACTCACATCTTCGTCCCGAGAACCAGTTTCCGCTTATCATAGGAAGCAACATTACCGTCAGCAGTATACAGTCACAGCATAATGAATTAGCCGACTTTATACAGGCAACAAATCATTCGCATTCCACTTCGACAGACGAGAGCTTGTGTAACCTATATTTGAAGTCATATTCCAGTTTAGTAGGCAACCACATTCAAACCAACCAGAATACTGGTTGCGAATCTGACGTCAGAGCATCGTCCGCAGACAGAATGCCGATAAAACATAACAATGGTAGAGCGGCGTATGCGTCTGATGAAAAGGCGAGAGAAACATACACAGGCAGTGGGCAGAATGTCAGCGCATCTAGTCAACAACCAGACCCCTGCTTACCCCTGTGTATCCACAAACCTATCAGGGCCCTACAGAGTAGGGCAAAGAACAGACTCAGTCTGCCATCACACGTCAACGCGCACCGGTTCAAAAACCGCGACTTGTGTCGAAGCAATTCCGAGCGGTTCCGGAATTCGGTGATTCCCGACAAGTTATTGTTCTATGCGTCGGACCAGCATTTCCTACCGAAATCAAAAAGCCCAAGTGTTGAGTTTAAAAGTAACGACGTACTCCGAGTACATAGCGGCAGCATCGCGGATGGAATGACGGTAAAAGGCGCTAAATTGTCACGGAAATATTCCAAAATTACAAAAATAATGTTAACAATAACGACGGTGTTCGTGTTAAGTTACGTACCAGCGTTAGTGATAACAATATTGTGTATTGTTAAGCCAGAACTGTGGGACCTAATCTCAGTGAATGAAACGGTATGGTTCGAGTTTTTACTGCGGTTTTATTTGGTCAACAATATCTGCAACCCATTTATATATGGATTCTGGGATTCCCGTTTCAAGAAAGAAGTACTATTGACGTTATCGACAATTTTCAAGCTCTGCAAAGTTACTCAGCAAAGAACAAGCAATGGCGTGTCTAGTTCCTGGGCATAGACAGGTTTACTTCTCACATGATTAGCTATATTTACAGGTTTACAGATTACAAATGCAAATCCGTCAAAACCTCACGAAAATTGGCGTATTTATTTTGGGCTGTGACTGGGGAAAATGGGCTTAGGGTTTTTCGACAAGTAGCCTATTTCATCAACATTGCAAAGTATACTTTAGTAGCAAAGTATACTCTGAGGGAGAAATTTTCAATTTTATGATAAATTTATTAAATTTTATTATACTGAATTTATTACATTATCACAGCCAATTTGGCTGTGATAATGTAATAAATTCAGTATAATAATTCTGCATACTTTTAATAATGAAATATATGCATTTGTTAGTTCTATATGAAATAATGCATTTCAGGAAAAATAAATGATTTCTCCCTAAAAGTATACCTTGCTAGTAAAGTATACTTTGCAATGTCGATGAAATAGGCTACTGATCAGACTGTGCATCCGCTCATGCTACACAATCAAAATGTCAATGTGTTTGTATATCTGAAAGGGGCATATCAGGATTTAAAAAAAAAAATACTATAAAAAATAAAAACGTGTTTTCATCATGGCCCTGTGTAAAGTGGTTTACTTGAAGATATATGACGATACTAGGACCGCTGGGTTGTTTCTATTTTCACCCATATACATACAGGTACATACATATTGGATTTCCTATCTTGTTGCGTTCAACAAGATACAAACTCTGATACTTATGTACCGATATCGGTGAAAATTGAATCAACCCAGCAGTCCAAGTATCGTCATATAGCGTCAAGAAAACCACTTTACACATGGCCATGATGAAAACACGTTTCTATATTTATTGTTTTCATGTTCAGTGTGTCTTAATGCCGTAACGCTGTTTCAATGTGGGTGCCATGTAGACACCGATTGCTATCATTCACTATCCTTTCATCTATTTATTTGTGTGTATACCTTATTAATGTAGCTGTCACTGGAAAAATGGAGCTTATGGACAGTCTGATCGCGGTCTGCACTGTTCGCTATTTCATCAATGAAAACAAATTGTCATGCTTCTAACAATAAATATATATCATTATCTGGCTAATTCGACCAGGAGCTACACTGGTCACAAATCTCATAAGCCCCATTCCTCCAGTCACAGCAACATACAACAAGGGTTTTACAGTAGGGCCATTCTACCCTGTGACCATCACTGTATAATTGCATTGTATAGTAATCAAACTACAATATACAAATATAAACAATGCTACATGTAATAAATATTTTAACAATTAATTTGCAAAGCGAGATTGCGTGATGAAAGTGTTTGTAAATAATAACTACAAATGAGCCAACAAAACAATGAAGGGTTTAAACTGCAATTAGCTGGCATTAGCAGTTTTAATTATTTAGCGATTTGTTGAAATGTATACTTTGGAGAGTTTTACTACATTGCATTTTACGGAGCTCCGCAGGGTATGTAGAATTTTTATTTTTTTATTTTTTCGTTCCCACGAAATAACAATTCGTTCCCTCAATTTAACAATCCGTTCCCACGAATTAACAATCCGTTCCCACGAACTAACAATTCGTTCCCACGAATTAACAAATTCGTTCCCTCAATTTAACAATTCGTTCCCACGAAATAACAATTCGTTCCCATGGGAACGAATTGTTAATTCGTGGGAACGAATTGTTATATCGTGGGAACGAATTGTTAATTCGAGGGAACGAATTGTTAAATTGAGGGAACGAATTGTTATTTCGAGGGAACGAATTAATAAAAAAACCTATCTGTGGGGCTCCGTATATTTATAATAATATGATCTAAAGAATTCCATAACTGTCGAGTGGAGTGTGAGAAACAAGTATCTAATATGTTTGTTCCAGACCTCGGAGTTGCTATGCTCCCAAAATATGCTGACCCGATATCATGATTTATCCCGTCAACACAGTGCGTGCGGTGCCGTGAAACATTTTTGATATCCTATCGATACGACCAAATCATCGAGTATGAATATGTGCGGTGGCTGAGGTTATTTTGTTTTGCATTTTAAAGCCATTTATAGGTGTTGACGGGATAAATAGAATAGTAGGTTAGTGCCGTGAATGGGAAACATATCTGGCGCTGGCACGGAAACGGGATGTGCTCGGCAGAGCCTCGCCCATCCCGTTTCCTAAGCCTTGCCAGATATGTATCCCATTCACGGCACTAACCTACTATATTCTCTATTTGAATGGCAGGTATTCGACATTATCATATCTGAGACGTAACATGGAGTATTTAAAGCATTATATGCCATATTTGCTTTATATTATATGTGCCGATTCGAGGCAGTCAACCAACCCATGTTTTGGGATTTAATTTAGGTTTAATGGCCTATCAACAACTAAGGTCATTTAAAGCCAGGCCAACGGGTTCGATCCCGCATGTAACCTGCTGCATTGGGGAGAAAAACCCAAAATCAGAACGGAATACATGTATTTACATCGAAATAAATATATACTATTCCTTATAATTCCAGCATTTGAAATAAATTCATCAAGAAAATGTGTTTATTTCCGTTTTCTTAAGAATTATTTTAATTGCGACTCACGGTTACGGAAAGTAGTTCGGCATGGAGTTTACTGGGATATAAATTCTGGACAGAGACTTGCTACGGACCAAACAAATGTTAGGGAATTGTGTAAATATTTTTGTGCTGCAATTATTCAGCTCTGAAATTAGAAGAACCTGACCTGGTGCGTATTACTCATGCACGGGGTATAACCAGATTAAACCTCACATATAAGAATGCCAAAGACGTACCTCAGGGCCAAACCATATAACATAAACATATATGATACTATTGTATAACACGCATTAATACAGTAGTTGAAAAACACCTTTTCTCCATCATTCCAATCCATAAAGTTAATATTTATGCTGTGACCATAAGATCTTCGTAAAAACTAGAATTGATAGAGTTACATTTATTGACAATTTGAAATTTACAGACTATCATAATTTTGCACTTACGAACATTTTAGTCGTACGAGGCTTAGTGAAACAGCCCACTGGTGGTCCATTTCCATCAAATGCTCTGGCATTGGTAGCTATTACAGTGATATATATGGTCAGATAACTTGTTTGGTCACGAGGGATCTCTAAGGGTCCAGCAGTGGCCCGTTTAACTAAACTTCATACGATTAAAATGTTCGTAATTGCAACTTTAGGATCGTCGGGAAATGTCAATTGATGGATTTACATGTATTAAGCATATGCAGCCTATGCTAACAATATGTAAATCCAATAATGGTTTACAAGAAAACATTGTTAATGTGAAATTCACAGACTATCATAATTTTTCACTTACGAACATTTTAGTCGTACGAAGTGTAGTGAAACGGACCCCTGGTGGTCCATTTCCATCAAATCATTTGGCCTTTGTGGCTATTACAATGATAGGTATGGTCAGATAAGGTGTTTGGTCACGAGAGATCTCTGAAGGTCCAGGGCCCGTTTTACTAAAATGTCGTAAGTGCAAATTTAGGATCCACTGGAAATGTAATTGGTGGATTTACATGTATTGAGCATAGGCTGCATATGCAGCCTATGCTCAATAAATGTATATCCAATAATGGTTTACTCGAAAAGAATGAGAACAGACTATCATAATTTTGCACTTACGAACATTTTAGTCGTACGAAGGTTAGTGAAATGGCCAACCAGAGAGGGATGAAATGGCATACCTCGCTTCGTAAACAACTCTGCTAGGTCGCTGCACATTTAGATCAATTTCCCTGTGCACAAACAATGGTGATTGCATTTAAATATGTAGTTTATAATTGACGTCACAGACTACTTAATGGCACTCACATCTGTCACAGAAATTGGTTTAAAGTTCGCAATACAATATCAACTCATTATAAATTCACTAAGCGGCTGCTTTATGGCGTATAAATATCAACACGATTTGTCATAAAGCGAGTATTTACCGAATGGCTCCTGTTTGTCATGGCGCCTATAATGTGTCTTATGCCACGACCTTGACACGACGCGACCTTGATATATTCATACCTGGGTGGCATGTAATTGTTGTAATATTCTATCAATATTATATTGTGGTACCTTTATCATGCTGCAGAAAACAATAAACAGACCACCAATATAGCATATTTTTCTTCTTTTTCCATGAAAACACATCTTGGTATTTCATTAGAATTGTCTCCAAGGAGACAATTCTAATGAAATGCCAAGATATGTTTTCATTTCGAAGCAAACTATTCAATAATTGCTGTCTGTTGATGTGTAAACAGTAGTGTGATTTAATTTTACCCAATTAAAATTTTGAAATACCCAATTGCTTCAGAAATGATGGAGTAACAATACTCAATTACTAATTCCTTATCTGGAGCCCTGTAAAGGCATGCACACATTTCTGTTATTATATTGCTATATCCATTACTAATATATCGGTCAATCTTGTTGTGTAATACACTACTTAATTAGACTAATACATGTAGCTTAAAGGTGCATGCTCACTCAGTAGGCACATACTGTTCCAGAGACATCATCAGATACATTTTCTGGCAAACTAAACAATCATTCAACATTACCCCACGTATTGATTGGCATTATTATACATTTTACATCAGACGTAAATTTCCACACTGACATCAGGGGCGATAACCGTGTTTCCTTAAAATGTTAACGGACATTACTATGTATTAATTGTATTTAATTTTTGATGTGCAATGATCATACATTATAATCTGCGGAAAATATTATTTTTTCAGGTGACGCATTTAATCAATATAAATACATGTATGTAAACATAGTATGCCTCATTTGCATATGAAAATATCCTGATACCACCGCGAATCACTAACAGTAAATTAAATATTACTAAATGATTATATCTGTATAGCGGGCACTTGTAATTTTTAGACCTGGTGGAATAGTGACACAATTATACACACATTTAATTCCTATAAAGAACATTGTTTGCCTACAGAGTGGGCACGTACCTTTAAGGGTGGCTGATTCTTGGTCAATAAATTGTTACCCCATAACATTTTGGAAACAAGAGTTACCCCACCCATCAAAACACTATATAGTCTACGGAAATTGGTGGGAGGGTTAAACCTTTTTCGAATGGGTCATTTACTGCGTCGTAAGTCCGAATCTTCCACCTATGGGAATCACTTATTGGGAATTGTAAAACTGGCAATGTGTGCCCAATGGGCGCTCATAATTAACCATGAGCGCCGATGTGACAGGCAATGACGTCATCAGATCCATTATTACACTCGCAATACATTGCTCTTCTTTTGCATAATATAATAGTTATGATACTGAGACTGACAGTAACATGATGTATTCGAGGAACGTAATTGTCCATTAAGGCATTTCTCACGTTCTTTCGAAAGATGCTGTCATTATATAAAGTACGGTATTATTTTAAGCCAATTAACTATGACGCAGACAAAGAAAAAAAATACGGAAAAAAATAAAATGATATCGCAATATGAATCATTTAAAAGATCTAAGTGCCTAATGAAATATATTTGAGTGGCAAAGGCGGTTTATAGTGGAATAATCAGCTTATTAGCTGCAATACGTCGCATCCAATAGTTTTTTATGGCTGCAAATTGGCATGATCAAAATGTGGGAAACATGATGAACATCAGCTAAACGTTTATTCTTTGCCATAGTTTCTATTTGGTCTCAATTAATCACATATTGATACTATTTCACCAGTATCTATTAAAGTAATCATTGATTGTTCGCAATCAGTACGACATTCATGATATTTATAACTTAAGGTGACGTCTTGTCAAGGTTTACGAGACTCACACCCTGATATCACGTGAGCACGCGCGCTTTAGTGTCAAAACGCCAACCACATAACAGGGGCCCGTTTCACTAAACTTCGTACGATTAAAATGTTTGTGTGCAAACGTATGCTAGTCTGTAGCTTTCACTTTAACAATGTGTTCTTGTAAACAATTATCGGATTGACAGTTATTGAGCAATAAGCTACATATGAAGCCTATGCTCAATAAGTGTAAATCCATCAATTGAAATTTCCGGACGATCCTAAATTTGCACTTACGAACATTTTAGTCGTACGAAGTTTAGTGAAATGGGCCCCTGTATGGTAATTCGAAAGAGCAATTAGCAGCGTGGCTACATGTAAACAAATATGTGTACGCGAAGGGGCGGGCCAAACTATAAACAAATCATAGACAAACTTAAAGGGGCATATCAGGATTTGTTTGAAAAATTACTATAAAAAAATAAAAACGTGTTTTCATCATGGCCCTGTTGTTTCAATATTCACCGATATTATATATATATCGGTACATAACTCAGATTTCCTATCTTGTTGAACGCCACAAGATATGAAATCCAATATGTATGTACCTGTATGTATATGGGTGAAAATAGAAACAACCCAGCGGTCCTAGTATCGTCATATATCTTCAATTAAACCACTTTACACAGGGCCATGATGAAAACACGTTTTTATTTTTAACAGTATTTTTAAACAAAAATAGGAGTGGGCTAAGTCAATGAATTAGCTCCCTTATTTCACTGACCCCTTCACCGTAGTTACTTAAATGATTTAGGTCCGTCTTGCAAAATAGGTGTACTAGTAGGCATACATACAACTACGGCATGTACCGTTGAGGGGCTAACCGATTTTTCTAAGGTTTTTGTGACGGACGGACATCGGTAACGATCTACAGTGGAACCTCTCTATACCGGACACCAAGAACACATCTGTCATCATAGTTTTGATGAGTTTCTTGGTCATTTATCTCAGGTGATAATGTATGTTCATGATCGCACAGCACACAGCTATTGCTCAGAATGATCAAATGCCTGTAGCCGATTTCATCAAAATTGCAAAGTGTACTTATCTAGCAAAGTGTACTTTGAGGGAGCAATCATTTATTTTTCCTGAAATGCATTATTTCATATAGAACTAACAACTGCATATATTTGATGATTAAAAGTATGCAGAATTATTATACTGAATTTATTACATTATCACAGCCAAATTGGCTGTGATAATGTAATAATTTCAGTATAATAAAAATTAATAAATTTATCCTAAAATTGAAAATTTCTCCCTCAAAGTATACTTTGCTACATTGGTGAAATAGGCTACTGATTTACAGTCATCGCCCATAACTAGTTAACCCCATGGAAGATTTTCGCTAACTGTTGCAGACATGAATGTTATTAAATTGTATTTATTTAATGGTAGTTAACGCCCTGCCAACAGCTAAGGTCATTTTATGCCGGGGAGGTATGAAAGTTATTTACATGTTCCTGACTAGCTTATGCTATTGTGTACATAAGGCAATGTGCGGTATCTCATGGAATATATATACAGAATGTATGATATAGTCCGTAAATGACGTAGACAGTTGACGAAATGTTCAAAGAAAATGCGGCATAGAATGAAAAGTTCGTCAACTTTCAACTTTACTTACAGTAAATATCACAGTTTCTGAAAATATGTTGTTTGAAAAATCGTACATCTTCTTAGTCACAAAAACACATGCATTGTCTCGTATGTAGTGATGGTTTGATAACGATTAATGACCTGTTCTCTTATATATATATTTGTTTATTAAAGTCTCATCAATGTACACACATAAGATAATACAATATAGATACAGTAAAATAGTACATCGCCATTCTATAAGAATTACAAGAGACTACACTCACTATAAAACATGTGTTTTGCCACATAAAAACATGAATATGAATACATGGGTAATATGTACATACAGTTATCTAACGTGTTCGTGACACCAGCATCTGATACATGCTATAACGCACATGCACAAACTACATGTAACCTACTGCGTGTATCATGACTATGACGTACCCATACACTAAAACACATGATAAAACATATAGACACAATCATTCATGAATATAGTACAATATCTACACTATAAGACATGGGTTAAACGAATAAGACTAATGTACGGTATATTGATCATCTATAAAGAAAACCACACCTTCTTTTTAAAATATTGAAACAAGTTTTGGCACATTCTTTCATGATATCACCATTAGAAAATAAGATGACACACTTATCGATATCACACAAGTTCAAGAAATCCGGAACAATGTTGCAAGCTTTATCGAACAATACAGTTCTAAGATCACTGTACAAATCACATTCTAAAAGCACATGCGTTTCCGTTTCCACAGTATTAGCATTGCAAAATATACACAGCCTTTCATCCAGGGCAATATTTTCGTATCGTCCGGTTTCCAGTCTAATGGGAGCAACCCAACAGCGAAATTTGGCAAAAGCTGATCTGTGCTTAAATGGAATTAAGAGCTTGCAATATGCTTCTGTTTCGAAGTTATTTTTGAACTTACAATAAGACCTGAGTTTATTACCCCCTTGACCCCGTATGCTGCTGTTACTGTTAATACGGTCATGCCATTCAACAACGTATTTGTGCATCATTGTCGTAACCAGATCTCCTAAAAGTGCCGTTTTAGCAATAAATGTATCAACATTTAATTGATTAAGTTGCAAATTATTAAAATGTTTGATAACAGTATAAGACCAATTTTGACACTGCCTGCTATCAACGCTATGACACCAATTAAAATTATCTTATTAATTCTGTCTACACTCATATTTACACAACGACTCCAGAGGTTGGCAATACATTTCCACTGTCGGATGATAGCTGGTAACCATGCCATATCACCGGAGACAGCAGCACTGGGTGTATACTTTCCCACGCCCATATAAAAACGCATAGCTCTATACTGTACAGCATCGATACATGAGAATGATCTATATACCCATACTGCTGCCCCATAAGCTATAACAGGCCATACTATTGAATCATACAGTTTAGTGAAAGCATCATACGGCATACCACCAATGTACTTAGACTTTGCAATGATAAGACCGAGGGCTCTGCATGCACTCTGTGCAACAATTTTGGCAGTAACATTATAGTCAAGATATTCATCTAGTACAAGTCCAAAATACGTATATTTATCAACAGTGTTTAAACTTGTATCACCACATAAAAAAGTATGTGCGCTTCTCGATGCGGATTTTGGTCTAAAATGTACAATGTTACTTTTATTACTATTAACACACATATAATTGGCTTTGCTCCAGTCATACAACAAATCTAGCATACATTGTAAGTCACGTTCATTATCTGCAATTAAGACAATATCATCAGCATATAATAAAATGGCAATAAGTTCATCTCCGACACGGACACCTTTTGCCAGAGCAGCCATTTTCAGTGCAAAATCATTAATATAAAGATTGAATAATAAAGGTGATAGACTACATCCTTGTCTCAATCCAGTAGTGACATTGAAACTATCAGTTTATATCCCCGACCATCAATATATTCACAGATATAGAGAATAGTAGGTTAGTGCCGTGATGGGAAAACATATCTGGCAAGGCTTAGGAAACGGGATGGGCGAGAATCTGCCGAGCACATCCCGTTTCCGTGCCGCGCCGGATATTTTTCCCATTCACGGCACTAACCTACTATTCTATTTATCCCCCGTCAACACCTACACATAGCTTTAAAATGCAAAAATATAACCCCAGCCACCGCACATATTCATACGCAGTGATTAGGTCGTATTGACAGGATATCAAAAATGTTTCACGACACCGTGTTTTACGGCACATATACACTGTGTTGACGGGATAAAAATGCTTCGTTATTGTGTTGGTCAATATGTATAAAATATATGTGAACAGTTTCTTGTTACTGTATCATATACTCCGCATAAAGTTGCTCCGCATCTCGGCCATTTTACTATGTACAACGCATCGGTCAGTAGCATGTATTGTAGCGTTTGACACATAAAATAAAAAATATGACACTCAGTTAAAATTGGACCCTTCCCCTAAAAGCAATAGGATTACGAATAATCGTATTACTCATATAAGGGGTATAATCAGATTCAATTCTCACATTCAAGTATGCCAAAGACGTACATGAGGGCCAATCCAAGTCACTGGTCGGGATTCCGGTAAGGATGAATCCAGATCGTTAATAAATTACTATGTCTTGTAATTATGATGAGTTACCATGATATGCAACCATGTTGCTAACATACATCGGATTGCATACGGTTAACTTGTCCATTTTAATAGTGTGGATAAAACAATCAACGGCAAAGACAACCGTCATATTGGTTTACAACGCGCAACGCGCTTCAAGAAACACGAATATTCGTGTAGACACGAATATTCGTGTTTAAAGTAGTAGTATATAGGGAGTCAAAATGATACCACCTAACGGTGGTATCATTTTCACCCCTATATACTACCACCACCACCCCCGATAAAACACCGTTTCGTCCAATAGCACAAACTGGTCACCAACACAAAAAACGTGACAATTGGTGTCAGAAATACATCACGTTTTCCCCAATTGAACAGATAAAACTATAGTACTAAAAAGGATTTGTTTTCGTGTCGTTGTCATAAATACCTCATGTTCATTTAACGTCCATTTGAACAGATAACACTATACTAATAAAAAGGATTTATTTCATCCCGTTGTCATATTTATTTTTCAACACGGCATTTCCTCCTCCACTATAGCTAATTTATTTCTACGATATTGAAAAATTATTAATAATTTGTAAAAAAATAGCAAAAGCCTCCACTCGTGTACACAACCCCAGCGACTGGGCAGATTTCTAGCCGGCACACAGCCACTGGGGTGTTGGGACCTTTCTTAAGCTGTAAGTTGTAGAATATGTTGTATCTCAACGATCCTGGTCATCCTAAAGGATGCCGGGTCGACCGTCCCCGAAGGTAAGTGTGGATATAGTTTCTCGTCATTCATCATAAATCAAGTTGTATTAACAGTGTCACTGCAGTGGAGGAAGCCGATTGGTCGCCAATTTTTGTAACAAAGTTAATAACACTACCTGCCGAAACTTTAATTGTAGTGTCATCATCGAATATAGTAAACCCTGACCTCTGCCCCGCGTGCTTGGTGATGCCAATATTCTGTTCTACACCATTCAGGACGACATTCACTCGGACTTCGCCAGTGGCGTGTCCGCGAAAGTTGACCGAGCAGACCGCCATTCGAAAAATCGTCCCGGACACTGCCATGGTGTATCCCCCGTATCTGTTGCTCGCGTTGGCACCGAATGAATATTCGTAGGCCCCCTCGCTTAGTGAACCCCGCTCCTCGGCACAAACTGTTATGACGGGTTTTCGAGCTTGCATTTGTCCCATTTGTGCAACCGCCCTAGTTAAAATTGTGTGGGACTGTGCTACGCCTCTCTCCAGCCTTCTCATCGCGGCTTCATCGTATGCCGCTGCCGCGGCCGCGACGGGAACGTCCCGTTCTAAGTTGGAACCACCTGGACCGTATATGCTCATGATTAATATGTATATATATTAATGTTTAATCGGTTATTTCGAGAAAGACCGAAATCGGGTAATAGTTATTCAACTTTCTCGCTTGATTATCGAGAATAGAAATCTTCAACTCGTGGATGTGTCCCGATTCCAAAACTTTCATCTCGGGGTGTGGGAAGTCTAATGTCACAGTCTCCGCAAAGAAACAATCGCTGGCCGGCACAGTTTTTAGTAATGTGCTGGGAGTGCCGTCTACCAGGTTGTACGATGTGTTCACCCGATCCAGGTGCACCCCGAGAGTTTTTGTGAAGGTAAGGTTCACCGGGGTATCGCCGTGGTGCTCGCCCGCGGAGAAGACAGGGAGCCGAAACCGTTCATCCTCGTTGTAAGTGGGTGCTAATCCTAACATTGGGGCCAAAGCCGGGGTGATCGTTACCCGGTTGGCGGGTTCGACGGTTAGGGTCGCGTGTCCGGTGACTTTCGAGATTGTGAGGTTGGCTCTACCAGCAAGCTCCGACGCGACAAAAGTTTGGAGGGATCTCGAACTCCAAAGGCCGGGGGGCAGCCTCACACTTACGTGTCGTCTATCCTTCACGTAGCCGAACCCTTCCTTATCCCCCACGTTTTTCCACCCAACCGTGAAGGTGATTGATCTGAGGCCTACCCGGCGTTTTCCGCAGCAGTTGTCGATCGACTTTTGAAGTTCACAACTCCCATTTTGAACATTAGTGATAGAAGCAAACATAATAATACTAATATCTTTCAATGGATACCCAAGCATTTAGCTTTAACTCTAATGCAAAGTATTCAGTCGGGGGTGTATACACTCAAAAGAACACCATTGGTGAGCTTGTGCACCCCACAATAAGAGCTAGTTTGGGCGCGGGTTTCGACACAAATTTCACTAACATGTTTGAAAAGTACAGACTTCCTAAAACCGTTACACAGGATGTCATAACAAACTGGAACAATAATCATATGCAGTTCTGGCAGAACCAACTAAATTTTACCGTGTGGTGTGCCACAACCGGGTGTGGCGTCTCTTTCAGAGACCACATAAAAGACAGTAACAGCATGTTAAGCAGTAGCGTCTACAACTTTCATGTGTATTATGCAATTAGGAGGATTCTCAAAGAACTAGGTCTCTCCACTACCTCAAGACAATGGCTGGAACCCCATTTCCAACACATACGACCGTAAGGCGTTCGAACGGATATGTGACGAATTTAAAGTTTCAAAAGATGCGGACTGGAGACAGAAAGTATTTCCTAACAGCAACAGCCTGGGCACCGTTCTCATTCGGGGCCAGTCCGGGAATTGGACGCAGACTGATTTTAGACACGATCGATCGGGTGACCACATCGTCAGTTGGAACGCCGGGAATTTTGATCCCGCGACGATGACCTTCGGCCCGGAAGTATCTGGAGGTCGGCACTGCGGCGTCTCATCCTGCAATTGGTTACCTCCGAAACGAGCTCACGTCGATTATATTTTACAAGACGAAAACGTGCAGAAGGGTATAGAAACCTTTATATTGGACGACGGTCTAGGGTTTACGCAGGCCGGTGTTACCCGCCTCAACGACTCCATTCGCACATACGTCTGGGCCATCCTCGGCGCACAGAAGCAAACTCGCAGTTCTATAATAGGAGTCGGAACGGCGTTTGACGCGCAAAAACAATTATTGGCACTTGTAGAGGACGCCATCTCAGCTACGGTGGATCTGGAGAAGGCGATCCAGAATTATCAAGACGTTTTACAGAATGCTAATACCCCAGTAGACTACGTATTTGGTATAGGTCTTTATATGGCGCCGAGCAATATGATACTACGAGACGACCCGGTTGACGGTTACAATAATCAGATCGTAATCGCCACCGCCAATCAAAAAATCGGCCACAACGGGAACGTGAACGTGGATATCATCAAGCGCACCCCCAACAGTGGAACCGATTTTATAAAAAACCCAATTCACGAATCGGATACACCCACCCCAATTCACGAATCAAGTTCATTTAAACCCGTTGTTCCACCCGCGGAAACACCAATCATGAACACTGTTGACATTGGAAGCACAACCCACGAGGAGGAGAAATTAGAGCCCAAACATTATTGGCGAGCCATCCAGCCGTTTTTGATAATATATATAGCAAGAAGGAGAGAAGACCCCCGATCAACCCAGGCAGCGCGGCAGCCAACTTTCCTGCTAATTTAGCCAAGAGATTGGCGAGGGCTTTTAGTTGTTTTTTTATCCATTCTTTGGCTCCACCGGATGGAGCTGGTGCTGGCGCTGGTGCTGGCGCTGGTGCTGGCGCTGGTGCTGGCGCTGGTGCTGGCGCTGGTGCTGGTGCCGAACCACCCGTGATAGATAGAACTAGAGACGATATAGATAGAATTAGGGTCGATATAATCATGGTGAAAGCTGTGAGGATGGTTACTATCGTGAAGCCCTTCTCTCTGAACAGAGTGCGAAGACGCTCACCGAGTGTCGTGTCCTCGTGCAGGACCCTCGAGATTGTTTCGCGGCTGCTCCGACTTAATTGACCGGAAAGTGTCTCACGGTTAGTCGAGGCAGCCTCCAAGCGAGCTTCTCTTTCGTCCCGCAACGACCGCAGGAGTTTGTTGATTCGCTCGGTAGATTCTCTATCGCCACGTGCTTCCTTTATTTTTCTTTCTTCTAGAGCGATATGTTCGTCCAGCGCTGAGAGTTTGGAGAGGTTATTGACCAGTTCGCCCCGGGTTGTTTGCAGAACCTTATCGAGTCCCCGGAGTTCGCGAAGAGGTAACGGTGGGTCAAACTTCTTGCCGTTTATTTCGTTGACCGTGGTTTCAATCGTGTTAATAGCGTCGGTGGCTACGCGAGGGATCTCGCTGAGCTCGATCGTTTCTATAGTGGCGGCCGTCTTCGCCAGCGTTTTGTCGGTAGCCTGAAAGATTTTTACCATTTTTTTAGGCAACTGCGATTGATCATCGATCACTCCGAGAGCTCGAGTGAGGAGTGCTCCATATCGGTTCAATGAAGAGGGGCTGAGGAACTTGGTCGGGTCGTTCTTGTACGTCAGCAACTTCCAGTTCTTGATCCATTTAACCCACAGGTCTCCACTTTTAGTGCTGCGGAACTCCAACGTGGCCTTGATGCCGTATTTAGACACTTTACTCTCTCACCGTTTCAACAGAGTATTCGTTTCCTCGATAGACGCCAGCTCACCCTCGAAGATCCCCGCAGGAATATCGGCACCGCCCGCCCATGCCGGAGTTTCGGGTGGGGCCTCCCACATTTCTAAATGTGTATTTTTCTCGGGTGGGGGCTCTATGAAGGTCGTTTCGTCATCGAAATCGTCGTCCAAGCCCTCGCCTCGGCTATATGGGTCGAAATAGTCATCATCGTCCAAGGCGTCACCTCGGCTATATAGGGAGTCGAAATCGTCGTCATCATCATCGTCCAAGCCCTCACCTCGGCTATAGGGTCGAAATCGTCCATGCCAATATCGAGACAGCCATCTTTATAATAATAATTATTATATTAAAGACAAAACCATACAGGTTTAATAGATTATGTCTTCGAGTCAATACGGTCGCAAACTCAATCCATATCGCAGACTGCGTGAGCCCCTCGGGGCAAAAGGCGTGAGACAGAGTGTCGTTATTACGAACAACCCCTCGACGATCGACCAGAATCAGCAACTCTTAGTTCGCTTCCCCAACCTCGGAGCTAGCGACGTCATTACGCCGGGGACTGTTCGCCTCGCTTTCACTATTTCGCTTACATCGACGGACGCGGACCGAACCATCGTTCAGAACCTGGGTCGCGCCATCGTCAAGAAGACCATGATAAAGATTTCTGGTAATGAGGTGTTGTCGATCGATGACAGCGACGTCTACCATTGCTACCAGGACCTGTGGAAGACGGCACAAGAGCGCGAAAATGCGGTATATCAAGGTATTGACACCAGCCGAAATAGGAACGTAACCAGACTTAGAATCGGGGCTGGTGACAAGGTAGATAACATCGCGAGCGACAACGCGGTCGCGGCCGCTTACGGCAACCGATTCTACATCCCGCTCGACTTTGAGTTGCTGGAGAGTCACATGCCCTACTATCAGAGTGCTTTGGCTGACCGCCTCGAATACGAACTAACGTTCAATGACTACGGCCGAGTTATCATAGCCACTGACATGACATCGAAGTATACGATCGACAATGTTTCGCTGGAGTACGACATGGTCACGATGCCCGAACTCGCGCGATTGATCAGAACCCAGTATATCGGGCGCGTTGCTATACTTTACGACCGAGTTCTTCGCCACCGCAAGATGAATATTAATTTGTGGAATATTAATGTCAACGTACCCGCCCGCTCGATGAAAGGTATACTGATGTTGTTCGAGGAGGGTCGGTTCGCGCTCGGTGCTAGAAAATCCGACAAATTTTATAACCCCAAAATCACGAAGGTAGAGGTGACGATCGAGGGATTACCCAATCAACTCTTCAGCGCGGGTCTTCTCGCGCACCAGCAGTGGGACGAAGTAAGGAAACATTTGGCTTCCGGCTCTAAGCGTTCCCCGGAGGTTGCCGCGGTTGCCAAAGACCTGCAGCTCTCGGACGTCTCCCTCGCGGATTTCCTGACTACCAAATACGCGTTATGGCTAGACATGCGAGCCAGCGACGACGACCAAATGCACGGTAGCGGATGCCAAGTTGAGAACGCTAGCGAGGGTGTGACGATCCAGATAACCAAAGAGGCGGATGGAGCTGGCACATTGAACGTGTACTTATATATAATTACGGACGCGCAACTCAACATCGAAGATGGCCGATACGTATCAGCGATGTACTAAAAATCAATACCAATTCGCGATTGGAGATGCACACTCTGCTATAATATGTGGGCAGGGATCAGGATGCGGAAAAACGGTTTTCATCCTCGACTTACTCGAGGGCTCTTACCACGATGCCTTTCGTCACATCGTGATCCTGTGTCCCACTGAGCGGCACAACGAGACTTATCAGCGCGCGCCCTTGGATATGGACCGACCCTGAGGTATACGTTATTGACCCGGCGACAGGCTTCACGGTTGGCTGCGTGTCTTCTATCAAATATTCCAGGGAGAGCCCACCCTATACGTGATTGACGATTGCTCGGCCAAGGCTGCGATGACCAAAAAGAAGGACATGCTCTCTGAGCTCGCATTTTCTGGCCGCCATGCGAGACAAAGCGTATGGATCTCCACTTCAGAAGTACAACGCCGTCCTAAAGGATCTGCGCGAGCAAACGAAATGGGTCGCCCTCTTTCACTGCAAGGACCGAGACTCGTTCGATGACTGTCTTCGAGAGAACGACGTTATCCCAACGCGCGAGGAGCGCCTGGAGGTTCGACGGATGCTTTCGGAAACTAAGCACGCCAAGCTTCTGTTAAAGACCGATCAACCGACTGCTTACGAAGTTATCAATTATTAATGAATAAATTGAGCAAATTACAAAAACAATTGCTAATCAACCAACCTCTTATATAATGTAATTAGCAAAATTCTTAGCAAATTCTTAGCAAATTCTTAGCAACCAACCTCTTATATAAAGCAAATGCTTAGCAAAATTCTGAACAAAATTCTTAGCAAATTCTTAGCAAATTCTTAGCAACCAACCAACCTCTTATATAAAGCAAATGCTTAGCAAATTCTTAGCAAAATTCTGAACAAAATTCTTAGCAAATTCTTAGCAACCAACCTCTTATATAATGTAATTAGCAAATTCTTAGCAAATGCTTTGCAAATTCTGAACAATTACTGATCAACCAACCAACCGCTTATATAATGTAATTAGCAATTACTGAACAATTGCTGAATAAATGCTGGAGCAATTGCTGAACAATGTTGAACAATGCTTAACAAATACTTAACAACGCTGAGAAAATGCTTAACAATGCTGAGCAATTGCTAAGAATTTGTTGCTCCGCTGCTAGCTTTATTGTGAGCATAACGGTGATCATAAGTATCTGGTGTGCGCTTGGCAATATGTTAGACTTATGAGATCGTAAGAATAATTAAATTAATTTTAAGAAAAATGAACTGCGACGAACTTCTCGATCAGCTAATGGAAGAAACAGTCACTCCGACTGAAACTGTAGGAACACCTGTCAGCACGGCTGCCGATACGGTCCCGAAAGAAAATGAAAACGCGGCGCGACGTGAGCGGTTGGCTGCGCTGGTTGCTGGGGGACAATCGGAGCATTATCTCGGTAGGAGTCTCTCAGTTTGTCAGGTGGATAAGATGTCGGATGCGGAGGTCGATAAAATGTACGCGCGATACGAATCCAAATTAGGTGCGGAGATGACGAAAACTCTCGGATCGGCGGCTATTTATTATTACGCTACCACCGTTAGTATACTTCTCCCTATACCAGACACCCGCGGGATTGATTGGCGATCTAGAGACCGACCCTTTTATAGGACACACTCTAGAACAGCCTGCTGCTCATTTTATCACAAGTTTGGAATGTACTTAGCTCCGCTGACAACCGCGTTGATCACGGGTAAACACTGTCAATTTGGACATATATGTCCACGAACTATAAGCCCTAATAATGATGACACAAGACGCACCCGCGAGAGTGACGGTGTTGAACCCGATTGCTCCAACACAATCGAACCCGAGTGTTACTCCGCCACTGGATGACATTCAGCGTATAACAAATCCCAAAAGACAGGCGGCTGGGAGAGCGGCTGCTGCCACACGAAAAGTTAAACAAGATAAAATACTCGCCGAGCTTCGAGAGGCCAAACGGTCGTTGCAATCGGAGACAGAGACGACAAAACACCCGGTGGCAGCTGTTTCTCCCCAATCGCTATTGGATTGGAACCGATTGCTCCAACTGATTGGATCCCGTGGTTGTTGTTGGTGGTCTGTCAGTTGTGGGCACCCTGTATGTGCTTTACCGTTTCAACAACAGATCATCAATGAGGCTGAAATTGAAAAAACAACCCCCAACACTGTTGGACGCGGTTCCAATCCAATCGTTGAGGGATGCGCCCCCATTTTAAACATTAAACGCGATCCTTTTTATATGCAATAATGGCTGAACAAGATGGTAAAATGTTAGTGAATGCGCTTTATCATGCCGTGGTGATATCGGGTTTCAGTATCGGGTATGCTCAACTATCAAAGAGGGCCTTAGGAGGGTCCGCTCCCAAATTGGACTTTACTGCGAGAGACGTAGGCTGGGCGCGACCTTAGATGTAGCGGCCGCAGTTTTGACCCGAGATTATCTAGTTAAAGCTGGAATTCTACCCGTTAATATATGGAAATAAAAATGGCTTCGATCGCAATAATGATAGGTGGTGCGCTCGTAAACGCATTGGCTTTCAGCGGTAGCAACTATTTTTTCTCTAAACTGAAAAGCTCGGACGCGGATGAGGAGCGCGAGCGTCACGATTTAGCCGAAGAACAACTCAAGAGTGTAGACGCAGCATGGTCGAAAAAACGAACCGCACATCTGGACTGGGTCAACGAAGAGCTTCGCCGTGAGAATCACGCCGCGCAAACTTTCCAGAACGTTGAAGAAGCTAATCGAGAGTACGCGCTGGCATATCCGCAGAGAAGTCTCGATCCAATGAATCCCGAGCACCAACTTTCAGATTTCTATGTACCGTCAGAGACCCAAAAAGACCGCGAGATCGCGTTCATCGTCGTAGGAATGGATGGGTGTGGTGGGTCTCGTCGGCTACTATATTCAATCGAAAATTTTAAATTAATTATTTGTTTTACAAAATAAACAATTACTGATCAACCAACCTCTTATATAAAGCAAATGCTTAGCAAATTCTTAGTAAAATTCTTAGTAAATTCTTAGCAAAATTCTTAGCAAATTCTTAGCAATTTCTGAACAACCAACAAACCTCTTATAAAGCTCAAAGCAACTAAGCCAATTCCTTAGCAAAAATTAGCAAAATATTCTTAGCAAATTTCTGCTTAGCAAAGTCAGCAAAATCTTAGCAAAATTCTTAGCAAAATCTTAGCAAATTCTTAGCAATTCTGAACAACCGCCAACCCTCTTATATAAAGCAAATGCTTAGCAAAGTCTTAGCAAAATTCTTAGCAAAATTCTTAGCAAAATTCTTAGCAAATTCTTAGCAATTTCTGAACAACCAACCAACCTCTTATATAAAGCAAATGCTTAGCAAAGTCTTAGCAAAATTCTTAGCAAAATTCTTAGCAAAATTCTTAGCAAATTCTTAGCAAAAGTCTTAAGCAATCTAGCAAATTCTTAGCAAAATTCTTAGCAAATTCTTAGCAATTTCTGAACAACCAACCAACCTCTTATATAAAGCAAATGCTTAGCAAAGTCTTAGCAAAATTCTTAGCAAAATTCTTAGCAAAATTCTTAGCAAATTCTTAGCAATTTCTGAACAACCAACCAACCTCTTATATAAAGCAAATGCTTAGCAAATTCTTAGCAAAATTCTTAGCAAAATTCTTAGCAAATTCTTAGCAAAATTCTTAGCAAAATTCTTAGCAAATTCTTAGCAAAATTCTTACCAACCAACCTCTTATATAATGTAATTAGCAAATTCTTAGCAAATGCTTTGCAAATTCTTATCAAATTCTGAACAATTACTGATCAACCAACCAACATATTATATGACGAGTGCGTGTTGGAGATTGTCCGATATATTATAATACTTCGCATTACGATGAACACGCGCGAACTTGATACCAAACTAACGCGCAAGCTGGCGAATACGTACTATAGCCCACGCGGCTACTGGAAGGGACTTGCGGCCATCAAGAACCTCGCGGCGGTGACCAAGGTTTCAGAAAACGCCACCAAGGAATGGCTCAAGAAGCAGGCCATCTGGCAGATATATTTACCCGCGCCTCACAATATTCCGCGCCCGAAATTCGACGTGCCGGTACCGAACCAAGTTCACCAAGCGGATCTCCTGTTTCTCCCTCACGATCGCGTCGGTCGCAAGACGTACAAGTACGCGCTGACAATCGTTGACGTAGCGAGTCGCTATAAGGGGGCTGAGCCGTTGACCACTAAAGAGTCTAAGGAGGTGGCCGAGGCCCTTTCCCGAATATATAAAAGGAGTCCTCTCAAATGGCCGAATCTTCTCCAGGTCGATCCCGGCCGCGAGTTCATGGGCGCGGTATCTCATCTATTATCTAAACACAAAGTTTCTGTCAGACGCAGCCGCGTCAACATCCACCGGGGACCAGGGAATCGTGGAGCGTTTCAATCGAACCCTGGCTGAGAGACTGTTCGGTCACCAATACGCCAAAGAACTCGTAGACCCTCATACGCGATCGACCGAGTGGGTGACCAGACTGCCCGCCGTGGTCTCCGCACTGAACGGAGAGGTGACCAGATTGATAGGTAAGAAGCCCGTAGATGCTATCAAGTTAAAAAGGGTGACGAGCAAGCCCTCTGCCGTCTCGCGCGGGCGACCCGTTGGTTTACAGGAGCAGCAATCACCGATTGCACTCCATCGATATTGGCGTCCGCTACCTCTATCAACCGGGAGAGCTCGAAGGTGGCAGCCGCCGCCGCGCGACTGATCCCGTGTGGTCTCTCAATGTATATCATCTAGATCGATCTATTACCAAACCCGATGAGCCCGTGCTCTACTATTTAGATGGTGGTCCATCTCGAGGGTTTGTTCGCGAAGAACTTCTTATGGTGCCTTCTGACACCCAGCTGCCCCCGGATCGTTAGAGAGGTTCCGTATGTATTCCGTCCAATAACACGCGTCTTTTATCGTAGTACGCCGAGAGTCCTAATTTTCGTCGACAGTACGTTTTCATAACGCCGTCTTTCATTTTAAATCCTCTATTTTGCGCTACATCTATAATGTGTTTTCCATCTTCTGTAGTTTCGCTTAGTACTCGTTTATATCTATCCCAATTTAAATCGTGAGTTCTCTTGGACATTCCTTTCGCGGAGTTTTTATTAATTGAATTAAATTTTTCTACGAAATAACACTTACTAGATAACGCTATCGCCCTATCTCCGCTAAATTCCATTTGAAAAGTCCTGGTTCTCTATTACTCCATTTTATCCCAAGCCAACCATTTCTTTTTTTCTTTTTCAAACTCGTCTAGTAAGTTAGGTCTAATCAATTCCTCTATCGTTTTTCCACTAACTCCTATATACATACTATCCGTGTCCATCTGTATTAATTCGAAGTCTTCCCTTTTTACGTATTTGTCTAGAAATTCGTAGTAAAATTCCAACATTCTCAATTTAGCGTGTTGATAAACCGCTATTCCGCAGTGGAAGGGTCTCTTTACCGCACACCTGGGTTTTCGGGAAGATATTTCGTATGCATCTCCTATCTCTTCCAAATCGTCAAAATACGCGGATCTTAATGCTTTGTCAACACAGGTTTCGTCTCGCGTATATGCCGTATTTAAATGTCTCTCCGTTGCCTCTATCATTTTTCCACAACACGAGTTTCCTAATAATTTTCATTATATCCCCACCGGTTTCTTATTCGGTTCTCATCCCCGTTCGTCTTGCGGCTGTAACTTCTTTAGCTAACCATTCGAAGGGTTTACCACTAATATAATCTATAACACGATGAACTCCCGTTATTTCTAGGCCGTGTTTTAAATACCATTTCAACAGTGGCGCGTACAGCAATACTTTAGTGGCCGACATAATCCCACCAAATTTTTTCCGTTTCCTCTAGTTCGGCCAGTATCTGTTAAATATTTTTAACATGTTCGCGGGAACTTCATCAACCTCTACTTCTCTGTTTATAAAAAGTGGAGACATTTCGGAAAACTTATCTTTTAAGTCGTGTGGAACTTCTATATCCACCTCCGCAAACCCAAACCAGTCTCCGGATAAAACCCTTTTACTAAACTTTTTAATAAGTTTAGGGTTATGTGGGTTATCTATATGATGTATAGTTTCTTTTCGCACGGCATCTCTTTACTTAACGTAGATAAATATAAACGCGTTCGCGTCGTACCCCAAAAACAGCCTCGCAAGGTTTGGAACCCACTCTAATATTTGAAACACCGGCTTCCGCATATCGCGTAAATACTATCGATGGACCACCAACTAGACGTCTTTCATCATTTTGTATGTTTCTTCTTTCGGTGCGCATAGAGCATCCTCCGGTATAATCGTCTTCGAAGATTTTTGTTCTTTGATGGTTCCTCTCAATAAATATTGTATAGCCACACCCGGTAGTGTTACCGCGTCTTTGAAGATATCTACACCCCTGTGTTTATAAAATTCACACATTTTTCCCACAGCTTCTAGGAACGGTGCTACATCTAAATCGTTATAATATTTCAACCAATCTCTGAAAGTTTTCATATTATTTTCTTCGAAAATTCTACGACATTTACTTAATTCTGTTTCGTCTAGTAACATTTTCCCAGATAGTTTGGAATACCAATTCTCTATATCCGGTAGTCCCGGGGTAATCCAGCTTGTCTGTAGAATCGAACCACTCGTAAGGAAAGAAAGATTTCTGTCCTTTGCATTCGTAGGCTTTTATCCAACTATCGTAACTTACACCGGGTCCTAGATAAAGTATTACATCAAGAAATCTAGACTCCGGAGTAAATAGAAATATTGTCGCGCTCGCCCTTTTTCCAACCATTACTTTCTTCGTTGTTGATGACAGTTCACCTACTAAATATTTCTTTATTAAGTTTATATCGTACTTACTGCTGTTAAAACCTATAACCGGTACTTGATATATCCACTGTTTGATCTGGGCGATTTGTTTTTCGCGTAAATATTCCGTATTAAATTCGTATCTTGACCATATTTCTTCTCTTATAGCTTTTCCCCTGACTTTCAAATCTTCTGCGAATTTTTCTATAAGTTTTGAGGGATCTTTGTCACAAATATGAGTTACCGTTCCTGATAAATTATCTCCTATACTAACGCTTACCGGAACGTGCTCAGCTTCGTACTCTAAACTATTACCGGTAGTTTCAACTTCTGGCTGGAGATACGCCTCAAAATCGTATACTATCTGATATGGATAAAGAGTAGTGTCGCAACCGATCTTTATATCTTTACCCGTTCTTTGAAATTCGCATTCCCACATAACTACTAGGTTGAATTATTTGCTTTTTCTAATAAGTTTATCTCTTCTCATTGTGGATGCGCGTTCTTCTTTTTTATGCTTTGCATGAATCTCACACCCGTGCCAGTAACAGCCATGATATTGATATACGGTATTGGTTTCTGGACAGTATCCATCTACTGGAGCTCCTAAAATCCATCTTTCACCTCCGTGTCCACACTGTTCGTGGTGAATGTGAATTCCCTCCCGCTTTTCCACAGAGTACATCCAATCGATCGCGCCATAACTGTTAGAACCTTTTGGGTAGAACGCTTTCTCGAACGACGAACGCGGGCGCTCTAAATAATTACCATCGCATATTACTTTTGTCTCACCTCTCATACATGTTGGTCCGTGTCTCTTCATATTACTCGCTTTCGTGAATTTCTGTTTGCAATTATTGCAGGCGTAAATTTTAGATAGGTTTTTAAGGTTTTTTTATCAGAAATGCGTGATTATTAAACAGTCCTATTGTCATTGGTTTATTACCTATCGCATCATAGTGTGCTGGTACCTTTTTCAACCACCATACGCCACATTCGGTGGGTTGATATACTTCTATACCGATTTTAAAAAACTCTTCAACCTTTTTCAGATCGAAAAAAGGAATTGGTGAAACCACATTACTACCGAAATATTGCTTACTAAGTTCTTTCGCTTTTTCCGTACATCTGTCAGGTCTGATTTTTTTATCAAGGTGCATAGCTAAACACCTGAACAGACAAAGGTCGTCATTATACTTATCTAAAGAATACATACCTTTTCTATTCCTCAACCATTCTGGAAGTTCTCCTCCCGCCGCTTCTTTGGATTGTATTCCCAAATCTATTACCCTACTACCCTGTATTAACTTTACAAAAACCTCTACCCATCTTACAAACTTCCACTTTGTATTCGGTCTGTCTATTTTATCGGACATTATTCGTGTTTGCTCCTTATCTGACAGCCATTTTTTAACGGTTTTCATTGATGATAGTGGTTCGCTACCACCGAGATTTTTGTGAAATATTATAGTTTTAGGTTTTCCATTTTTAGTTTCCTCCATATGTTCTAGCTTGTAAGAATATGAATATCTCAAATAAAAATTTGTTGTTAGATACGCAGCGAGTTTATCGGACATGCGTTCAGACTCGTTAATGTCAATGTTTTTACGAAAGGATAATGCAACTACCCGTCCTCCCTTTTCTACCTTTTCCAATGTTTCATCGTGAGCCCCCAATATTTCTTCACCTTTTTCCACTATCGCGCTAACGATATATTTTTTCTTATTACTTGGGTTGCCTGTGTGTCTAATTTGGGACAAATTATTTGTGCTTGAAGGTTTGATTACACTAGCCCTTAACCCCGCAATACTTTCTTTTTGAATTCTGTTACCAACTTCCTCCGCTTTGGATATATCATTAAAGGTTCCTCGTTTGTGGGCGCGAGTAAACCGCTTCATAAACGCCTCATTCTTTGTGGAATTTATAAGATTTGTCAACCCCCTAACTCTCAACCGTTTACTATAAGTAATCCCTAGAGATTCGGCTTCTCTTCTCAAACTTTCTAGTTCTGGCGTTATCATATTTTCTGTATAACTTTTGTATAACCTATGAGATTTATCTGTTCAATTGGACATGAATAATTTACACATGATGTTTTTTCATGTCCAATTAAACATAAACATATACATATATATACCAAAAAAAATGGAGTGTGCTACTTGTTGTAAGACTTTTGCTTGTAAAGACTATCTACGAAGACATATATCGAGACGTAGAAAGTTTCCTTGTGTCGCCCCACAATTTCAATGCCCCAGATGCCCCTGTAAGTTCGTTAGTGCCCAAACTCTTTGTAGACATAAGCAACTACACTGCCCTGTGGCTAGGGGGGAACGTGGTAGACTAGAGTTGGTAGAGTTAGTTGCTGATCTTCAAGCTAAATTAGACCTATTGGGGGAGAAACAACTCTGAATAAACATTTTCTTCATATGGAAGACTTGATTCAAATAAATCACTAATTTCTTCCGTTTCTTCGTAGAAAAACGTATCCGTAAACGAATCGTTGATTTTAAACAGTTTTATAAAATTAGCTCCATTCTCTTCAACTAGTCGTTTGTCGATCCTATTTAGTCGCCTCATTTCGCGAATTTGGCTCTTATAATTTCTACATAATTTTCGGGATAATATTGAAAATGCAACTCTTTTATCGGCACGTAATAAATTACGCTGATATTTCATGTAATCTATTTTACATAATGATTTCATTTTATAGTAAAATTCGTCAACAAGGTCATTACAAAATTCCACTTCCCATTCTATTACTTTATCCATTTTGTTATAATATTTTTATTATAACCTATTAATTGTATCTGTTCAATTGCACGTTAAATGAACATGAGGTATTTATGACAACGACACGAAAACAAATCCTTTTTAGTACTATAGTTTTATCTGTTCAATTGGGGAAAACGTGATGTATTTCTGACACCAATTGTCACGTTTTTTGTGTTGGTGACCAGTTTGTGCTATTGGACGAAACGGTGTTTTATCGGGGGTGGTGGTGGTAGTATATAGGGGTGAAAATGATACCACCGTTAGGTGGTATCATTTTGACTCCCTATATACTACTAAAGTATCGCGTTGCACAGGGCGAACTGCCTCCAGAAACTGTGACGTTATTCCCGGTTTACACGACACAGCGAACACAATCTGTCCGACACGGAGTGTCTATATTTCCAGTTGCCAGCCTATCTGAATTTGTATTGGGCAATCAAATGCTGTTAATGCATTCCCTGGACAATTGCTATCAGCCTTGTCGGCAGGAATGAATGGGTGCACACGCGTTTTACTGCAACAATAGCCCGCCCTGTCAGATAAGTATAGTGCTACATACGGACTGTATAATGAATTAAGTAATATATGGCCGTGGCTTGAGAATTGGGGCTATGGGGTTTGAGGTCAGTGTAGCTCCTAATCAAATAGCACACTCCTGTAGCCTAATAGTAATCTAGATTTCTTCATAGAAGCATGATATATGCTGCATTGATGGAATTGCGAACCTTGCAGATCCTGATCAGACTGTGTTCATGCACAGGCTGATCTGGATCTACGTTGGTCGCAAAAACCCATACGCCCCTTTTTTCCAGTCACATCTAATGGCTGACTAGAATAGCACAAATAGGCCCTTAATTTAGTTTGTTGCATGCATAAAATGGGCTTTAGGTGGACTGTAATAACATACTGTACATTTATTAACTAGATGGTCGGTAAATCCGACAAATGCTCCCCGATGACACCTGGATTGAATATTCAAAGTCCTTGACCCTGGATATTGGTGTAGTATGCTTATTAATCACAATAAATGGTGATACATGTTTATATGAAGTTTCACATCATAATCTCAATTGGTAAAAGAGATGCATTCTATAAAGGTTTAACGCATTGTTTTGTTTACTAGTCACAATAAATATCTGGATGCTAATTTGAATCGAATTGAATTTGAAAAACATTAACGTAAATCTTTAACAAAAAGTCATTTTACCTTGACCGTGGGCTCCTGCAGCATGGATAGGGTATACAATGAAAATATGGATGGTGATCAATGTGTATATGAAGTTTCAAATTGATATCGCAAGCAGTCACAGAGATATAGCAATGTGAAAGACTTGGACGGCGGACGCCGGACGGAGGGCAAAGAGGTAACTTTACTCAGCAACACTAGAAACGTCCCACTTTTTGAACCGATATGTCTCTGGATATGTTTATGTTACACATTCTGTGAATGTACATGCGAGACACTGGTCATTTTGTGAATACACCCGTGTTAAAGCGACTCCACTCCAGATGAGGGGTAAAACGGATACTATTTTAAATAAATAAGTACCTAATGATGTAACTATTGCGACAGGTTTAAAAATTATAAGTGGCCAGTATAGATATTTATTTATTTAATATTAATTAATTTGTTGGGAGTGGCGCGCGTTACTCCCATTTATTTTTATAATTCGCGCTATACTGATATTGCCCGTCACGTGGTATCATGCACATGCGCAGTTGACTGTCTTGGCCACCAAAATGTGTGTTTTGAGACGGTCCCTCGGAAGAAAATTGCCGATGCGATAGCACGTCCGTTACAAAATACATACTTTCTACATATTTAAACAACATCTGTGGTCTGCCCTTGGTAAAAGTAAGTTATTTGGAAATGTATTGATGTTGAAACACATTCGTTTCATATAGAACGCCTGTGTATAACGCTAATATGTATCGACTTACCTCAGAGTCGGACATTGTTGTTGATATAGCTGGACGCGATGTGCGCATGCCCGGAAGTATGATTTGTGGGCCATTTGTGTCACGTGGGATTACGTACGGCAAGCAGGTCGTAAGTAAAAATAGAATTGGAAACGGAAAAGCCCTTTCGTATAGGGACGTATAAAGCACGATTTAACGCGAATATAAACATCCACCAATCGAAAATGAGCTCGCAATGTGTAGATATATAGCAAATGCAGGTAAACATCGCGTGAAAAAAATACAGTACACTGTAATCCCATCTGGAGTGGAGCCGCTTTAAGTTTCCACCAAATACACGACGTTCAAAACGGTCACCAACCGGAACGTTTATTTCCACTTATTGCACGTGCGCGCTATACCTGTACTCGATAAATTAATTCAGTCAACGTCGTACGATATATGCGACACAGGCTAATACGAAAATTGAAAAACGTTTGACTTTTTCATTGTTTTCATCATGCCACGCTTGTCTAAAGTTGAAAGAAATCAGGCAATTGGAATGCTGGACGCGGGAATGATGGCCAGTGCCGTGGCCCGCAGGTTCGGCTGCTGTCGGAAGACCATACAGAGGCTTGTGACCCGGTATCAACAGACTGGGATTGTTGACGATCGTCCACGCCCCGTTTACCCCCATGCCACCACCACCAAGACTGACCGCTACATCACGTTAACCCACTTACGTCAGCGTCGTTTGCCAGCCACCGTAACGGCTCGACGATACGGTGTGTCGGCGCAGACCATCCCATGGTGTGGGGTGGGATCATGGGGAACCATAAGACTGAGCTCGTGGTCATACAGGGCAATCTCAATGCACAGCGCTACATTGCTGAGGTGTTAACTCCTCATGCAATGCCTTTCATTCGCCACTACGGCCCTGGTATAACATTGCAGTAAGACAATGCCCGCCCGCACACAGTCATAATCACAACTCAATACCTGGCTCGTAACAACGTCGACGTCCTTCCATGACATGCGGTTTCCCCTGATCTCAACCCAATCGAGCACGTCTGGGATGAGGTGGGACGTAAGGCGAGGGCTAACCACAAAATTGACAACATTCGAGATCTGACACGGGCTTTACAACAAGAATGGAGGAATCTGCCTAGCCCACTAATTCTGCGTTACGTCACGTCCATGCGCCGTAGAATTATGGCGTGTATTCATGCAAATGGTGGCCACGCACGATATTACTCATACAGAATACAGTGGAATTTGTTTAGAGAGAAATCATCGAGCCCTAAACATTTTTTTAATTTTTTAAAAAAATCAGATTTTTGATTTTGACCCCTCCCGAATTCGCCGTGATGTCACTCGAAATCTTTTCATCGCAACACAATTTTGTCAACTGATATGGATTCACAAGTGATTAAACTTCATTTTCTGTACATGTTTTAGCACCACCATCCTTACAGATTTCCAGCAATCTTTCCCTGAATATGGTGGGACGTTTCTACTGTTGCTCAGTATATATGCTGCCTCGAGCATAACAACCATAACGCACTCGTGTCTGTTTCACGAAAGCTGCCCAAATTTTACGCCCATATAAACAATTCAAAAACAATATTTTTTTCGATAATATTAAATGTTATCAAAATTTAAGAATGAGCTTTCTTTTTATTTCGTGAAATTTGGTCAAATATTGATTTTATTGCGAAAACAATTTTCCCCATGGAGTTAAGCTGTCCAAATTTTACGGCCATATAAACAATCCAAAAACCATATTTATTTCGATAATATTAAATTAAAGGAAAATTTAAGAATGAGCCTTCTTTTTATTTCGTGAAATTTAGTCAAATATTGATTTTATTACGAAAAATTGATTTGTCTATGGGAACTTAACATGGGGGAAAAAGGTAGAGGAGTTGTGGGAGGAGTCAAAAAACGAAAGTTTTTGGAAATTGACTCCGAAACGTAGTTAGATAGCTTGGAAATGATCTAACTAAGAAAACAAAAGTTAAATTTTAAAAATCGGTCCAATATTTCTGAAATTCTAAAAAATTTCCCCATGTTAAATCCCCATAGTACGGAAGCACAGAGGTGACATGCAAACTTTTTTTTTCTAGGCATGAGTTTTTGTTTTATCTTGTGGGAACAAGATATTATTTTGAGGGAACAACATAATATCTTGTTCGCACAGGATAATATTTTGAGGGAACAGGATAATATCTTGTTCGAACAAGATATTATTTTGAAGGAACAACATAATATCTTGTTCGCATAGGATAATATTTTGAGGGAACAGGATATTAACTTGTTCGAACAAGATATTATTTTGAGGGAACAACATAATATCTTGTTCGCACAACTTAATATTTTGTTCCCACAGAATAATATTTTGAGGGAACAGGATATTAACTTGTTCGCACAGGATAATATTTTGAGGGAACAGGATAATATCTTGTTCGCACAACTTAATATTTTGTTCCCACAGAATAATATTTGAGGGAACAGGATATTAACTTGTTCGAACAAGATATTATTTTGAGGGAACAACATAATATCTTCGCTGGTTTTATCCTGTTCCCTCAAAATATTATTCTGTGGGAACAAAATATTAAGTTGTGCGAACAAGATATTATCCTGTTCCCTCAAAATATTATTCTGTGGGAACAAAATATTAAGTTGTGCGAACAAGATATTATCCTGTTCCCTCAAAATATTATTCTGTGGGAACAAAATATTAAGTTGTGTGAACAAGATATTATCCTGTTCCCTCAAAATAATATCCTGTGCGAACAAGTTAATATCCTGTACCGAGCCCTCAAAATATTATTCTGTGGGAACAAAATATTAAGTTGTGCGAACAAGATATTATGTTGTTCCCTCAAAATAATATCTTGTTCGAACAAGTTAATATCCTGTTCCCTCAAAATATTATCCTGTGCAAACAAGATATTATGTTGTTCCCTCAAAATAATATCTTGTTTCCACAAGATAAAAAAAAAACTCATGCCTAGAAAAAAAAAGTTTGCATGTCACCTCTGTGCTTCCGTACCATAGACATCTTCACTCCGTGAAGATGTCTATGGGGATTTAACATGGGGAAATTTTGTTTTCGCAATAAAATAAATATCTGACCAAATTTCACGAAATAAAAAGAAGGCTCATTCTTAAATTTTCCTTTAATTTAATAATATCGAAAATAATATTGTTTTTGAATTGTTTATATGGCCGTAACATTTGGGCAGCTTTCGTGAAACAGACTATAGTGTAATAAATATGTAAACGTACAGCGCGTGCTGTTTGACCATGGCTGACCATGACAATGCTCATATCGGGTCAAGCCAGCACCTATATATATACGTAATACGTAGTGCATGTTTATCGTGACGTTACTAGAACGCGTCATTACGTCAGATCAGTTAACAACGGTCGCACTGAACATTTTGAAATTGGCGCCGCTGCAACATGAAACGTGTACTGCTGCCCCGGAATATGCATGTGTAAATCATCTGTTTGAATGGAGCATATTATTAAAGTACCGAATGTACTACATAAATATGCTTAAATTGCATATTTCCGACGGAAATGTAACAATAACGTTCGACCATATCCAGCCGTGGGTAAACGTTTGACGTGGCACGAGGGAACTGTTTGAACCCAAAGGCCGCAGGTTCTGACATTAGTGATGATTTAATATATAAGGTTCGACAATGTCCAGCCGTGGGTCATGGTTTGCCGTGGCACTCGGAAACTGTTTGAACCCGCGGCCTACGGCCTTGTGATTCAAACAGTTCCCTCGTGCCACGGCAAACGTTTACCCACGGCTGGACATTGTCGAACCTAAATCATCACTAATGTCAGAACCACTATACACGTTGGATACAGATTCACAGTTTAAAGGCGTTGTGTCTTTTATATGCGCAGAAAGTGATGCAACTGGACTAACAATTCGTTCCCACGAAATAACAATTCGTTCCCTAAATTTAACAATTCATTCCCACGAATTAACAATTCGTTCCTTCATTTTAACAATTCGTTCCCACGAAATAACAATTGGTTCCCACGATATAAAAATTGTTATTTCGTGGGAAAATAATTGTTATATCATGTGAACGAATTGTTAAATTGAGGGAACATACATGTTCCGGGGCCGCAGTACACGTCGCGTGATTCAGCCGCGCCAATTTCAAAAGTTCAGTGCGACCGTTGAAAACTGGTCTGATGACGTAATGGTGCGTTCTAGTAAGATCACGATACGCATGCATTACGTAGGTGTTGGCTTGGCCATATCACAGGTTGAAGTAACGGACCGAGGTCTATAAATACATTAAATATGCCTAAAAGCATCAATAAATGAAGAAACACAAATTATTTTTTTTACCCCCTCCATGTAATTCATTATAGAAGGTTCCTTACTTTTTAATAGGCCGAACCCGGACGGGCTCGAGACAACGGACTCTCACAAATCGTCAACCGAGCTATATCATTGTCGCCTATTGCAGAAGTTGGGACAATGCTAGTATTCCGCAACGATATATTCCCCGATGAGCTATGTCAACGCGTTTTCGAGCTATCGATTGTTTTGTTGTAAAAATATTATCATCATTGCTAGGTCGGGAAAGAACGGACACATTTCCGAGGCCGATACTGCTATATAAAGGAGTAAACATCGGGTTGAAAATACACTTTTACGTCGTCCCGGCCCGTAAAGAAACATTTCGCATAGAGAAAACATTGTTTCCAATCGAATATTTGATCAAACCTACATGTATACCCGTCCTGTGCGTCACGACAGACAATTTAATCGTACAGACATTTCTATCATTTCTCGGGAAGCCATTTTGTATAAACATCGTGGGACAGGTTTATTCGCCGGAACTCGTGCACTTACTATGTGGTAAAAAAAAAACGGAACTTTTATAAACAGTTATAATTCATATTTTATAATACCTATGTTGGTGGTAAAAGTATCAAGTTAAAGGTATGTCTCTCTACTCCGATTTCAAGTTTTGTCAAAATTTTTTTTTTTCTAATGTTTAGCAGCATATGAGAATTGTCCGTGGGGTCAAATTTAATTTTTGACCGAATATGGTCATGTTATATATCAAATCGAAGGTATCAACGAGGCGATCACTCTGGTGCATTTTTTTTGTCGAAATCGGATGGCTATGTCATCCAAGATGGCCGCCGAAAGGTCAAAAGGTCGTTCTTTTATTAGATATTTCAAAATTCTTCTTCACATGAACCGCTTGGCCTATGGTGGCCAAACTTAAAAAGTATGGTCCATGGGTGAAGCCTTTTCAGAGTTGTTAAAACGGAGGTCATCGCTAATCCTAGATGGCCGCCGGCTAAAAATAGCATAAATTCTTAAAAAAATCTTCTTCTCATGAACCGCTAGCCGGATTTCGACGAAACTTAGTAAGAATGATCGATGTACAATGCTCTTTCAAAGTTGTTAAAATGGTGACTCCGGGGTCTGTGTGGTAAAATTGGGGTAAACTTTTATTTTTGACCGAATATGGTCATGTCTATATCAAATCGAAGGTATCAAAGAGGCGATCGCTCTGATACATTTTTTGTCGAAATTGGATGGTCATGTCATCCACGATGGCCGCCGAAATGTCAAAAGGTCGTTCTTTTATTAGAGATTTCAAAATTCTTCTTCAAACGCACCGCGTGGCCCATGGTGGCACAACTTCACAGTTATGGTCCATGGGTGAAGCCTTTTCAGATTTGTTAAAACGGAGGTCATCGCTAATCCAAGATGGCCGCTGTCTAAAAATAGCATAAATTCTTAAAAAATCTTCTTCTCATAAACCACTAGCCGGATTTCGACGAAACTTGGTAGGAATGATCGATACACAATGCTCTTTGATACCTTCGATTTGATATAGACAATACCATATTCGGTCAAAAATAAAATTTTACCCCAATTGTACCACACAGGCCACGCCCATTGTTGACACCGGAGTCACCATTTTAACAACTTTGAAAGAGCATTGTACATCGATCATTCTTACCAAGTATCGTCGAAATCCGGCTAGCGGTTCATGAGAAGAAGGTTTTTTTAAGAATTTATGCTATTTTTAGACGGCGGCCATCTTGCATCTTGAATTAGCGATGACACCTCCGTTTTAACAAATCTGAAAATGCTTCACCCATGGACCATAATTTTTAAAGTTTGGCCACCATGGGCCAAGCGGTACATGTGAAGAAGAATTTTGAAATCTCTAATAAAAGAACGACCTTTTGACCTTTCGGCGGCCATCTTTAATGACATAGCCATCCGATTTCGACAAAAAAAATGCACCAGAGTGATCGCCTCGTTGATACCTTCGAGTTGATATATAACACTACCATATTCGGTCAAAAATTAAATTTGACCCCACGGACAATTCTCATATGCTGCCAAAACATGTTTATTACAAAAAAAAATATTTTGACAAAACTAGAAATCGGAGTAGAGAGACATACCTTTAACTTGATACTTTTACCACCAACATAGGTATTATAAAATATGAATTATAACCGTTTATAAAAGTTCCGTGTTTTTTTTTACCACATAGTAAGTGCACGAGTTCCGGCGAATAAACCTGTCCCACGATGTTTATACAAAATGGCTTCCCGAGAAATGATAGAAATGTCTGTGCGATTAAATTGTCTGCCGTGACGCACAGTACGGGTATACATGTAGGTTTGACCAAATGTTCGATTGGAAACAATGTTTTCTCTATGCGAAATGTTTCTTTACGGGCCGTGACGACGTAAAAGTGTATTTTCAACCCGATGTTTACTCCTTTATATAGCAGTATCGGCCTCGGAAATGTGTCCGTTCTTTCCCGACCTAGCAATGATGATAATTTGTTTACAACAAAACAATCGATAGCTCGAAAACGCGTTGACATAGCGCATCGGGGACTATATCGTTGCGCAATACTAGCATTGTCCCAACTTCTGCAATAGGCGACAATGATATAACTCGGTTGACGATTCGTGAGAGTCCGTTGTCTCGAGCCCGTCCGGGTTCGGCCTATTAAAAAGTAAGGAACCTTCTATAATGAATTACATGGAGGGGGTAAAAAAAATAAAATTGTTTTCTTCATTTATTGATGCTTTTAGGCATATTTAATGTATTTATAGACCTCGGTCCGTTACTTCAACCTGTGGGCCATACATGTGTTTACGTCATGGACTGATAATACCGACACAGTTCGTGAAACCAGTGAAAACCAACCTGGAAATGTACAGTGCTCGGTGATCATGGATCTGTTACTTTTTATTACATTTTTCGTTCACAGTTAAATCATACACACTATGATATATCCATTCAAATTCCATCAGTACAGGGCCTTCAATGTAAGAGAGTGACAAAGCTGGTTGGCTTTTGCAATGGAACCTCTCTAAACCGGACACCCTGGAAGGCCCCCAGGGCGTTCGGTTTAGAGAGGTTACATTGTAATTAAGCATTCCATGAATAATTGTGGTCATTTTAAATCACGAACAGAAACTACAATGTAATAAATTGCAGTGAAATCCATCTACATTTAAGCACAATGGTGTCCCGATTAGAGATGTTCTACTATATAACTAGATCATCAGGTAATGCACAAACTATTATGTTTGTTTGTTTATTGGTGTTTAACGGCATATCAACAGCTAAGGTCATATAAGGCCAGGCAAATGGGTTCAATTCCGTTTCAACCTGCTGCAGGGGGGGGGGGGGGGGGGGGGGGGGGGGTGAGGGGGTCCAAAAATCAGAACTTGCCTTGCATGTTTACGAACAGATAACGAGTATATACATATATACATGTACATTGAATAAATGCTATTTGCTATTTTACTGCATTTGGTATCTATATAATGAGGTAAAAAGTAATAGTCTAAGATCAATTATTATTAACTCTTAGACCGCTACGCACAACAATTGTCGTCTGCTGTTGCTTTTATATCTTGCCTTATTTCTCAATAAAAACATGTTTTGACAGCACTTCAGAACCATTTCTGATTCTGAAATGCTGTCAAAACATGTTGTAAAGTATTCAAATGTGCTGTCAAAGCATGTTTTTGATGATAAAAATGGAAAATAGAAAATAAACAACAGACGACAAAAATTAAGATAGCGGTGTAAGGGTTAAAGCTGCTCTGTCACATTTTTTCCTGGCTCAATTATTCAAGTATTAGTAAATAAATTGAGAATCTTACATGGGTGATGATTTAATATGATATTTACTAAACGAGTTTACAGATTCATAAGAAACGAGGCTATACCGAGTTTCTTATGAAATCAGTCAACGAAAAATCCAAAAATCAGAACGGAATATTTACATAGAAAAAAAACACAGTATATTCAGCCCTGAAATTAGAATAACCCGACCTGGCCTGGTGCCAGGTCCATACCACACGAAGTCACTTCGCCCCATCCCCTAAAATAGGATTACGAATAATCGTAATACTCACATAAAGGGTATAACCAGATTCAACTGTCACATACAAAATGCCAAAGACGTATGTGAGGGCCAAACCAACTCTCCAGTCGGAATCAAAGTAAGGATGAAACCCGATCGTTAAATTACCCACCGCATGCTCCCACCCACACAAACTATTATGTTCTCACTTCATGTACCAGCGGGTACCAATTACCTTCATTACACAAAGGCAATATACTATCGGGCGGGGATATTAGATGTCCAAATATCCACACATTCTGTCTTCTTTATGAGAGGACACGGTCCGCACGAGGAAATAGACACGCATGTAATACAACAAATCCAGATGGCCACAATGCACGCGGACACTATATCTTGGTGTGTCAAACCACTTAAGATAAGTCATATTTTAGCTATCATATCATAAAAAGCGACTGGTACTCTTGAACAGAACTGATCTGTACATACTAGTGTGTGAAATATGGAGTCGGCAAACGTTTCTTACAGACAATTTGAGAAGGAAAACTAATCAATTATTATTTTTTTCGAAGGATTTACCACATAAAACACGTTTGATTAAACAATTGAATGAGATTCAATACAAACAGCATCGTTTGTATACTGGTGGTCCATCCCTCGACAGTGTAAATTCCTGGGGGCCATTTCACTAAACTTCTTGCGACTAAAATGTTCGTATGTGCAAAATTATGATCGTCTGTAAATTTCATATTAACAATGTTTTCTTGTCAACAATGATTGGATTTACATTTATTGAGCATAGGCTGCATATGCAGCCTATGCTCAATAAATGTAAATCCATCACTTGAAATTTCCAGACGATCGTAAAGTTGCGCTTACGAACATTTTAGTCGTAGGAAGTTTAGTGAAACGGGCCCCAGATAAACTACAACTCGTGGAAGCTAAATAAATGGACATTTTGAAAACTAAAGGTCACATAAATGAGACACAACATAAGTGGAAACAAACTAGGATACGACTTAAAAAAACACAAAAAAAAACAACAAGCCATGGGATACTGGGGGCCGTTTCACTAAACTTCGTACGACTAAAATGTTCGTAAGTGCAAAAGTATGATAGTCTGTAAATTTCCCATTAACAGTGTTTTCTTGAAAACAATTATTGGATTTACATTTATTGAGCATAGGCTGCATATGCAGCCTATGCTCAATAAATGTAAATCCATCAATTGAAATCTCCAGACGATCCTAAATTTGGACTTACGAACATTTTAGTCGTAAGAAGTTTAGCGAAACGGGCCCCAGGGGATTAGGGAAGTTACATGGATCGTAATAATAATAAATGCGTAGATAATCAGACCTCATTTTCACATGGTTACTGTAGTATAAACCAGGCTCGATGCTGTTCTAGCTTGATGTAGGTGTATATTCATATTAATAAATCCGAAATTATGATCGATGTACAACATACATGTTATATATGGCTGTCATTGGAGAAATGGGGCTTACGGGATTTGGGACCAGTGTAGGTCCTGACCAGCAAGTCTGATAACGTTCTATATTGACTGTTAGAAGCATAATGGGTGTTCCATTGATGGAATGGCGAACAGTGCATATCCTGATCAGACTGCGGATGCACAGTCTGATCTGGATATACACTGGTCGCAAAACCCATAAGCCCCATTTCTCCAGTCACAGCCTGATATATATAGATCAAACATCTAAATTCTCCTTGCGGTATACACACAATCTAAAACTACATACCAAGTATCAGGCTTCCTTCTATCACTGTTTAAATGTTTTACGATGTTTTTCTAAGTCGAAAATGGGAAGATAAGCCATGGCACAGCATTCAAAAATCAAACTTTACTTTACACACATACACACCATTCGGAAGCCACATTCCACAAATCATGCATCTACCTATTACGGCAGGAGTGTATTAACTACATGTACAAGGAATACTTGGGCAAAATATTTAGGATTTGCAATGTTTGTGACAGAGCCCGCAGACGTACACAGGGTGGGACGGACGGCTAGACGGAACCGGGCAGGACATGCCTCGACGCGACGAACGAATGACAGGACACGGGTAACACTAAATATCTGGTGGGGCATATCAATTGCAATTATGTGGGTGCATTACCATAATAAACTACATGTTGTAAATAATTCGACTTTCAAGATGAAGTTGTGATTAGATATCGGTATCAGAATATCATAATAATGCAATCAACAAAATGTTACCTCTACTGTCTGTTCCACGTTTTACTGCCGATGAACTTTTGGTTATTAAACACATTAAATCTAAAAAATATTTAAAACTAAGTACTTTTTTATCAATAACAAAAAAGTCACCATCCCTAAAAAAGTTTATTTGATGAAATTCCATCAAATGTTGATTGTATTGCGAATGGGAATTTAACGTGGGGGCTAAAAATAGATTTTTTAAAATATTTTTTATTTGTAGACCGATTTTCAAAACATAACTTTTGTTTTCTTAGTTACATCATGTTCAAGCTATCTCGCCAGGTTTCGGAGTCAATTTCCCCCCACAAAAGTTTTTGGATCCTTCATGATCAAAAAACGAAAAGTTTTGGAAATTGACTCCGCATGTTATATTCCCATAGGACAATCGTTTTTTCGCAATAAAATCAATATTTGATGGAATTTCATCAACTACTTTTTTGGGGGGAGGGTGACTTTTTTTGTTATTGATGAAAAAGTACTTACTTTTTAATATTTTTTAGATTTAATGTGTTTAATGGCCAAATGTTCGTCGGCAACAAAACGTGGAACAGACGGTAATGTCTTTCTTATGCCATGCACAACACACATGGCTCGTATGCTGAAGGTACATGCCACTCAGTAGGCACAAAATGTTCTTTATATAAGAGACATCATCTGAGACATTTTCTGGCATAATACACATTGATTCACCATTACCCCACGTATTGAGCACAGGTGGAAGACTCGGACCTATGACACCAAAATAATGCCTATTAAAAAATCCCATTACCCCACCCACTTGGTCTCGTACATCATTACCATCTTCTATTTATAGAAGGTGGGTATGAATATGGCAATTATAGAAAGAGCCCTCTCTTTTCCGATTCGCACAAACACAATAAACATCGATTAAATGTATGAAATAATGTCTCTGGCAATCGATAAAGATGGTAATGTACGAGACCAAGTGGGTGGGGTAATGGGATTTTTTTTAATAGGCATATTTTTGGTGTCATAGGTCCGAGTCTTCCACCTGTGGTATTGAGTAGCACTATTATACATTATATATGAGACAGGGGCAATAACCGTGTTTCCTTAAAATGTTAACTGATATTACTATTTATTCTCTGTGTTTATGTTTTGATGTGCAATGATCATACTTTATAATCATACATTAATACCACCGCGAGTCACTATCAGTGAAATAAATATTACTAAATGATTATATCTGTATAGCGGGCACCCGTGTTTTTTTAGAACTGGTGGAATAGTGACATAATTGTAGGCTGTGTGGGCATGTACCTTTAAATAGAAAAGTAAATAGAAGATGTATTGCCATAAGTTGCGACTACCACCATGCTGATTATCTGGCTGTTCGTTTAATATGTCTGTGCAACCGAGTTTGTTGTCTCCAAATTCAAATTGATCGGGCTGTTTGTTGTTTCCAAATTGCAATGGGATCATGCAATGATGTATTCGGCGTCCAGTGAGATTGGTCTGGTATCTACGGGAGATGGACCACGGGTCTACAGACAATGCAGTTTGTACAGTCGAACTTGCCCGAACGGCCACCTCTCCACAATCACACACTCTCCGATATTATATCCGAAAACATATCTTGGCATTTCATTAGAATTGTCTCCTTGGAGACAATTCTAATAGGAGACAATTCTAATGAAATACGAATATGTGTTTTCATATCCGAAATGGACAATTTCCTCTATATTTAGCATCCCTACAATAGCCACCTCTCTTCTGTCTCAATAAAAACATGGTTTGACAGCATTTTAAAATCATTTCCATTAAAATGATTCTAAAGTGCTGCCAAAGCACGTTTTTGATGGAAAAAAATAGACAATAACAAGAATCAGGAGACTACACTCGGTCCGTTACTTCAACCTGTGAATGAAACACGTCTCTTGAAAGCACACTGCTATAAAAAGATTATAAAGAATGAAGAACTATTGCTTTCCACATTAACCCTTAGAATGCGGGAAACAAAAATTACCACCCGCCATTATTTTGCATGTTGTAATCTTTCTCAATGTAAAGATGGTCTGATGACGTTTTTAAATCATTCGCATTGTACAATGTAATCGTCTTATCAATAAAAACATTGGCAGCATTTCCATTGGAAATTATTTTGAAGTGTGTTGATGAGGAAAATGGAAAATAACAAGAGCTGTAGGAGAACAGCATAGCTCGACTACGAGGGTTGTCGATGTATACACATAGCTTGACAAATAAGGTGGCTGCGGCCTGAATGAAAACCTTAACCAAGGTTGACTAAAAACCTTAACCAAGGGAAATTAAGTAAGTAATTCAAGGTTAAATGTAGGTCAATGTCAGATATAGGTCAGGGGTTATTGATGTACATCACTAGGAGATGAAGTTTTCCAAGTATGGTTGTTGTAGGCCCAGGAGTATTCCATATACAAGCTTGACTAAAAACCTTAACCAAGGGGAAATAACTAAGTAATCCAAGGATAAAAATAGGTCAAGGTCAAATATAGGTCAGGGATTATTGATGTACATCACTAGGAGATGAAGTTGTCAAAGTATGGTTGATGTAGGCCCAGGAGTATTCCATATACAAGCTTGACTATAAACATTAACCAAGTAATTCAAGGTTAAATGTAGGTGAAGGTAAAATATAGGTCAGGGATTATTGATGTACATCACTATCAGAAAGGGTTGTCCAAGTATAGTGGCTGTATGCACAATAGTATTCCATGTACAAGCTTGACTAAAAATCTTAACCAAGGGGAATTAAGTAAGTAATTCAAGGTTAAATGTAGGTCAAGGTCAAATATAGGTCCGGGGTTGTTGATGTACATCACTAGGAGATGAAGTTGTCCAAGTATGGTTGGTGTAGGGCCAGGAGTATTCCATCTACAAGCTTGACTAAAAACCTTAACCAAAGAGAATTAACTAAGTAATTCCAGAGGAAATGTAGGTCAAGGTCAAATATAGATCAGGGGTTATTGATGTACATCCCTATGAGAAAAGGTTGTCCAAGTATGGTGTCTGTATGCACAATAGTATTCCATGTACAAGCTTGAGTAAAACCCTTAACCAAGGTTGACTAAAAACCTTAACCGAGGGGAATTAACTAAGTAATTCAAGGTTAAATGTAGGTCAAGGTCAAATATAGGTCAGGGGTTATTGATGTACATCACTAGGAGATGAAGTTGTCCAAGTATGGTTGGCATAGGGCCAGGAGTATTCCATCTACAAGCTTGACTAAAAACCTTAACCAAGGGGAATTAACTAAGTAATTCAAGAGGAAATGTAGGTCAAGATCAAATATAGACCAGGGGTTATTGATGTACATCACTAGGAGATGAAGTTGTCCAAGTATGGTGGGTGTAGGGCCAGTAGTATTCCATATACAAGCTTGACTAAAAACCTTAACCAAGGCGTGACGGTGACGCCGACGCCGACGCCGGGGTGAAAACATAAGCTCTAACTATTCTTCGAATAGTCGAGCTAAAAAGTAAACAGCAGCGAAAAAGATTTAATTCAGCATTGCAAGAGTTAATGTTATAAGGAAACAACGTTATCACGACGTATCAAAAATAAAAATCAATCCACGTGTTTATTATACGAGATTTACTGCTAGTAATCACCGCCGATAATTGACAATTAACACACAATTTGTAGATAGTAGAACGATCTAAAAGAACTGACAAAAATGTCTCCCTGCCACACAACCTGTTTTGTGAGAGTCCAGCATTAAATTGAATGATCACGCGACAGAGAATAATGTCACGGCCAGATCTTGTCAAATACCATTTCATCAACTTGGCTTGGTCTGGTAGCTATTTACCATGTATGCCATGGCATAACTCAGTGTTAGAACAGAAACACTCCCTCAATCCCGGAAGACAGATTATTCCTACAATCCTATCACACAAATGAAATGATCGTCTTGTGTGCGTCGTTTTCCGTGCTATGTCCCATAAATTGAACAATAAAGTTTTATTGGTTGTCAGTGGAAACACAGGGGTGCTAAGTAATGCGAGGACGAATCACTCGCCATGCCGGAACGAATATACTGTGATACGTCAATTTTCCGACCCATCCGATCGTCAATAGAAACTAGAGGATTGTTTTTCAGACAAAAACATATGTCTCCCCCGCAGCAACAGCATATATGTAGCTACCTTGTATTTTCTGCATAAGTTAGCTGTATATTGTGAGATAATAAAATAAAAAGTGAGGAAATATGGAAATTGAAACGTCTAAAACACCAGGTGCGCAACTTCACACGATCACCAGTATTCCTGTAAAGTTTCGCGACTCTAACTGAAATACTTTTGAAGATACGCGCGACACAAGTTGAATATCCCCACTTTTCACTAATTCAATGGCCATAACTCCGTGAATACTGGATTAATCCGCATCTAAAACACCAGGTTCGCAACTTCACACGATGACCAGTATTCCTGTAAAGTTTCGCGACTCTAACTGAAACACTTTTGAAGATACGCGCGACACAAGTTCAATATCCCACTTTTCACTAAGTCAAGGGCCATAACTCCGTGAATACTGGATGAATCCGCATCTAAAACACCAGGTGCGCAACTTCACACGATGACCAGTATTCCTGTAAAGTTTCACGACTCTAACTGAAATACATTTGGAGATACGCGCGACACAAGTTGAAAATACCCAATTTTCGCTAAGCCAAGGGCCATAACAAGTATTCCTGTAAAGTTTCACGACTCAACTCAAAAACTTTTGGAGACATGCACGACACAAATTTTGAGACGGACGGACGGACGGACGGACAGCCAAGCCAAAAACAATATGTCTCCCCATTCATGGGGGAGACATAATGATTTTCAAATAGTCCATTTATAATGAAAATAAAGTGATTTTTACGTTTTTACGCTTTTGTGCTTTTCTTTTTATTTCAGTCATGTCCGTTTTCGGTTTAAACTTGTTTCGGACCTTGCACAGTGAATGTAGATCAATCTAAACGGCAGTTCATTTATATAGCTCGGAAGCACGCCTCTGATTGTTCCATATACCGAGCACTCTCTGCTATTATAAGGTTTGACAATGTCCAGGGTTCAAACAGTTCCCGAGTGCCACGGCAAACTTTTCCGTCGGAAATATCGTGTAACTTGAGCATATATGCAGTAATTTTGGTACTGTGATAATCTACTACATTCAAACGGCTAATTTACACATACATGTCCGGGGTCGCAGTACACGTCGCGTGATGCAGCCGCATCCATTTGAAAAGTTCAGTGCGACCGTTGCAAACTGGTCTGGTGGTGTAATGGCGCGTTCTAGTAACGTCACGAGACACATGCATTATTACGTGGGGTGTTTGCGTGGCCCCGGAATAAGTATTGCCTACAGCCATGGTCAAACAGCACGCGCTGTACGGAACACGGCTGTGAGCGGTGTCGAACAACGGCAGTCATGTAACAATATTGTTTTGAACATATTTTTGGAAATACCCCAAGGCATCATAATCTGGAGGGCAACATCCTGGGATCGATGTACCTAGCTTTGAAAATTGAGACTTAAGTTACATGGTACCAGTCTGAATTTTATCATTATTTACACTTGTCTTATGTATGGGTGGGTGTATTAAAAGTGCCATATCCCATTAAAAAAAATTATATTTTTGCACGATTTCATTTTTAATATGTTCATATTTGATAAATGTAAATGGATATTTGATCGTATCTACTAGATTCAATCAGGCACCATTGCTGTAATCAGTTAGACCCGGACCAGTAAGATGCTTTACTGCTGAATGCATGCATAAAATAAAAGCGGATGCACGCCGTTTGTTATCATTTATAAATGAACAGATTTTCAGTTTCTGATTTCTATCTTCTTTTCTATATTGGCTACAATTTGCAAACTAGAGCAGCTTGAGCTGCATCAACGGTTTGAGCCTCAAACATTGATTTCATGTGTAACTAAGCTTTAGCCCAAGGTGTAAACTATCGGTTGCAAAAAGAATTTCTGAAGTTTTAGAATGAACAGTCCAACATTATTGTGTTCGCATCATCACACCGATGTGGGGCCGGTTAGCTTAGAGGTAGAGCGATGGACTCGGAGCGAGGGATACCGGGTTCGATCCTCAGCCAAAGTTTTAGCTAAAGGACTGAAATATCGACTACAGCAAAAACAATTGAACTCGAATGATAAATAACGAAGCTGACGTCACATCCGTTTGCTCTATTTTGAAAACTTGAAAACATACGTTTATCTTTGACATCGAATAGAGCCGTAAGTAGTCAAGATATAGCTCTGAAAATTATCATCTTTCATGCGGCTGACAGTCCCCTATCACCCTGGCAAGAAATTATGTTGCTGACAGTACTGTACAAATTGGAAAACGTTTGTAAAGACCACCCGTTATCAGCCGAAATTCGGCAAAATCGTTGAAAAGTATGTACATTTTTCAACTTCAAATGCATATAGCTCTTTTATTTAAGAAGATATAATTTGAGTTTGAGATAGAGAATTTTGTCAGCTTTCCAATGCAAAATGAATTCTTGAAATCGGTTGGAAAATAAGGAAGTTATAGGAAGTATGACGTCACTTCCGTTTTCGTGGAAAGTAGCATTAAAAGATATTTGAAAATCTCCGAGTCTCTGCTCACACTTGATCCGAATCGGCATGCAAAATTTGAAGTCGATCCGACCAGCGGTTTGGTGTAGATGGAGGGAGCCCGTAAGTCAGCGGACGATTATTTTTCGATAGTTATCGCCCTTAAATTGCAGTTTACGCCATTTGTAAATACACCTAATAAAATTAAATATGTGCAATATTCCGCCAGTGAAGTTTTCGTTTGTTTTTCACCATAGGCCTGGCATAAAGCGGGAAAGTTTTAGCTAAAGGACTGAAATATCGACCGCAGCAAGAAATTTTGAAATCTATTGATAAATAACGAAGCTGACGTCACATCCGTTTGCTCTATTTTGAAAACTTGAAAAAAAGACGTTCATCTTTGACATCCAATAGAACCGGAAGTAGTCAAGATAGAGCTCTGAAAATTATCATCTTTTATGCGCCTGACACTCCCCTATCACACTGGCAAGAAATTATGTTGCTGACATTACTGTATAAATTGGAAAACGTTTGTAAAGACCACCCGTTATCAGCCGAAATTCGGCAAAAAATCGGCAAAATCGTTGAAAAATATGTACATTTTTCAACTTCAAATGCCTATAGCTCTCTTATTTGACCAGATAGCCAAGAACTGTCAGCGAGTTCGAGATAGAGAATTTTTGTCAGCTTTCCAATGCAAAAATAAAGTTATAGAAAGTATGACGTCACTTCCGGTTTCGTGGAAAGTGGCATTAAGAAATTTCTCAAAATCTCTGAGTCTCTGCTCTGCCGAATCGGCATGCAAAATTTGAAGTCGATCCGACCAGCGGTTTGGGCTTACAGACTGAACGGCTGAATAAAAAAAAAAAAAAAAAAAAAAAAAAAAAAAACGAATACAATAGGTTTTCGGCGCAGCTGAAAGCCGCCTCAAACCTAATAAAATAAGACAATAACTCTTCACATTTTAGGTTTATATACATTTTCGTAAACCCATTGCCAAAATACATATTGTCTGTTTCACGAAACCTGCCCAAATTTTACGGCCATATAAACAATTCAAAAACAATTTTTTTTTTATGTTAAATTTTATCAATTTAAGAATGAGCATTCTTTTTATTTCGTGAAATTTGGTCAAATATTGATTTTATTACAAACAAGAGTGCCGAAGGTCACAATATACGCCCGTCGAGGCAAGGCCAGTCAACAAGGGGAGATAATTCATGACTTGACGTGATAAACATGTAAACCAAATTTGGTTACGATCCATCAAGTAGAGCTCGACTTATTGCGTGGACAAGGATACAGAGTCCGACAATTAAAAATGGCCGCCAAGGGGAGATCAGTCATCGGAAATTTTTCAAAATCAATAGGCTTCTTCGTCTTGCCGTGATAAACATGTAACATTTACATGATCGGTGAAGTAGAACTTGAGTTATTGCGTAGACAAGGATACAGAGTGCGAAAATGAAAAATGGCCACCAAGGGTAGATAAGTCATCTGAAAATTTTCAAAATCAATGGCTGCCAAGGGGAGATAAGTATCGGAAAATTTTCAAAATCAACAGCCTTCTTCGTCTTGCCGTGATATACATGTATACCGAATTTGGTTACGAGCGGTGGAGTCGAACTTGAGTTATTGCGTAGACAAGGATACAGAGTGCGAAAAATAAAAATGGCCGCCATGGGGAGATAAGTCATGGGAAAATCAATAGGCTTCTTCGGCTACCCGTGATGAACATGTATACCAAATTTGGTTACAATCCGTCAAGTAGGCTCTAGTTATTGCGTGGACAAGATGTGCCCGCTCGCCGCTCGTCCACCAGCCCGCCCGCCGCCGGCCCTTACAAGATGAATACATAATACGTCCCGTTTTTTCAAACGGGTGTATAACAAGAGTTGTCAGAAGACAACGAAGCTCGCCTGTTGGCAGCCTTCACTCAAACTTGGCACAGTTGCATAAAAAAACATGAATATTATATAACTTGACCTTGGGTTAAGGGGCGTGCGGTGGACCTTGAAATTGGGGTCAAGGTGGGTCGTGGGTTTGCTATAGCATAATATAACATATTAAGATGAATGCATGTATGAAATATCAATGCGTTCCCTGAAAACAGAAGTAAAACAAAATTTAACCCAACGTTAAGTTTATGAACGCACTAAGTTGGTGATTTTCTACAGCATGATAGCTATTCACATGAGGAATGCATGTATGAATGTGCTAAGTTTGTGACACTGACCTTGAGGAAAGGGGGGGGGGGGGGTGGTCACAATACAGGATCATAGATGGATGCATGTATGAAATATCAAAGCGTTCCCTGTAAAGAAACAGAAGTTACATTCCCTGTAAAGAAACAGAAGTTACACAACATTTACCCCAAAGTTAAGTTTATGAACATGCTAAGTTTGTGACCTTGCTTGACCTTGGGGTAAGGGTTGGTGGTGGGTTGTGGATTTGCTACAGCATGATAGAGGGTCATCTGAGGAATGCAGGTATGAACTATCAAGGCGTTCCATGAAAGGAAACAGATGTTATAAGACATTTACCCCAACGTTAAGTTTATGAATGTGCTAGGTTTGTGACCTTGACCCTGGGGTAAGGGGTTGGGTGGTGGGTCATGGATTTGCTATAGCACCATAGAGTATCATCAGATGAATGCATGTATGAAATATCAAGGCGTTTCATGAAAGGAAACAGATGTTATAAGACATTTACCCAAACGTTAAGTTTATGAATGTGCTATGTTTGTGACATTGACCTTGAGGAAAGGGGTGGGGGTCGGTCATGGATTTGCTGTAGCACAATAGAGGATCATCAGATGAATGCATGTATGAACTATCAAAGCGTTCCCTGTAAAGAAACAGAAGTTACACAACATTCCAACAAGGCGTTCCATGAAAGGAAACATATGTTATAAGACAATTACCCCAACGTTAAGTTTATGAATGTGCTAAGTTTGTGACCTTGACCTTGGGGTAAAGGGTGGGTCATGTATTTGCTATACCACAATAGAGTATCATCAGATGAATGCATGTATGAAATATCAAGGCGTTCCATAAAAGAAAACAGATGTTATAATACATTTACCCCAACGTTAAGTTTATGAATGTCCTACGTTTGTGACCTTGACCTTGAGGAAAGGGGTGGGAAGTGGGTCATGGATTTGCTATAGTACGATAGAGTATCATCAGATGAATGCATGTATCAAATATGAAGGTATTCGCTGTAAATAAACAGAAGTTACACAACATTTACCCCGACGTTAAGTTTATGAACATGCTAGGTTTGTGACATTGACTTTGGGGTAAGGGTTGTGTGGTGGGTCGTGGATTTGCTACAGCATGATAGAGGGTCATCTGAGGAATGCACGTATGAAATATCAAGGCGTTCCATGAAAGGAAACAGATTTTATAAGAAATTTACACCAACGTTAAATTTATGAATGTGCTAAGTTTGTGACCTTGACCTTGGGGTAAGGTGGTGGGTCATGGATTTGCTACAGCATGATAGAGGGTCATCTGAGGAATGCATGTATGAAATAACAAGGTGATCCATGAAAGGAAACAGAAGTTATAAGACATTTACCCCAACGTTACGTTTATGAATGTGCTAAGTTTGTGACCTTGACCTTGGGGTAAGGGTTGGGTGGTGGGTCATGGATTGGCTACAGCATGATAGAGGGTCATCTGAGGAATGCACGTATGAAATATCAAGGCGTTCCATGAAAGGAAACGGATGTTATAAGACATTTACTCCAACGTTAAGTTTATGAATGTGCTAAGTTTGTGACCTTGACCGTGGGGTAAGGGTTGGGTGGTGGGTCGTGGATTGGCTACAACATGATAGAGGGTCATCTGAGGAATGTATGTATGAAATAACAAGGTGATCCATGAAAGGAAACAGAAGTTATAAGACATTTACCCAAACGTTAAGTTTGTGGACGCCGACGCCGCCGGGGGTATGCCATAAGCCATTATGCACTTCGTGCAGGCGAGCTAAAAATGAGTACTCTATGGGAATTTAACATGGGGAAAAATGAGGTGGAGAACCCGAAAGAGAAGTCGAAAAACGAAACATTTTGGAAATTGATTCTCAAACCTAGATAGATACCTTGGGAATGATCTAACTAAGAAAACAAAAGTTACATTTTGAAAATCGGTCCACTATTTCTGAAATTAGAAAAAAATCCCCATGTTAAATTCCCAAAGACATCTTCACTCTGTGTGAAGATGTCTATGGGGATTTAACATGTGGAAATTGTTTTTTCGCAATAAAAACGATATTGGACCAAATTTAATGAAATAAAAATAAGGCTCATTCTTCAATTTTACTAAAATTTAATATTATCTAAAAAAATAATGTTTTTTGCATTGTTTATTGGGCAGGTTTCGTGAAACAGACAGTAGTGTTTAACATCACAACAGTTAAGTGGGACAATTAGCACAAAAACATAAAATAGACAAAGTGAACCATAACTATACACTTTTAGTATTTTTGCTACGCGCAGTAACAGACCCGGGCACAAATGCACGCATAATATGGTTACGTTGACGTATTGACGTGCATAGTTTACGTTACTTAGAGGTTAATACGTGGCTTGTTTGATATCGGCCTAGGTATCGGCCCGAGGTAACTTGGTATCAGCCCGAGATCGAAGGTCGAAGGCTGATACCAAGTTACCGAGGGACGATAACGTCTTTATTACTTAGATTACTTAGATTACTTATACATGTATATCAATTTCAATATCAATCATCCGGCAGTTGTGATAATCCTATATTAAAATCTATACCGTTATCCATGATTGAATGATGAAATACAGAGCCTACAAATTTAAATTCCGACATCTGTCAAAATTTACGCAGCCGATAAAGTAAACATACGCAATGCGCATGCCCAAAGGAACTGGTTTAATACGCGCGCGAGACATGGTATCGGACTGAAAACGGCGGTATCAGACTAGTAACGATGGTATCAGACTAGAAATGACAGTATCAGACTAGAAGTTTCAGTATCAGACTGGAAAACACGCCGTATCAGCCTGGACTGTGTATGTTATTGCTGTAGGCAAATACAGGCAATTTCTAGGCAAAAATTGATATCTTGATATCTAAGTAATAAAGCTTCATAGCACATGTATATCTCAGTACATATGTCAACAGCAGACGCCATATTTTGATACATAGTCGTCAATTGGTACTCTTCAGTAAATATAAATACCATATGACAATCGTACTGCCTTGACCTAATTTTGTCTCAATACTATTTATCAGTGCATTTTCAAGGTTACTTCCTGATTCTCCTACTTTTGAGTCTCCAGTATTCCTGATTCTCCTACTTTTCATTTCCACAGGTACGGTGCTATAGTCTTTATCAAGTTTACGCTGCTTTAATATTGAGTTAAAATATTAACAGACAATTAAAGATTTATGATGTTTTATGTGTTTGTGTTTAAGTTGTTTTTTTAAATAATCCCTTCTTTGATATGTCACTGATCTTGTATAATATAATACTAGACACTCAAAAGTATGAGAATCAGGAAGTAAGTTTTTCGTTACGGCTATAAAGTGTTTGTTAGCATTATAAAATGTGCATTGCAAACTGAATTGCGGAGATTGCAGACCCTGATCAGACATGAATACATGTAGTCACTGATTTCTATTGTTTGTTTGTTTGTTGGGGTTTAACGGCCTATCAACAGCTAAGGTCATTTAAGGCCGGGTCAATGGGTTTAGTACTAAATCCCATGTAGTACCTGTACAAGTACATGTACATGTTCAAGTACATGTACAAATGGGGGGGGGGGTCCCAAAATCAGAACTGAATATTTACAATAACAAAACTATATATTCAGCCCTGAAATCAGAATAATCCTGATCTGATGCCAGGTCCTCGCCACACCAGAATCACTTGGTCCCTCCAAAAAGCAGTAGGATCAGTAATAATCTTACTTTTATAATGGGCAATAACCCAATTCAACTCCCAGGTAACTAAAGAGCCAAATATAAAAACGTAGCTGAGGGCCAAACCAGGCAAATCGTGTTTCCTATAAGGAGGAACCCATACCGTTAATTTACGCCGTCTCATTCCCCCGACCACCACCCACTTGAATTATGTATTATGGTAGACCTCGCATTTGGCATTGCCTCTACGGGGCAATATGTCTGGCATATGTCTGGCAACACAATACAGGTCTGGCATATTTCACAAGGATAACAGTATCTACAGATACGACCATAGAGACGTACATACATACATATCAAACACGAATAGGCTTCGTTCAACAAATCATTCAATTTAATGCATATTTTCGAGAAGTTTTGTGAAAAATGCCAGTGTGGTTTGGAGATATCATTCGCAGACACATTGACTTTAATTAGTCTGTATATCTGGGGCCCGTTTCACTAAACTTATTACGACTAAAATGTTCGTAAGTCCAAATTTAGGATCGTCTGGAGATTTCAATTCATGGATTTACATTTATTGAGCATAGGCTGCATATGCAGCCTATGCTCAATAAATGTAAATCCAATAATTGTTTACAAGAAAACACTGTTAATGGGAAATTTACCGACTATCATACTTTTGCACTTACGAACATTTTAGTCGTACGAAGTTTAGTGAAACGGCCCACAGGTAGATAAGGTTATCAAGATCGAGTACCTAGATTTTCCTCACCCTCCTTCATATTTAAATCACTGAAGTTTTTAAATAAATTTGACATCCACTGACAGCGTGCATGCCAATTTACTGGTGTATTGCATTTTATTGTCAACTAGAAAATTTAAAGGAAATTGTCGGATGAACGTAAAATAGAAATAGAAAACAACAGACTAGTCAGGTATATGCAAATTGAAACAAATCATTCCCATCACACAATGTAAGTGCCAAATCCTTTGTATTGAAAAATATAATCAAGTACATTGTATATATGCCATCACCTGTAGCCTATTTCATCAACATGGCAAAGTATACTTATCTAGCAAAGTATACTTTGAGGGAGAACTTTTCAACTTAAGGATAAAATTATTAATTTTTATTATACTGAATTTATTACATCATCTGTGATAATGTAATACATTCAGTATAATAAGTGTGCATACTTTTAATCATCAAATATATGCAGTCGTTAGTTCGATATGAAATAATGCATTTCTGGAAAAATAAATGACTACTCCCTCAAAGTAGACTTTGCTAGATAAGCATACTTTGCAATTTTGGTGAAATCGGCTACTGATGTATGCATTAGCGCACAAGTAACTTTTGATGTTAATCTTTATATTCAATATACGTACGGTATATTCAAGGTGTATGATCACGTGGTACTAACAACAAGTACTGAATCTTCCAGAATCCATCTGATTCAAAGTACGTATTCTTTTATATTGTCCTTATTACGTAACGGATTTTGATGAAATATTGCGCATCAAACGCGTCTTGTTAAGCTGCATTTGGTGGTCACTGTATGTTCGCCCAAACTTCTGTCATTTTTGCGAAGAATCGATTTCCGTGTCCACCGACACGGAAATCGATTCTTCGCAAAAACGACATAAGTCTGTGCCGAACTACATGGACCACCAAATGCAGCTCTTGAAGACGCGTTTGATGCATATTTAGGAAAATATCAAATAATACTTACTTTGGAGTGGGCGACGTTGTTGTTGTTGTAGCCACGGGAACATGCACCTTGATATTGTCAACCATTGTGTTTTTGTTGAGAATTGGATCACAAAACTTGTAATGTCCTTACAGCATACTTTTACAATTTATATTTTCGTACACCATCATGATAGCGAAAGTATTTTACGGCACAATATACCAATGGCGGCTATCTTTATTTGTTTACGTTGAATAACAATATCAAAATCAGCACCACTGACTCGAAACTGTATTACAGTCAGAGAATAGCATGTGGAAATTGAGATTATTATTACAGCCATTGACTGAGACGAGCATTTCCAGTAACTTCTAACCGTCATGGGTTTTCGCGATTTTCGTGTGTACGAGTAATCTATAGTAATCGTTGCTGCAGCCATACTTCACGGGATAATGCTGTCAAACGGTTATTAAACGAGGAAATTAGAATGTGTTTACTGGATTTCATATACACAGTTTCATGACAATCGCTTGCAATTTCCAAAAGCAGGTAGAATTTGAATATTGTCTGAAAAGTCGGATTTTATTTTTCACATTGAAAGTGGTTGTTAATGTATGTGGAAATGAAGTGGTGTTACATATGATTCAGTGTGGACGCATTTAACATATTCTCTGCTATGTTTGCTTTGTTTGTTTATTGGTGTTTCAATTGTCACATACAAAATGCCAAATACGTATATGAGGGAATTGAAAAGGTTATATGCATGATTTATAGTGAAACCTCTCTAAACCGGACACCATGGGAGGTCCACAGGGTGTCCGGTTTAGAGATGTTCCACTGTAAATCAGGCATATAACCATTCTGGGACATACATACATCGTTTACAATCACGAACATGCATAATTATCTGACATGCGTTACCAAGATCACATATATTCGTTGTCTGGTTTAGAGAGGTTCCACTGTAGTTACAAACCATATGTTACACATGTCTCACATACGGTTTGTGTGTTGGGGCTTGACGGCCTATCAACGGCTAAGGTCATTTAAGGCCGGGTAAATGGGTTTAGTACTAAATCTCATATATTACCTGTACATGTTCAAGTACATGTACAAATGGGGGGGGGGGGGTCCCAAAATCAGTACTGAATATTTACAAGAGGGCCATGATGGCCCTAATTCGCTCACCTAACTGCATGAACACCGGAGGAGAATGTGACATGGAGTTCATATGTGTTTTAAAACAAATTGTGCTATTTTTAGATGGCGGTCATCTTGGATTAAGCGATGACTCATTTTACCAAATCTGAAAATGCTTCACCCAAGGATCTTAACCTACTATGAAGTTTGGCCAGCATCGGCCATCTGGTTCCTGAGAAAAAGACGTTCAAAATCTCGAAGAAATGGATCTTTTGGCGGCAATCATGGATGACATAATCATCCGATTCCGACAAATATTGCACCAGAGCAATCGCCGCATCGATACCTTCAATTTGATATATGACATGAGCATATTCGGTCAAAATTAAATTTGACCCCACGGGCCACGCCCATTTTTGACCTCGGGGTCACCATTTTAACACCTTTCAAAGAGCATTCTACATCGATCATTCCTACCAAGTTTCGTCGAAATCCGGCTGGCGGTTCATGAGAAGAAGATTTTTAAAACAATTGTGCTATTTTTAGACGGCGGCCATCTTGGATCAGCGACGACCTCCGTTTTAACAAATCTGAAAAGGCTTCACCCATGGACCATAACTGTGAAGTTTGGCCACCATGGGCCAAGCGGTTCGTGTGAAGTAGAATTTGTAAATCTCTAATAAAATAATATTTGACCTTTCGGCGGCCATCTTGGATGACATGACCATCCAATTTCGACAAAAATGACCATATTCGGTCAAAATTAAAATTTGACCACAATTTGACCCCACGGGCCAAGCCCATTTTTGACCAGGGGTCACCATTTTAACAACTTTGAAAGAGCATTGTACATCGATCATTCTTACCAAGTTTCGTTTGAAACCGGCTAGCGGTTCATGAGAAGAAGATTTTTTAAGAATTTATGCTATTTTTAGACGGCGGCCATCTTGGATTAGTGATGACCTCCGTATTAACAAATCTGAAAAGGCTTCACCCATGGACCATAACTTTTAAGTTTGGCTACCATGGGCTAAGCGGTTCATGTGAAGAAGAATTTTGAAATCTCTGATAAAAGAACGACCGTTTCACCTTTCGGCGGCCATCTTGGATGACATCACCATCCAATTTCGACAATAAATGCACCAGAGTGATCGCCTCGTTGATACCTTCGATTTTATATATAACATGACCATATTTGGTCAAAAATAAAATTTGACCCTACGACCAACGCCCATTTTTGATCCCAGGGTGACCATTTTAACAACGTTGAAAGAGCATTGCACATCGATCATTCCTACCAAGTTTCATCGAAATCCGGCCAGCGGTTCATGAGAAGAAGATTTTTTAATAATGTATGCTATTTTTAGACGGCGGCCATCTTGTATTAGTTATGACCTCCATTTTAACAAATCTGAAAAGGCTTCACCCATGGACCATAACTTTTAAGTTTGGCTACCATGGGCAAAGCGGTTCATGAATCATGTGAAGAAGAAGTTTGAAATCACTAATAAAAGAACGACCTTTTGACATTTCGGTGGCCATCTTGGATGACATAACCATCCAATTTCGAGAATAAATGCACCAGAGTGATCGCCTCGTTGATACCTTCGATTTGATATATAACATGACCATATTCGGTCAAAAATAAAATTTGACCCCACGCGCCACACCCATTTTTGACCCTGGGTCACCATTTTAACAACTTTGAAAGAGCATTGTACATTGATCATTCCTACCAAGTTTTGTCGAAATCCGGTTGGCGGTTCTTGTTTGTTTGTTTGTTTATTGGTGTTTAACGGCCTATCAACAGCTAAGGTTATGTAAGGCCGGGCAAACGGGTTCGATCCCGTTTTAACCTGCTGCATTGGGGGGAAAATTCCAAAATCAGAACTGAATATTTACATCGAGAAACAATATATTCAGCCCTGAAATTAGAATAACCCGACCTGGTGGCAGGTCCATACCACACCAAAGTCACTTGGCCCCTTCCCCTAAAATAGGATTACGAATAATCGTAATACTCACATAAGGGTGGCGGTTCTTGAGAAGATTTTTGAAGAATTTGTGCTATTTTTAGATGGCGGCCATCTTGGATTACGTAATGACGTCATTTTAACAATTTTGTAATCTACCCAAGGACCATTACCATGAGGTTTGGTGACTATAGGCCCAATGGTTACCGAGGAGAAGACGTTTGAAAATGTTCACGGATGACGACTGACACATTGCGGTAACAATAGCTCACATGAGCTTCGCTCAGGGGAGCTAATAAAAACAACTATATATTCAGCCCTGAAATCAGAATAATCCTGATCTGATGTCAGGTCCTTGCCACACGAGAATCAACAAAAGCAGTAGGATCAGTAATAATCTTACTACTTTTATAAGTACTACTTTTTAATTTACGCTGTCACAGATACTGTGGCTAGTATTCTCCCCACGATTCATTGCAGGGAGGAGCGGGGAGGGGGTACACTCAATGTAGAGTAACACATTATATCAACATGGTCATCATTATTTTATTCATGTAAAATATAAATGCAAGTTTAAAACCTGTGAATTTTAACTCGGAAGCTCATCGTGATCAAGACTGCAATTTAATCTCCCACAACACTGAATTTACTTAACAAGGCACAACCATTCAACTAATTTGTGACGTCTTACTAGCTTCAAGACATGCAAATATGAAACCATGTTCAAGTGATACTATCCAACATGAACAGAAACAGATTGGTGTTTAACGGCCTATCAACAGCTATGGTCATGTAAGGCCGGGCAAACGGGTTCGATCCCATTTTAATCTGTTGCATTGTGGGCAACTGAATATTTACATCAAGAAAAAATACATTCAGCCCTGAAATTAGAATAACCTGACCTGGTGCCTGGTCTATACCATGTCACTTGGGCCCTTCCCCTAAAATAGGATTACGAATAATTGTAATACTCAAATAAGGGGTATAATCAGATTCAACTGTCACATACAAAATGCCAAAGACGTATGTGAGGGCCAAACCAGGTCTCCAGTCGGAATTCCGGTAAGGATGAATCCCGACCGTTAAATTACCCATCGCGTGCTCCCACCTGCCATCCACTAACGAACAGTTTGTTTCTTCGTTTGTTTATTAGTGTTTAACGGCCTATCAACAGCTAAGGTCATGTAAGGCCGGGCAAACGGGTTCGATCCCATTTTAACCTGCTGCATTGGGGGGAAAATCTCAAAATCAGAACGGAATATTTACATCGAGAACAAATATATTGAGACTAACGAACAGAGACAGACGGATGGGACAGATGCTGACCATGACACCAGGGTAATGCATAAGCACTCCCTCCTTTGGAAGGCCACACTAAAAACTAGATTGGTCAGTAAGCGAGGCTTACGGAATACCCCCCGCGTGGGCCCAGGTACCCCTAAAATATGTACAAATGTCCAAGTGTGTGGGCTTGTGACCTTGACTCTGGGATTAGCGCGAGCGGCATGAACGTGAATTTGTCACAGGGTGGTAGAGGTCCATTGGAGCAATGAGTGTGTGAAATATGAAGCAGATCCGAGCAAGGAAATAGAAGTTATAACCGATTTCTCTGATGTTAAGTTTTGTAAAGAGACTACCGTATAACCTCGAATTAACGCCCCCGGAGGCGTTACATTTTACAAAAGGGAGGGGCGTTTATTTGTCACAGGGTGGTAGAGGTCCATTGGAGCAATGAGTGTGTGAAATGTGAAGCAGATCCGAGCAAGGAAATAGAAGTTATAACCGATTTCTCTGATGTTAAGTTTTGTAAAGAGACTACCGTATAACCTGGAATTAACGCCCCCGGAGGCGTTACATTTTACAAAAGGGGGGGGGGGCGTTTATTAGCCAGGGGCGTTAAGTCGAGGTTATACGGTATGTATGTGACGTTGACCTCGAGATCAGCGGGGATTTGTCACAGCATATGAAATATTAAGTATTTTCAATGAAAGAAATAGAAGTTATAACATATTTCTCTGATGTTAAGTTTTGTAAAGAGACTAAGTATGTGACCTTGACCTTGGGATCAGCGGGGGTTGGACAGTCGTAGATTTGTCACAGCATGATAGTACAACCTTAGAGGAATGCACAAGTGAAATAATAAGAATTTTCAATGAAGGAAATAGAAGTTATAACTTATTTCTCTGATGTTAAGTTTTGTAAAGAGTATTTGACCTTGACATTGGGATCAGCGGGGGTTGAACGGTCATGGATTTGGCATAGCATGGTAGTAGAGCCTTACAGGAATGCATGTGTGAAATATTAAGCATTTTAGATGAAGGAAATAGAAGTTATAACAATATTTCTCTGATGTTAAGTTTTGTAAAGAGACTAAGTATTTGACCTTGACCTTGGTATCAGCGGGGGTTGGATGGTCGTGGATTTGGCACAGCATGGTAGTAGAGCCTTACAGGAATGCATGTGTGAAATATTAAGCTTTTTAGATGAAGGAAATAGAAGTTATAACAATATTTCTCTGATGTTAAGTTTTGTAAAGAGACTAAGTATTTGACCTTGACCTTGGGATCTGCGGGGGTTGGACGGTCGTGGATTTGGCACAGCATGGTAGTAGAGCCTTACAGGAATGCATGTGTGAAATACTAAGCATTTTAAATGAAGGAAATAGAAGTTATAACAATATTTCTCTGATGTTAAGTTTACGGACTAAGTATTTGACCTTGACCTTGGGATCTGCGGGGGTTGGACGGTCGTGGATTTGGCACAGCATGGTAGTAGAGCCTTACAGGAATGCATGTGTGAAATATCAAGCATTTTAGATGAAGGAAATAGAAGTTATAACAATATTTCTCTGATGTTAAGTTTACCCGACGGACGGACGGACGGACAACCTGACTCCAGTATACCCCCCCACAACTCGTTGCGGGGGGTATAATGACGTATTTAACTCTTTGCATGCTAGCGGTGAAAATAACATCCAACAACTTACGAGTATGTTTCTTATTTCTCTCTGTAAATATGTCTTGCAATTTCATTACAATTGAGTCTAGTGGACTCAATTCTAATGAAATTCCAAGACATATTCATGATATTTATAGGCAGAAATAAAAGAAAATACAGTGAATTGTCGTATCATATTTTTGAACTATCTATAGCCCCCAAATTTCCCAGCATGCAAAGAGTTAAAGATAATACCACATACATTGTAGTAGGTGCAGCCTGTAACTCTGCGACCCTCCCAGTACTGTAGGTCTGGTACGGGAGGGTCACAGAGTTACAGGCTGCAACTAACATTGTAGCGTCTTCAATGTGCACAGCATGGATATATTGCAAGGGCGTTATTCCAAATGCCTATTTATTTTAGACATGAATTGCATGTTTACGAACAGATAACGAGTATATACATGTACATTGAATAAATGCTATTTGCTATTTTACTGCATTTGGTATCTATATAATGAGGTAAAAAGTAATAGTCTAAGATCAATTATTATTAACCCTTAGACCGCTACTCACAACAATTGTCGTCAGCTTTTGCTTTTATATCTTGCCTTATTTCTCAATAAAAACATGTTTTGACAGCACTTCAGAATCATTTCCATTGGAAATGATTCTGAAGTGCTGTCAAAGCATGTTGTAAATTATTCTAAAGTGCTGTCAAAGCATGTTTTTGATGATAAAAATGGAAAATAGAAAATAAACAGCAGACGACAAAAAATTAAGATAGCGGCCTAAGGGTTAAAGCTGCTCTGTCACATTTTGTCCTGGCTCAATTATTCAAGTATTAGTAAATAAATTGAGAATCTTACATGAGTGATGATTTAATATGATATTTACTCAACGAGTTTACAGATTCATAAGAAACGAGGCTATGCCAAGTTTCTTATGAAATCAGTCAACGAAAAATTCCAAAATCAGAACGGAATATTTACATAGAAAGAAAAAATCACATAATATATTCAGCCCTGACATTAGAATAACCTGACCTGGTGCCAGGTACATACCACACCAAAGTCACTTGACCCCTTCCCCTAGAAATAATAGGATTATGATCAATCATATTACTCATATAAGGGGTATAACCAGATTCAACTCTCACATACAAGAAAGCCAAAGACGTACATGAGGGCCAAACCAGGTCTCCGGTCGGGATTCCTGTAAGGATGAATCTCGATCGTTAAATTACCCATCGCATGCTCACAGTTGCCACCCACTAATGGATATTTTGTAATTTTGTTAACGTTACCATGGAAACTGAAATTTTCTGAACAGTCCATGCCAATAAAGGAGAGAAAGACTTAAATGTTTAACCCTTAGACCGCTACTCACAACAATTGTCATCTGCTCTTGCTTTTATATCTTGCCTTATTTCTGAATAAAAACATTTTTTGACGGCACTTCAGAATCATTTCCAATGGAAATGATTCTGAAGTGCTGTCAAAGTACATTGTAAAGTATTCTAAAATGCTGTCAAAGGATGCTTTTGATGATAAAAATGGAAAATACAAAATAAACAGCAGACGACAAAAAAATTAAGAAAGCGATGTAAGGGTTAAATAAACTACATGTACCTTCAGGAAACTATTTATTTTCAATGAGAATAATGAACACTAAAATATGATGCACCAGCTTTAAAGGGGCATATCAGGATTTTGAAACAAAAATACTATAAAAAATAAAAACTTATTTTGATCATGGCCCTGTGTAAAGTGGTTTAATTGAAGATATATGACGATACTAGGACCGCTGGGTTGTTTCTACATGTGTTTTCATCACGGCCCTGTGTAAAGTGGTTTAATTGAAGATATATGATGATACTAGGACTGCTGTATTGTTTCTACATGTGTTTTCGTCATGGCCCTGTGTAAAGTGGTTTAATTGAAGATATATGACGATACTAGGACCGCTGGGTTGTTTCTATTTTCACCCATATACATACAGGTACATACATATCTGATATCATATCTTGTGGCGTTCAAGAAGATAAACAAATCTGATACTTTTGTATCGATATCGGTGAAAATTGAAACAACCCAGCAGTCCTAATATCGTCATATATCTTCAATTAAACCACTTTACACAGGGCCATGATGAAAACACGTTTTTATTTTTTATAGTATTTTTTTTTTTAAATTTGATTCGGCTTATATTTAAGGGTGGGAATTGTCCTTCCATACCCATTTTTTTTTCTGTATATGCCCCTTTAATGATTTAACAGAATATAGCACTTGCACTGTGACGAGAATATTTGGGTACCATGCTGAGAAAACAGGCCTGATTTCTAGTTTGACCAGTTTAGACTAACCCTGATCAACTGTAATCTCACACACAATTGTAATTTGCATTGTTCACTGGATAAATTCTATAAAAGTTGTTCTAAACTGGGCACACAGTGTGCCCAGTTTAGAACAACTTTTATAGAATTTATCCAGTGAACAATACCCTAGTTTTGTCGCTCTACTGTTACGTCTCTCTTTTGGTCAGGTAACCAATAGCCCTTCAATAGCACTGAGACCCGAGTAGCAAGTCAGACCCATGAAACTAGCACTTTATTCTTCACTCAATAGCACCAATAGTTCCCCGTATCAAGACCTACCGTCTGTTTCACAAAACCTTCCCCAAATTTTACGGATATATAAACATAAAATTTGGTAATATTAAATTTTAGCAAAATTTAACAATTAGCCTTCTTTTCATTTCGTGAAATTTGGTCCAATATTGAATTTATTGCGAAAAAAAAACGGTTTCCCCATGTTACATCCCCATATACATCTTCACAATAGGACCGATTTTCAAAATTTAGCTTTTGATTTCTTAGATCATTTCCAAGCTGCCTAGCCCGGTTTTGAAGCCGATTTCCAATTTTTTAGTTTTTTGACTCCTCCCATAGCTAATCCACCTCCTTTTCCCCCATGTTAAATTCCCATAGACAAATACATTTTTTGTTTATAAAATCAACGTTTGACAAAATTTAACGAAATAAAAAGCATGCTCGTTCTAAAATTTTGCTATAATTTATATTAGACTTTTTTTCTATTATTATAGCCGTCAAATTTGGGCAGGTTTCGTGAAACAAACAGTATATGGTGCTGCACTCCGCGTAAGCGTAAAGTGCTTCACGTCGACAAAGTCCAACAAAAATCTGCCTCTATAAATGAATGTAGAACTGTGTTTAATCACTGATAAAAAAGTAACATATTTGTAATAATATGATCCAACTACTGCCCGCATACCTTTGACAGGGTATAGACTGGACAATATATGTGACTGTGACTGGAGTAATGGGGCTTATTGGATCTGACGCCAGTGTAACTCTGGATCAATTAGCACATTCCTGTAGCCGGATAACGAGATATATTGCTTGTTAGAAATATTACGGGCGTTTCATTGATGGAATAGCGAACAGTGCAGATCCTGATCAGTCTGATCTGGATCTACACTGGTCGTAAAACCCATATGCCCCATTTCTCCAGTCACAGCCACATATATGTCTGTTTGTTTGTTGGGGTTTAACGGCCTATCAACAGCTAAGGTCATTTAAGGCCGGGTCAATGTGTTTAGTACTAAATCCCATATATTACCTGTACAAGTACATGTACAAATGGGGGGAAAATCCCAAAATCAGAACTGAATATTTACAATAACAAAACTATATATTCAGCCCTGAAATCAGAATAATCCTGATCTGATGTCAGGTCCTTGCCACACCATAATCACTTGGCCCCTCCCAAAAGCAGTGGGATCACTAATAATCTTACTACTTTTATAATGGGCAATAACCCAATTCAAACTCCCAGGTAACTACATATAAAACACATGATTAAGAACTCTCCGTATACAGGATCATTTCTATTGAAAATATTACAGTGTGCTAAATGATCATGATGTAAAGAGCAAGTCAATGTCACCCCTTACACTTGCATCAAGGTAATATGTGAGGCGATCACCAGCCAGTGTCTCACACACGAAGCTCAAGGTCACCAAGGTCAGGGTCACCCGAATGACTATGGGTGGATAGCCATCAATGTGAGTTTGTTTGTTTGCTTATTGGTGTTTAATGGCCTATCAACAGCTATGGTCATGTAATAACCTGACCTGGTGCCAGGTCCATACCATACCAAAGTCACTTAGCCCCTTCCCCTAAATAGGATTAATCGTAATACTCATATAAGGGGTATAACAAGATTCAACTGTCACATACAAAATGCCAAAGATGTTTGTTTGTTTGTTGGGGTTTAACGGCCTATCAACAGCTAAGGTCATTTAAGGCCGGGTCAATGGGTTTAGTACTAAATCCCATATATTACCTGTACAAGACCATGTACATTTTCAAGTACATGTACAAATGGGGGGAAAATCCCAAAATCAGAACTACAATAACAAAACTATATATTCAGCCCTGAAATCAGAATAATCCTGATCTGATGCCAGGTCCTCGCCACACCAGAATCACTTGGCCCCTCCCAAAGGCAGTAGGATCAGTAATAATCTTACTACTCTTATAATGGGCAATAACCCAATTCAACTCCCAGGTAACAATAGAGCCAAAGATAAAAACGTACCGGAGGGCCAAACCCGGCAAATAGTGATTCCTATAAGGAGGAACCACTACCGTTGATTTACGCCGTCTCGTTCGCCCGACCACCACCCACTGCCAAAGATGTATGCGAGGGCAAAACCAGGTCTCCAGTCGGAATTCCGGTAAGGATGAACCCTGATTGTTAAATTACCCATCGCATGCTCCCACCCGCCACCCACCAGAAGTCAGAAGCCATCCATGTGAGGAAGCTATTGATGAAGTTCGGTAATGATCAGTATATATTCGACATTTGGACGTACATCCAAAGTTGTTGGCGCCTAGTACTATGGTACTACGATGCTGTTATTGCCGGAATTGTGACAGCTATGTATCACTTTCCACTAACGTGGGTGAGACAAAAATGATTCTTGTTTTTCCGTAAGAACCGGAAAAGAGTCTGCTAATACAAATAGTTCAGAGCCCATGGAGCTCATGTCGTAGCTTATCACAAAATAATGAGATTCTTATTTGTAATAATATCATACATAGTAAATGTAAATACCATCACAAACGTATGTATAGGTACAACCAGGTGCGCGTTTCACTAAACTTTGTACGACTAAAATGTTTGTAAGTGCAAAATTATGATAGTATGTAAATTTCACATTAACAACGTTTTCTTGTAAACAATTATTGAATTTATATTTATTGAGCATAGAGCCTATGCTCAATAAATGAAAATCTGTCAATTGAAATTTCTAGACGATCCTAAATTTGCACTTACAAACATTTTAGTCGTACAAAGTTTAGTAAAACGGCACCGTAATTCGTAAATATAAACATATTCTCAGCACCAATATAATGATAAAAGATAGTACGTTGGTTGGAAGGACAAAATTGGCCCCTGGCTGACAAAGGAATCTTATGACATTTGCGACGGAGTGAACAGTACCTATATTTGTTGCAAATGTCAAAATTACCTTTTCTCATCCAGTGACCCACATATAAAATACATATGTAACAGTGGTATAGTTAACACATTGCATTTTTAATAATGTTCATGTTGTTCGTAATGCACTTGTTCGTTTGAATGTAGCATATGAGGAATGGGGCTAATGTCCTTTGTGATTCATTTTGCCCCTGTAGCCTATTTCACCAACATTGCAAAGTATACTTATCTAGCAAAGCATACTTTGAGGGAGAAATTTTCAATTTAATAAATTTATTAATTTCTATTATACTGAATTTATTACATTATCACAGCCATTTTGGCTGTGATAATGTAATAAATTCAGTATAATAATTCTGCATACTTTTAATCATCAAATATATGCAGTTGCTTGTTCTATATGACATAATGCATTTCAGGAAAAATAAATGATTTCTCCCATAAAGTATACTTTGCTAGTTAAGTATATTTTGCAACTTTGATGAAATCGGCTCCTGATCTGCAGTGTATTCCTGCATCCTGATAATGATCCGTACTGCTTCTTAGAAGCATGAGCAGGTTGATCTGGATGTATTGGCCATAGGCTGCTTTCAACCCACATTCACATGGGACAAGCAATGTGATTTCGTACCTAAGTACATGTATGATTTTTCATGAAAAGTATTTACAAAATTTACGATATTTTCCATAAATCATGTCAAAATTTACAGGCAAATGAGGAATTCTATTTTCAACGTCATTTACAGAACATTCATGAATTTAGTACAAAATCACATGGCTTGAACAGAAAAAGAGAACATGATTTCCAGCTTAACTAGACATTACATTAATAAAACATATATGATCCCTGGATACTGGACAAGAATTTTGTTTTATTACCGGTACAATCTTCATTCAGGGATCTAGTGAAGGTCCAAAAGGTCAAGGTCATGTTAACCGCTATCTTAATTTGTTGTTGTCTGCTGTTTATTTTTTATTTTCCATTTGCATCATTAAAAACATGGTTTGACAGAACTTCAGAATCATTTCCATTGGAAATGATTCTGAAGTGCTGTCAAACCATGTTTTTATTGAGAAATAAGGCAAGGTATAAAAGCAACAGCAGACGACAATTGTTGTGTGTAGCGGTCTAAGGGTTAATACTTGTGTATCACATGTATGTCTAGTGTGCCAATATTGACGTAATTATTCAAGCTATATTGAAGTTAAGGCATGATGGAAGAATTAGAAATATATTGTCGTAAAGTACAACAGACGTACAGACATATGGATGGACGGTACGTCAAGAGCTGAGCAATACGCCCGTTTCTATTGCATAGGGAGAGGAATAACAAGGGATAGAACCGGTTAAGCTAGAAATGAACACAGAAATGGCACAAAAGATGAACCACTAGGTCGGCGGTACTGGCAGCCATGGTAGCCATTTGCCTCCTATAATAGCCATTTGGCAACCAATCTTTCAGAAATGGGAAATTTTGGCTACTAAAAAGTTCAGAAATTATTTGAAAAAGTACTAGGTTTTTACAAATATTGGAGCAAATGTAAAATACATGTACATGGGGTCATACCAGTTATCCGCACATCGGACAACCGAGTCCGCCCATTACGTCATTGCCGAGCTATTCTATAAATACAATAGTCTATAAATATGGTATTTTCCAAGAAGCGACGGTCGACTGATTTTTCTGCAAAACTACACAATGCTGTTTACACTCGTTTACAGGCGATAAACTTATGATTTCAATGTGAGAATAGAAGTTATGAGATGATTATACATTTGTCTGATTAACTGATTGTCGATGTTAATTTTGGGGCAATCTAACGTCTGATGATCTGACCCAATTTCAAGTGAGAAAGATGGCGCATTTTTATAAATTGTTTACATGCGCTGAGAAAGCAAGAACCGAGAATTGTTCTGTGAAAAATGTATGTCCGTAGCTGCAATTTTAAGAAAAATATCGTAAAAACACTGCCATTTTTGTCCGATAATCTAGAGGATCCCTGTAGTATATTGTCTTTATTATCACAACATTTCGGCTACTAATTTCAAAATACTAGCGCCATCCATACAAATATTGATGAACAGTTTGTGGATGGCAGTACGGCTACCTCAGTGATGCACAGCCTGATCTGGATCTACACTGGTTGCAAAACCCATAAGCCTTAATTCTCCAATCACATATCACCGGTGTCCCATAAAGATAATGAGGAAATAGCACCTATGATTATAACCACAAGTCAGACATCAGGGTCTGTATTCATAAGTCGATCTTAGCAAAGATCCAAACTAAGATCCGTCCTAAATTAGTCTTATTAAAGTAAAATCTGAGATAAATTTAAGACGAAATTTAGTTACGATAAGAGTAAGATAAAACAACACATGCATAATTTATGACAGCACAATACAAATTTAAATACACTAGAAATGCTCTTCTACAATGAAAGTAAGACATTTGACCTTAATCTTGAGCATGGGCCTCCATCGGTGGGATATAGAATGAGTAGTGACAATAACTGATAGATTCATTCCAAATTTAGAGTTGCAGAGATGTAACATACCTAAAATTGTGTAAATGATAAGGATGGACAGAAGCATGAAAGAACGGCAGGGCGACATAGGGAATGATTACCAGCGTTTCTCCCAGGATTAAAAGAGGCACGTTAAGGCCAGAATAAAAGAACAAGTTTAACACTGAAAACTTTGAAAAAGGGCACATTCAGAACGCAAAACATACTAAAACAGGCTGGGGGAGAACACTAAACTATATAGCATTTGGTATACTATTCTATTTAAACAAATAAATGTGTTCTTGAGCCTGTAAGTATAAAACTTTCTGAGCAAGTACTATAGCATTAATATGATTTCTCAGGCCTAAACACCTCCGGCTCAATCAATGAAACAGCTTCATTTCAATACACATGATACAAGTCAGAGAAACAGATTGACATTGGGTCAAAAATGGAAAATCAAAAATAATCACAAAAATAATCAGCAGACAACAATATTTAATTCATGTTTGTCAGTTAGAAATATTATTTCTAACTGACAAACTTGAATTAAATTTTGTTGTCTGCTGATTACTTTAGATTTTCCATTTTTCTTATCATAACCATGTTTTGACAGCCCTTTACAATCATTGGAAATGATTCTAAAGTGCTGTTAAACTGTTTTTATTGAGAAAGAAGACGCAATGTAAGACAACAACAGACGACAATTTACATTCCCACATTCTAAGGGTTAATGCGGAATTAAATTATGTTGTCTGCTGTTGTTTTATACTTATTTTCAATATTTTCCCTACAAAATACGTTCGGACATCTTATGAGAATCGTCTGAGAATCGTCTACAATGGAGACGATTCTAATCTGCTGCCAAATGTTCTTGATCAACACGAAGATGACAATATGTGTTTCCAGCTTTTAAAAGAGATAAATAGGCAATATATGGTCCAAAATGGTCATGATATATAATTAAGATTATAAGATTCCCACCAAATTCTAATGGCTCTCTGTGGCCGATCACAACATAGAATTGTCATATTTTTTAATAGATTTTATAAAGATGGCATTTACTTTTGGCAATGGGACATGTGTAAATTATGTTTAAATATGATTAATACAGTATATGTAGTTCGTTTCTGATAAGTTTGTGAATTGCCTACCTATTTGTCCGGTTCAACACTACAGACCTCTATAGCGGTGTTTGTAAATTATAAAATAGTGTAGATCCAGATGAGACGGCTCGTGACGAGCCGTCTCATCAGGATCTACACTTTCTGGAAGTAAGTTTCATATTTGTTAAAGAAAAAAAAAACACACACCCTTTTCATAAATGGACTATCTGAAAATCATTTTGTGACGATTGGATTGGTAGAGAAAATATATCAACATCCAATCCCGTTATTTAGGGGTGAAAGGGTTACATATTAACATGGTAGAGACGAGACTTCGGTCAGGTCGTCGGTCGTGTAATCCTCGTATGTCGTCAACTCCGACTCACTGTATTCTTCATCATCCTCGTAGTCAACGAGATTGAGAATGTTCACCTCCCCCTCCACTCCCGGTAGCCGCATACTCGCGTCTAACCGCTGGTCGAACCTCGGATCATAACGACTTGACGTTGTCGATGCTGAACCTACCTTTATACCATCGTATTGTACGTTCCGCGAACTGCGACTAGACCCCGAACCATTTCTGTATGTATCGGTCCCGGCACTTTGAACTCGGGACGAGCGATCACTCGTACTTCCGGCCGATCCACCGCCATGCCGACGCTTCACAGCTCGTCTATGTTCTTCGGCTACATTTAACACATCTGCATTTTGATTCGCATTTTGACTTTGTAGGTGACGAGACCAACCATTGCCATGTCCCATTCTGCCGACGTCAAAGTTGCCGATTTGTCGTTTATGTGACGTGGCTGATGTTTCGCGACTCCCGGGGAGGGACCTGCTACCCCGGACACCTTGGTTTGATGGTGTATGCCGCTTCGTGGCAGTGATGATATAATCCCCTGAATGTGGCCGCTTACCGAATGTATGGCCGTCTAGAATGTTTGGGCTGTACTTGTTGAACCTGTCGGCCAACGCCACTCTGTTGGACGCGTGAGGGACAATCTCCTTGGTGTTGGTTTCACTCCTCCTGCTGCCACGACTGCCCCTGCTGCCGCGACTGGAGGCCGAGCCCAGCCGTCCGCTGCCCATAGGGTCCCTGCTGCCGGACCCCCTTCTGTTGGCAGCAAACAGCCCATTCACAGATCCACTAGACAGGACAGTGGGGCCAAGTTCAGTAACAACCGACCCCAGTTCAGCCGTCTCCTGGCAGTTCTCCTCCTTATGTATCGTCTGTGTTCCCCCAATCTCAATATTGGCATCATCTTCCTGATAGAAACTCGTCTCCGTCACCTCCAGCTTCACTTCCCGTCGCCTACCCCGTCTTAGGCTCCCACTCGGGGACGATTTAGCTCCCTTTAAACTTGTGGAGTTCATGTTAGAGTTGTCTTCCTTTGCTGCCTCTATAGGTCGCAGTGTGTTTGCAGTAAACATGGAGAAGTTTGTTGGTTTCGGCTGAGGTAGTTCCAACTCAGACAGGCTGTTATTGGTGGCTGTAGAGTCAGATAAAATATTAGACGACATCGAGAAATTCTCCAAATTTTGTCGCTCCATTGCGACTTTAACACCATGTGCGGAGGTGCGGCTTTCGGAAGAATCACTTTTCCATCTATGACGACCTTTCATACAGTGGCCCCTCCTACCATGCAGGGCAGCCAATGCACTGGAGATTGGTTCTAGAATGGGCTGAATTCTATTCTGTCTTCTCCGCCGTCGATCCTTTCTCTTCAACCGTCGTTTTCGCCTATCGTCCTCACGAATTTCACGCTCGATGTCACTAAGTTTTTGGCTCATGCTGGATTCATACGAATCACGTCTAGATGACCTTGAACGAGTCCTTCTTGATGCAATGGAAGTTATATCTGCAAGGTATGAAGATATAACTATCACTTGAAACATTGTAATGATACAACATTCTTTATAATTCATAAATAAAATTAAGTAAATAAACGACAACCAAAATTATTGTCAGGGGCTTTGTTGGTTTCCCAGGCCTGATTTTATTATATTTGTCTATGGATTTATATTTATAAATAATGATATGTAAATAAACATGCTAAAAATTGACCAGCTTTCTTAAACTGATAATACTTGTTGACATCAAGGAATAGTTTTCAATATCAATAGTCAATAATGGCGCAATTCATTATAAAGGAGGGGACCGTTTCACTAAACGTTGTACGACTAAAATGTTTGTACATGTAATTATATACATATATGATCTATATATGATAAATTTCACATTAACAATGTGTTCTTGTAAACAATTATTGGATTTACATTTATTGAGCATAGGCTGCATATGCAGCCTATGCTCAATAAATGTAAATCCATCAATTGAAATTTACAGACTATTCTAAATCTGCACTTACGAACATTTTAGTCGTACGAAGTTTAGTGAAACGGCCCCGTGATGTCCACAGCTTTAATCTCAAAATTACACCATCCTACCGACAATCTCCTCCTGCACTGGGCTACACAAAATAAAAGGTACGGTACCTAAAAAAGAACATTACAAGTGTGAACAAAAATCTGTACAAGAGACAAACGTGTTCACCTGACTCAGATAATTTCCTACGGCTGCCGTTCATAGGGTGCATCACCATGCCGTTGTGTCGCCGCGAACGTTTCGGCATGGCGACGGCGAAACCCGACGACAAGGACTGGGAACTCTGACTGTTCATGTCGAGCCTCATACCTGTAAGGATAGGATTGCTGAAAACTGGGCCGGTGATTATAGTACTCTTTGAGCAACTACTGTGAAATCTCTCTAAATCGGACACCCTGGGAAGTCCCCAGGGTGTCCGTTTAGAGAGTATCCACTCGAAACTCTGACTGTTCATGTCGAATCTCATACCTGTAGATATAGGATTGCTGACAGTGAAAGGGTTTAACGTCCCATCAACAGCTAAGGTCATATAGAGATGGCACCACAGATAAGTCTCATCCGACGGACCAGTGAGATATAAATAATATGTAAGTATTTTTCACGCCTAGGGTGAGGATTGAACTCGCGACCTCCGGTATTGAAGTCCAATGCCATATCACCACGTCCTTTCCAGGATTGCTGAAAACTGAATGCTGAAAACTGGGCCTGTCATTGTAATACTCTCTGAGCATATACAGTGGAACCTCTCTAAATTGGACATCCTGGGAGGTCCCCAGGGTGTCCAGTTTACAGAGGCTCCACTGGGAACTTGACTGTTCAGTCGAACCTAATACCAGTAGGGATAGGATTGCTGAAAACGGGGCCGGTGATTATAGTACTGTCTGAGCATAAGCTGTTCTCATGCTCAAACTCAGGAAGTTTGATTCGTCTCAGTCTTGCCATGTATTTATATGTTTGGCATACAGTTTCTATAATCAACTATATAATAGACCCATGATTCTAAAACCTTCAGATCTTGAAATTTGTGCTAAAAATTCAGCACAAATTTCAAGCTCTGAAGGTTTTGTAATCATCGGCCCTATGCGTGATTATCAAAACTTTATGTCAAACTTATAAATACATGTATATAAAGTGTGGCTGTATGAATTCTTTTACTCAATACGTTGACCTCGACTGGTCTGAGCATGTTCAGTTGGTGGATTATAACTGAACAAAGTAATTCTGCAGCGCTCAGAAGTGCTATTTCCAAATTGATAGTTTCAAAGTGTTGATTGTTCTACCACTTGTCAATATGTGTGAATTTATGATTGTCTGGAAACTTCAATTGATGGATTTACATTTATTGAGCATAGGCTGCATATGCAGCCTATGCTCAATAAATATAAATCCAATAATTGTTTACAAGAAAATATTGTTAATGTGAAATTTACAGACTATCATAATTTTGCACTTACAAACATTTTAGACGTACGAAGTTTAGTGAAACGGGCCCCAGAAATGTTTGTTACATGTACATGAAACCTGTTACTCCATCATAATTCCAGCAAAAAAATATTTACACAATTCCCTAACATTTGATTGGCCCGTAGCAAGTCTCTGTCCAAAATTTATATCCCAGTAAACTCCCACGCCAAACTACTTTCTACAGTGCTGTCAATGTAAACAAATGGCTGCCGTCTGTCAAAACACATTTTCTTGGTAAATTTATTTCAAATGCTGGAATTATAAGGAATGAATGGCATTTTTGTTGAATTTATCGTGGATATAAACTTGGAAAAGTCGCGGGAATACTGGACGAGGCCTTAAAAAATTACAATTTTCGAAAAAAAAATCCAAAAAAAAAATTCTTTTTTTTTCTTTTTTTTCTTTTCGAAAATTGTAATTTTTTATCGCTTCGTCCAGTATTCCCGCGACTTTTCCAAGTTTATATCCCGATAAATTCCACAAAAAGGCCATTCATTCCTATAATGTATACATACCAAGAGGATCGTCATGGTCTGTTCCGTAGCTCAATGACATCCGCCCACTGTTTATGTCTTTTCTTCTCCGCCGGAACCTTTTGGCAACTACTCGTCGCTTCTTCATTTTCACCGGGTTGTTTATTGGCTTATTGCATAATCTGTAATTGACAGACAGCTTTACATAGAGAATACCAGTCTATTGTCTGTTGATATCAAGTTTATCAGACAAGTCTAGGGAAAGTGTTGGAATTCCGACGCTTGCCAAGGAATTTCTATCATTTCCAAGCCAAGCTAAACTTGATATTAATAGACACTAGGCTGGTATTCTATTTATCATGTAACATTTTATGCTAGCCGATGATTAAATATAAAATAGTTTTCAATGAAATAAAACAATGCGGACATCACCATGCGCCATTACACTAACGTCATTCGGTAATATCATGTGACACCATTCGACAAATGAAACGTCAGTATCATTCAGTATGCATTCAGCCAATAAAAAGCGTGTTACCTGATAAATCATTGAATCGGCTTATTACAATCCTGTAAATGGGACGGTGACTGGAGATATGAAACCAATGGCATCTTGCGATCAGTGTAGATCCAGACAGATCAGCCTGCACATTTGTTCAGTCTGATTTGCACCATTTTCTGCAGGAAAGCATATCATCAGTAACATGCATGTCAGGAGCTAGACAGGCCACTACTTGATTGTGATCGACTGAATGTTTAAAATACATATAACAACAAGGTGACTGGTGACAGTTACAAACTTCTTAGTCGTACGACGTTTAGTGAAATGTTTATCAATTTGAATTTTGAAAATACAAACTTCTTAGTTGAATGACGTTTAGTGAAACGGCCCCCTGTACTGACCAGCCGAAACATTAGCGTGCACTTCACCCACCTTCTGAATTGGACGGAAACTTCAAAGTGATTTGACCTTGTGCATGGGGAGAGCATGTGTGGGGTGGGGAATGAAAATGTGATGATAATAAACATAAATATGAAGTTTCAAGCCAGCGAATCGGTCATATAGTAAAGAAGTTATAGCAGAATGGAAAACGTGATGGACGGACGACTTTTGCATCTCTACATATCGCATTTTTGCTACATGATAGATAAAAAGACTGAACCAAACATTACCGTCCACCCACTCACCTTCTGAACAGTCTCTCCCAGGCCTCGAGTGACTGCCGCGTCCATGACCAGGAGCTCATGGCAATACCCGCGCCGAAGAATGCAAACACGTGGACAATGGCCGCCACTATACTTGGCCGGTCTTCGATCTCGCACGAACGCTCGGTCTCGTTGTTCCTGATCTTGGTTATGGAGACGTTCGCCTGGCAGCTGTAAGAACATTTGTCAATGCACAGTGGATTTGATTTATTACTGTGTAACGACCTATGAACAGCTAAGGCCGGGACAACAGGTTCGATCCCGCATTTAACCTGCTGCATTGGCGGCGGAAATCCCAAACTCAGAATGGAATATTTACATCAAAAAAACTATATATTCAGCCCTGAAATTAGAACAACCTGACCTGGTGCCAGGTCCATACCACACAAAAAGTCACTTGGCCTCTTTCCCTAAAAGTAATAGGATTAGAAATAATATTATTACTCATATAAGGGGGTATAACTAGATTCAACTCTCACATACAAGAATGCCAATGATGTACACGAGGGCGAAACCAACAATGTACAGTGGAACCTCTCTAAACCCCGACACCCTGGGATGACCCCAGGGTGTCAGGTTTAGAGAGGTTTCACTGTAAATCAGGTGGACAAGTGTTCCAAGAAATGTATGCGTAATTTGCACTTTTATACAGACATTGTAATCTGATAAACCCATGAACAGTAAGAACATAGCACTGGGTGTCCGGTTTGGAGAGTTTCTACGGCATAGTTTAATATCTTTGATGGCATGAAAATATAATTGGGTGTTTGATTGGGCTTTCACATCTGGGCCTGGTTGCTCAAAACCTCTGTTAGCTTAACAGACTGTTAAATCCTTAACAACGTTAAGGATTTAACAGTCTGTTAAGCTAACAGAGGTTTCACGTTAAGGATTTAACAGTCTGTTAAGCTAACAGAGGTTTTGAGCAACTGGGTCCTGTACAATAGCAGTCCTACATATGCGTTAGGACTGGAGAAATAGGGCTTATGGGTTTGCAACCAGTGTAGATCCAGTTCAAATTACACTCCTGCAGACTGATATAAGTGAAAGAGAATGGGTTTAACGTCCCACCAACAGCTAAGGTCACATAGAGACGGGACCACAGTTTAAAGTCTCATCCGACAAACCCATGGGATGGAAATACTATGACAGTATTTTTGATGCCCAAGGTGAGGTTTGAACCCACAACCTCCGGATTGGAAGTCAGGTGTTCTAACCCCATCAGCTGCAACCTATCCCTCCTGTAGACACATACTGATATATTTTGCTTGTTAGAAGCATGATGGGTGTTCACTGAAGGAATGGTGAGCAACGCAGATCCTGATCTGACTGTGCGTATGTACAGGCTGATCTGGATCTGCTCTGTAGCCGATTTCATCAAAATTGCAAAGTATACTTTTCTAGCAAAGTATACTTTGAGGGAGAAATTTTCAATTTTAGGATAAATTTATTAATTTTTATTATACTGAATTTATTACATTATCACAGGCAATTTTGGCTGTGATAATGTAATAAATTCAGTATAATAATTCTGTATACTTTTAATCATCAAATATATGCAGTAGTTAGTTCTATATGAAATAATGCATTTCAGGAAAAATAAATGATTGCTCCCTCAAAGTATACTTTGCTAGGAAAGTATACTTTGCAATGTTGATGAAATCGGCTACTGGTCACAAAACCCATAACTTAAAGATAAAGGGCCCTCAAATGTGTGAAGACAGTGGGATTTGTTTTAATTTCTTAAATCAAGTATGTGTATCAACTTGCTCTCTTCCTGTCTTTAAGCCCCATTTCTCCTGCCATCTTTAAGCCCCATTTCTCCTGTGACAGCCACATTGGATGACCTATGACCTGAAAGTCACTGATATCATTCTGTGATAATACATGTCATCACCTAACCAATAACATTTTCTGTGAAAGGAGTTATTTGATTTGGATAGACTGTTATCGGACCTGACAAACAAAAATATTAACCCATTACATTCGGCAAACAACTATTTCACCTCAAAAGTATATAGTGTGACCACGATTTAAACCGTCTTATCGAGACGGTTCAAATGAGTGGTCACAACATATGCTTTCTGTGAAAAAAAGGGAACATATTTCGGAAACATAATCCTATAAGCATATTCCGAATATGGTTAAGTACTTACTAGATATAATCTTTGAAGCTGTCGGACCACTTGCCCTCGTTAGTGAATGTGTACATGTGGACACTGAACGTCGTGAGGACAAACACAAATGCCAGCACCGCGAATACTCCTGTAACAATACAATGCATAGTTTGGCATTTAATAGCTTGGACACTGAAAACATCATTGCGCTTGATTGATTTTGATCATTTCATAGTAATTAACCTGCAATTGATAAAAAAGGAAAAGGGCAAGATTTTAATCTAATAATAAACTCGAAACACTAAACAAGTTTATCGTATACAGCCTGTTTTAAAGTATTACTGGGCCATCTCCTGATAAAATGGAACTTGACGACAAGATATCCGACCAGCATAGTGCCAGATCAGCCTGTGCATCCGCGCAGTCCGATCAGGGTCTATGCTCTTTATTCAATCACTGAAATATCCTTACTGTCGACAGCAAAACAAAAAACAATTAATGTGATTATGATAATTGTAAATATATCAGGATCTACACTACATTTTTGAAAACAAGCGCCTTATTCAAAGTGCCAACTTTAAATGTCCAGCTGCATATATACTGTAATAACGCTAAATATTCGGGGTTTCCCAAAACAAATGGTGTCCAAATCCTTAGGGTTATTCCGGTAGTTACCGAGGCGAGTTATGGTACTCCTGATCTTGGCCATGGCTTGGTCGCTCATGAATCGCGGCGAGTCCTTCCTCACCTGTATCAGAGTGCGCAGTCCTGAAACACGCGAATGAGGGTTATGGGTTTTTTACTTGTGTAGTTCCTGATCAATAGCACACCAGGGATTCCGCTGGCGATCGCTACTTTCGCAATTGGCGATCAATTTTATTTTTTTGAAGTGGCGATTTTTTTTATTTTCCCCAGCGGAATCCCTGGCACACTCCTGTAGCCTGATAACGATTTATATTGATTGTTAGAAGCATTATGGGTGTTTCATTGATGGAATGGGGAACAGATACTGATCAGACTGTGCAGATCCAGATCAGGTTTCTTCAGTCACAGCCATAAATGTGACTGGATAAATGGGGATGATGGGTTTTGCGACCAGTGTAGATCCAGATATGCCTAAAGTGACACTGACTACATAATCGATTATTAGAAATGACCTCCAATTATCAAGAATCAATTCCAAAATGCGGACGTGACTGGAGGAATGGGGCTTATGGGTTTTGTGACCAGTGTATATCAAGACCAGCCTGTGCATCTGCACAACATGTACATGTACTTGTACAGGTAATATATGGGATTTAGTACTAAACCCATTGACCAAGCCTTAAATGACCTTAGCTGTTGATAGGCCGTTAAACCCCAACAAACAAACAAACATATATGTGGCTGTGACTGGAGAAATGGGACATATGGGTTTTGCGACCAGTGTAGATCCAGATCAGCCTGTGCATCCGCACAGTCTGATCAGGATCTGCACTGTTCGCCATTCCATCAATGAAGCAGCTGTCATGTTTTTAACAAGCATATAGATCGTTATCAGACTATAGGGGTGTGTGTTATTTGACGAGGAGCTAGACTGGCCACAAATACCATAAACCCCATTTCTCTAGTCACATCCACAAATACGGAAAAAGATGTGGTTACGACTGCATACATGGGTTTATGTTATTGTAGCCAGTCTAGCTATTTCTACAGTCTACATTTGTTACTTCAAACTCTTTTACGTCAAACTACTGGTAACTCAAAGTCAAATTATTGGTCCCAAGTGCATGTTTTCCTATATAATAACTCTTGTTAACCCTTTCAACCCTAAGGAACTGGAATGGACTGTGATATGCTAATGTTCCGACCAATCCAATGGTCACAAAATGATTTTCAGATTCGTCCATTTATGAAAAGGGCGTGTTTTTGTTCTAAGAAATATGAAAAGTACTTGCAAAAAGTGCAGATCCTGATGAGACGGCTCGTTACGAGCCGGCTCATCTGGATCTGCACTTTTTGCATAAACCGCTATAGCGGGATTTCGGGTTCAAAGAGTTAAGTCACATTGTCATCAGCTCAAGTATGTTCCTCAGTCCCCTTGACTTACTGTAAACGAGACTGTACTCGACTGGCATGAGAAATGGGTCTAGGGAGAGGGATACCAACATCAAGACTGAATATTTACAGAAAATAATAAAATGTACCTGATGGACAAACCAGGGATATCGGGACATTATAGTCTGTTTCACGAAAGCTGCCCAAATTTTACGGCCATATAAACAATTCAAAAACAATATTGGTTTCGATAATATTAAATTAAAGGCAAATTTAAGAATGAGCCTTCTTTTTATTTCGTGAAATTCGGTCAAATATTGATTTTATTACGAAAAATTGATTTGTCTATGGGAATTTTAACATGGGGGAAAAAGTGGTAAGGAAGTGTGGGAGGAGTCAAAAAACGAAAAAATTTGGAAATTGACTCCGAAACCCGACTAGATAGCTTGGATATGATCTAACTAAGAAAACAAAAGTTAAATTTTAAAAATCGGTCCAGTATTTCTAAAATTCAACAAAATTTCCCCATGTTAAATCCCCATAGACATCTTCACTCCGTGAAGATGTCTATGGGGATTTAACATGGGGAAATTGTTTTTTCGCAATAAAATAAATATTTGACCAAATTTCACGAAATAAAAAGAAGGCTCATTCTTAATTTTTCCTTTAATTTAATATTATCAAAAGAAATCTTGTTTTTGAATTGTTTATATAGCCGTAAAATTTGGGCAGCTTTCGTGAAACAGACAGTAGTAAGGATGAACACCATCTTTAAAATTACCCTTCGCATACTGCCAACCAGCCGCCTGAGAGGCGGGGATTGAACCCATAACCTTCGGTATTGAAGTCCAATTCTCTATGCACTAGACAATCAAAATCAATTCACCCCTTCATTGAAAGGGAAGAAAACAATGTCACACAAACATGCAGGGTTGTATATAAAACAGAAGTCTACCTTTCACAATGAAGACCATTCCCACGATAAGTACCAGTCCAATGGGTGCGAGGACAAAGCCAGCGCGGATCCACATGTTGTAGTAACCGGCGAAACAGATGCCACTCATCGAGTCTCCGTCAATCTAGACACAGAGAACATAGGACCACAGTAGCCCATTTCATCAACATTGCAAAGTATACTTTAGTAGCAAAGTATACTTTGAGGGAGAAATTTTCAATTTTATGATAAATTTATTAATTTTTATTATACTGAATTTATTACATTATCACAGCCAATTCCAATTTGGCTGTGATAATGTAATAAATTCAGTATAATAATTCTGCATACTTTTAATCATGAAATATATGCATTTGTTAGTTCTATATGAAATAATGCATTTCAGGAAAAATAAATGATTACTCCCTCAAAGTATACTTTGCTAGTAAAGTATACTTTGCAATGTTGATGAAATAGGCTACAGGATTAACCCTACACACTTCTACAGCAGTGTCCCCATCAATCTGGATAGGGAGGAAACTGTGAAGGCGAGAATTTTTTCTATACTTGTTGCCTCCAACTCTCTTAAGTCAAACAACTGATAACTCAAAGTCAAATTCTTGGTCCCAAGTACATGTTTTCCTATTTCCGATATAATAACTAAATTTTTTGTTAACTCAAAGTATTTTCCTGGACGGGTGTACATGTAGACTGTCAACATATAAGTTAAATATGCTGGGTTATGTGGTTGAATCCCAAAATCAGAATTGAATATTTACCGAAAAAAAATAATATTCAGTCCTGAGATTAGAATAACCTGATGTGGTGCCAGGTCCTCACACCAGAATCACTTAGCCCCACTCCTTCCCTAAAGGTAATTAGTACTAACCTTACTACTTTTATAATGGCCCAGCAATATTAAATTCAATTCAATTCGTTTATTGGCATTAAACAGCAAACAGCACATTTATAGCCATATAACAAACATGTATGATGGTTTCATGGAAATGTGTTCTCACTAGACATATTAGCCAAGAGATATCATTAGGCTAAATCATTTCACAATCAGTTTGTTGCTAGTCCACTGCATTCTAAACTCTTTCTGTCCTCATTAAATTTCATATACTATTTTCATCTTTCTCACCCAGGCTGCATGCCGCGACAAGCCATTCAAACCGTTATAATCAAACGGTTCAAATGGCGACCACGACCTACACCGAGTGAGAAATATAAACCATATGTAACACTGTCCATGACCAATTTTGGATATACCCAGAAGTTATTGGGGTTCGGTTTCTATTCAAGCCTAGACATTGTTCCGTGTGCATGCCGATGTGCACCCCACAATCCCGCTTGTGGATTGTGGCGTGCCCACAGACATGCATCCAAAACAGTGAGTGGTGACCGATATTATTTATCAACATTCATGGTTTCTATTCAAGCAATTGTCATAATGCAGTACTAGACATTGTTCAGTGTGCATGCCGATGTGCACCCCACAATCCCTCTAGGGGATACTGGTGTGTCCACAGACATACATCCAAAACAGTGAGTGGTGACCGATGTTATTTATCAGCGTTCACGGTTTCTATTCAAGCAATTCTCATTATGCAGTACTAGACATTGTTCCGTGTGCATGCCAATGTGCACCCCACAATCCCGCTTGGGGATTCTGGTGTGTCCACAGACATGCATCCAAAACAGTGAATGGTGACCGATGTTATTTATCAGCGTTCACGGTTTCTATTCAAGCAATTATCATTATGCAGTACTAGACATTGTTCCGTGTGCATGCCGCTGTGCACACAATAGCTAAGGTTATACGCGGCTGTGACTGTGCAGAAATGGGGTTTATGCACTGACCAGTGCAGATCCAGATCAGCCTGTGCACTGTTTGCCAATCCATCAATGACAAAGATTTATTTATTTAATGGCATTTCTACAGCTACAGATTCCGGTAAGGATGAAGCTCATCATTAAATTACCCACCATATTCTCCCAACCCCCCACTCACCAGAAAAGGTTTAGGGTTTGATTAATCTGAAAAATACCGGCAAACACTGGCGATCCTGATAAAGGTATAAATAAACTAGAAATGGACGCTTGTCGACAAGCGCATGTGTATCCCCCTCCCCAGATACACAAGTAGTTTGAAAAAAGGGTGTTCGAGTTATGCTCCGGAGACAAAATCAGTGACGGAAAAACAAAGGGAGATAACTAAAGAATTAGTGACGCAAGAGTTGTCATTCTTGTGGGACACACCTTTAGGGTCGTGGTCTATGCATGTGTGAAGTTTCATGAAAATATTCCAAAGGGTGTTCGAGTTATGCTCCAGACACGAAATCAGTGCACGAAACAACAAAGGGAGATAACTAAGAAATTAACGACGCAAGAGTTGTCATTCTTACGTGCGACACACCTTTGGGTCGTCTTCTATGCATGTGTGAAGTTTAATAAACTAGAAAATGTGTTCATAGAACACGGATGTCCCACATATCGCTTTGATAATAAATGAGGCCAAATTGCAAGTCAAAATTTTCTTTTACCTGAGCGTTAAAGTTTTTGAAGCACCAAGTATGTGACCTTGACCCTGGGCTTGGCGGGGGCAGGACAAACGTGGATTTGGCACAGGGCGATAGAGGACCATTAGAGCAATGCATATATGAAATATGAAGCTGATCCGTGAAAGAAAACAGAAATTATAAGATATTTACCTGAGCGTTAAAGTTTTTGAAGCACTAAGTATATGATGTTAACCCTGGGCTTGGCGGGGGCGGGACGAACGTGGATTTGGCACAGGGCGGTAGAGGACCATTAGAGCAACGCATATGATGATGAAGTTGATCCGTGAATGGAAAGAAAAATTATAAGATATTTACCTGAGCATTAAAGTTTTTGAAGCACCAAGTATGTGACCTTGACCCTGGGATTGGCGGGGGCAGGACGAACGTGGATTTGGCACAGGGCGGTAGAGGACCATTAGAGCAATGCGTATATGAAATATGAAGATGATCCATGAAAGAAAACAGAAATTATAAGATATTTACCCGAGCGTTAAAGTTTTTGAAGCACTAAGTATGTGACCTTGACCCTGGGCTTGACGGGGGCAGAACGAACGTGGATTTGGCACAGGGCGGTAGAGGACCATTAGAGCAATGCGTATATGCGTGTTCGAGTTATGCTCTGGATACAAAATCAGAGCACGAAATAACAAAGGGAGATAAGTAAACAAGAATTCCGCGGAATCAGATGCCTCGCCTTGTCCCGCCTTGACCTCGAGCCTGGGCCCGAAAGCAATTTTCACTGGCCCGAACATATTATACAATTATTGACTAGTGAACCATAGAATATCAGATAATATTCTATGGCTCACTAGTCAATAATTGTTTTATTATATGATAATAGTCTGTATATAGCACTTACGACCTTATGCTACTAGACAAAAATTGAAAAAGAATAAAAAAAAAAAGAATAAAAAAAAAAAAAAAAAATGGAAAAAAAGTTTAAAAATTAAAAATAATGATGCTTGCTACTGGAGCCCAGATTTTTTTTTAATAGTCCTATATTTATCTACATATATCTGCACAGGTCCACATAATGCCACAATATTTTCAACACAGTTTACGGAAATGTAATATAATCATTTACCTGTATAAATTACCTGTAAGTGGTCAGTGGTCAGTTGCACATGCTAGCACATGCACAGGTGAATAGTCTGTATATAGCACTTACGACCTTATGCTACTGGACAAAAATTGAAAAATAATTTGAAAAAACAAATGAAAAAAAAAAAATGAAAAATAAAAAATGGAAAAAAAAAGTTTAAAAATAATAATGCTTGCTACTGGAGCCCAGATTTTTTTTCTCAGTCAAATTGAAAAATAATTTGAAAAAAAAAAATGAAAAAAAAAAAAAAAACAAAAAAAATGAAAAAAAAAAATTTAAAATTAATAATGCTTGCTATTGGAGACCAGATTTTTTTTTAATAGTCCTATATTTATCTACATATATCTGCACAGGTCCACATAATGCCACAATATTTTCAACACAGTACCCAATGTAGTAATTTACCTGTATAAATTACCTGGTCAACAGTGGTCAAGCACTGGACATCTGCACATGCTAGCCCATGCTAGCACATGGTTCTCCCAGTTTCTATTGTTCTCTCTACAGGTAAGGTGTACAGAGCACACGAGAAAAGGTGTACAGAGCAGACGAGAAAACAGGTCTTCATGCATTATTGTCCAGTTTGTAGAGTGCGCAAAACAAAAAAGGGGGATAACTGAAAAATTAGCTACGCAAGAGTTGTCATTCTTGTGCGCGACACACCTCCGGATCGTGGTCTATGCATGTGTGAAGTTTCATGAAAATATTCCAAACGGTGGTCGAGTTATGCCCCGGACAGGAAATCAGTGAGCGAAAACAAAAAAGGGAGATAACTAAAAAATTAGCTATGCAAGAGTTGTCATTCTTGTGCACGACACACATTCGGTTCGTGGTCTAATTGAATGTGTTAAGTTTCATAAAAATATTCCAAAGGGTGGTCGAGTTATGGTCAATCAGTGCGCGAAACAAAAAAGGGAGATAACTCAAAAATTAGCTATGCAAGAGTTGTCATTCTTGTGCGCGACACACCTTCGGGTCGTGGTCATTCTTGTGCGCGACACACCTTCGGGTCGTGGTCTATGCATGTGTGAAGTTTCATGAAAATATTCCAAAGGGTGTTCGAGTTATGCTCCGGACAAGAAGTGTCTGCGGCGGACGCGGCGCGCTGTCAAATCCATAGTATCCCCCGACGGAGTCCGGGGGATACAATAAGTGTGCAGCATCATGCAGATAAGAAACCCATAATTCACAATCAACAATCAAAGTTCAGTAAGCAATATACAGTGGAACCCCTCTAAACTGGACACCCTGGGAGGTCCCCAGGGTGTCCGGTTTAGAGAGGTTTCACTGTAAAACAGACAGATAAATATGTAAGACATGCGAGGCTGCTTAGCAATCATGAACAGACATTATTATTGGAGGTAATGGCTCAACTAACTTTCCTCTGTGTCTGGTTTAGAGGTATTCTACTGCGTATACATATATCATGATCAGACTGCACGAATGAGCCCCCGTTTGTCAAATAGTGCCCCGTGTTCATGATTTTGTTATTACATGAATATGTTATATATGCCAGTATGTTAAGTTATATAAATCTACAATACAAGTAAACACTTCCAATTGTAGAGAAACCCACCTCCGATATAGCGAGACAGGCTATAGTGAGTACAAGAGGCAGGCACCAGCTGATGATGTGGAAATAGGCTGTTTTCTTTGTTAGGTCATCGCGTACACTGCCCAGGGCCTTGAAGGTGATGTGCCAGGAGTAGGCGAGCATCACAAACCAAATGACCCCCGCCATCATGAAGTAGTAGACAACGATGAACACGATCGTACAGGACGCCGACTCCCCAGACCTGTAACACACGAATTGAATCAGTTCAAAATTGGCCATTTCAATTAAGTGATTATGTAACATGTAGCGGTTACTGAAGAAATGTAACCCATGGCATATGTGGCCAATCTAACTCCTAATCTTTCAGAGCACCCCTGCAGTCTGATAAAGATAAGTATTTTTGTCACATATGGGTGTTTCACTAATATAATTGCAAACAGTAGAGAACCAGATCAGACCATATCGAAACCCAGGCAGACCTGTACCCTATTTCATCAACAAGGCAAAGTATACTTCGCTAGCAAAGTATACTTTGAGGGACAAAATCTTCAATTTAAGGATAAATTTATTAATTTTTATTATACTGAATTTATTACATTATCACAGCCATTTTGGCTGTGATAATGTAATAAAGTCAGTATAACAATTCTGCATACTTTTAATCATGAACTATACGCAGCAGGCGCGGATACAGTTCTATATGACATAATGCATTTCGGGAAAAATAAATGATTACTCCTCAAAGTATACTTTGCTTGATAAGTATACTTTGCAATTTTGATTAAATCGGCTACTGAGCCAACACTGGCCACAAAGGTCATGTTTGCTCATTCTTTGGGTTAAATATAACTGACAAATAGAATACTATGCTAGTGTATGTTTATATCAACTTTATCAGGCACAGCATTTATTCCTATGTGTTCCTATCCAGGCCTGAAAAACTGTACATCAAAAGACACCAAGGGGCCGTTTCACTAAACTTTGTACGACTAAAATGTTTGTAAGTGCAAATTTAGGATCGTCTGGAAATTTCAATTGATGGATTTACATTTATTGAGAATAGGCTGCAAATGCAGCCTATGCTATGCTCAATAAATGTAAATCCAATAACTATTTACAAGAAAACATGGTTAATGTGATATTTACAGGCTATCATAATTTTGCACTTACAAACATTTTAGTCGTACATGTACAAAGTTTAGTGAAACGGCCCCCAGCCTGGTATTCACTATATAATATACCTAGTTATGAACTAACTAGATTCCATTAACCGCCCCAAAACCTCCTTAATTTAATGCACACATTGCAACTGTAATCAAATTTACAAAGACAACGGGTCAAAGGAAATTATTTTCAGCTAAGATTCCTGGGTATGGCAGGCTTTCAAACCAATTCACTCCCTTAAATATGAGACATGTCAAGTGATTTTGCATGAAAGAACATGCAGGGATTCCGCTGGCGATCGCCACTTTCGCAATTGGCGATAAAAATAAACAATTGGCGATAAAAAATTACAATTTTCGAAAAAGAAAAATCCTTTTTTTTTCTTCGAAAATTGTAATTTTTTATCGCCAATTGTTTATTTTTTTATCCTATTGGTTATTCCTTTTTTTTTTTTTTCTTTTTTTGAAGTGGCGATTTTTTTATTTTCCTCAGCGGAATCCCTGAACATGTACAATATTCATTGACAAAATAATTTATGATTGTTTCTGTAAATGACGTCGAAAGTTAACGAAATTGCCATCAATTGCGGAATTCCGCATTTGCTATGAAAATTTTGTAATTTTGCGACGTCATTTACAGAAGATATCACAGTTTCTGTAATGTATTTTCTGAATAATCGCACATGTTCTTAGGTACAAAATCACATGGCGTATTTTTAACATAATCTAAGCATTACACACCCAATGAGTGGCTCTCCCTTGCGGATGGTTCCGTCGGCGCGACACACGATATCGTCGCGGGCATCGCCGGCAAACTGGGCCATCCAACCGATACTGCCGAGCAGGAAACAGCCATTGATGAAGAAGAGAATCACCGCTGGGTACTTCCTCGCCACTTTCCAGTCGATGATGAATGTCAGCTGTAACGGGTTGAGCAATATAATTATCGCAACAGAATCATATAAGGGAAACAGACTGATATTCAGAATCATACTTTAGCAAAAGAATGAAACTATGGAAAGAGAAAAAGTGAGGGACAGTTAGATACCCCACCAGTACAGCTTGTCAAAGTCAATAACGTGAATTAGAAATGGGATACAATTATTACAGGAATGAATGGCCTTTTTGTGAATTTATCGGGGTATAAACTTGGAAAAGTCGCGGGAATACTGGACGAAGCGATAAAAAATTACAATTTTCAAAAACTTTTTTTTTTTTTTTTTTTTCTTCTTTTTTTTCCCCAAAATTGTAATTTTTTAAGGCCTCGTCCAGTATTGCCGTGACTTTTCCAAGTTTATATCCCCGATAAATTCAACAAAAAGGCCATTCATTCCTTATAATTCCAGCATTTTAAATAAATTCATCAAGAAAATGTGTTTATTTTGACAGACGGCAGCCATTTGTTTACATTGACAGCACTGACATCGCACCTGTAGAAAGTAGTTCGGCGTGGGAGTTTACTGCGATATAAATTTTGGACAGAGACTTGCTACGGGCCAATCAAATGTTAGGGAATTGTGTAAATATTTTTGTGCTGAAATTATAGTAGTATGAACCTTTTGAGAACTTTATTGATGGATGCATTGGCTAATTGGCTAATCAGTGGCCATAACCGTGTTTCCTTAAAATGTTAACGGATATAATATTTATTCTCTGTATCTATTTTTTTATGTGCAATCTTTAATTAATATAAATAATTAAAAAATATCATGCCTCATTTGCATATGAAAATAACCTGATACAACCGCGCATCACTATCAGTAAAATAAATATCACTAAATGATTATATCTGTATAGCGGGCACTTGTAGAGTTTAGAACTGGTGGAATAGGGACACAATTATACACTTATTTAATTCCTATAAAGAACATTTTGGGCCTACTGAGTGGGCATGTACCTTTACCTTTAACCCTTCCTACGCTGTTGACGGACTTGCCGTCTGCTGTTTTTCGTTTTTGCTTTAATTCTTAACAAAAAAACTGGTTTTGACAGCACATGAGAATCGTCTCCATTGGATTCTCATGTGCTGTCAAAACCAGGTTTTTGTCGAGAAATATTGAAAATAAAACATTTCCAGCAGACAACAAGATTTAATTCAGCTTAGTAAGGGTTAACATGGCAGCAACAGTTAAGGCTATTTTGGCACTACTGGTAGCCAAAGTAGCATTTGGTTATGAATATGTCAGAAATGGACATTTTGGCTACTAAACATTTCAGAAATAATGTGAAAAAGAACTACATTTTACAAATCTAGGATCATTTGTAAAATAGTATTGTCTTATGTTAGCGTTATCAGTAAATTTTAGCTACCAATTTTAATCCTAGCGCAAACCTAGCTAAGGTCACAGCTAAGGTCATATACAGAGTTAGAACCCCAGTTTCAAGTCAAACTGACACACAAGTGGCATGGAAATACCGGTACTATGGCAAATAATGTTTTTCATAAACAGCTGACCAAGCAGCACAAGTGATTTAATTCATTGTAAAACAGACAGCAGTGAAATTCCACAATCTGATATGTTTTGTTCAGGGGGCCGTTTCACTAAACGTTGTACAACTAAAATGTTTGTAAGTGAAAAATTATGATAGTCTGTAAATTTCACATTAACACTGTTTTCTTTTCAATTGATGGATTTACATTTATTTAGAATAGGTTGCATATGCAGCCTATGCTCAATAAATGTAATTACATCAATTGAAATTTCCAGACGATCAGAAATTTGCACTTACGAACATTTTGTTAGGAGAATCGCCGACATGTAACCGATCTCCATTTAGTCTCCTCCGACTATCGTGAGCAACTGCAGACTATACTAAGAAGCAGATGTAGCTCTACTGTGGATCACACTGTACTACTACCACTATTGATACCTTAACCCTTACAGTGCAGAATTAAACAAAATTGTCTGCTGTTTATTTTTCATTTTTCTTATCAAAAACATGCTTTGACAGCACTTTAGAATCATTTCCAATGGAAATGATTCTAAAATGCTGCCAAACCATGTTTTTATTTAGAGGAAATACAAAATAAGAAACAACAGCAGATGACCATTTTTGGTTCCCACCTTCTAAGGGTTAATGCTTATACAATATAGCTTGCTGGGTAATGGGAGTATATATTGGACACTAAGTTACATGTACATGTATGGGGTAGACCGGTAGGCATAGATCACAGGTTGAAGTAACGGACCGAGGTCTATAAATACATTAAATATGCCATATATGGAGGGAGTAAAAACAATATTTTAGCTTATTTTTTTTCATTTATTGATGCTTTTAGGCATATTTAATGTATTTATAGACCTCGGTCCGTTACTTCAACCTGTGGCATAGATGGGAGGTAAATTATTCAACTACATGTATTACATCTGAAATACAATTATAAAAGTTGAATGCATTTTCTTTTCATTTTCTTATTTCTCAATGAAAGTATATGATGTGACTGTTCATTCGAACTGTCTGTAGTGACAGCATATGCGCTTGTACTGAAATGACAAAATGTTAATTTTATATATCAGCAAAATGATGAATCATCAGCCTGAAATGTGTCATGCAAAGCTCACATCAGAAGCACAAAGCTCCAGATAAGCTGCGTATTTGCGTAAAAACCCAATTAAAATTGCCAAAAACCCAATTGAAATCAGAAGTAGCGAGTATCAAAAAGCAATAACAGATTTGTGGTACCTTTATCATGATACAGAAAACAATAACCAGACCATAAATATTGCATATTTTTCTTATTTTCAACAAAAACACATCTTGGTATTTCAAGGAGACAATTCTAATGAAATGCCAAGACATGTTTTCATTTTGAAGTAAACTATTCAATAATTTCTGTCTGTTGATGTGTAAACAGTTACTGTTGTGTGATTTTATTTTACCCAATTAAAATATTGAAATACACAATTGTTTCAGATATAAAGGAGTGCAACTACTCAATTACTAATTCCTTATCTGGAGCCCTGGAAACATGATCATAAATCTCCAGCAGACCAAAAAGATCATAAGAAAAATATGTAAAATAAAAATCTTAGGAGATTTCATAAATGCAATAAATATTTTCTCTTTGTATTAAATTGGTGAAGAAAAGTTAGGTACTGCATATATAAACAAATTAAACATCTATTTTCAATTTTTACTGTTTTTTACACCAGCATGAAATGGAAAAATTAAATCAGCATGCAGAAGTTCTAACACAATGAAAGTGCTAAACAAAACTTGTCTCTCTGTGAGTGTTGGCACAACTGTAAACAAATATGTGGGTGTCAGATGGGTGGGGAGAACACAACAAATGATAAACTAATTTTCATGCAGCTCACGAGAAATATCCTGAATATCAAAAATCATGCACAAAAGGCAAACAAGTAAACCATTTCCAACAAGAGTAGCCGTAGATCAGCCTGTGAATGCAGTCCAATCAGGGTTTCCATTGTTGAAACAATTTTCTGTGATATATAGAGAATACCAGGCTCGGGTCTTTTGATATCAAGTTTATCAGGCAAGGTCTAGGAAACGTGTAGGAATTCCGAGGCTTGCTGAGGAATTCATACCGTTTCCGAGCCGAGCCTGATAAACTTGATATCAAAAGACACTAGCCTGGTATTCTATTTATCAGGTAACATTTTATGTTAAAAAATGACCACAGATGAAGTCGTTATCTATGGACAGAACGTGGCCTTGTTTATGTTGTGTCATTACACTGACGTCATTCAGTAACGTCACGTGATGTCATCCGACCAATGGAATGTCAGTTTTCACATCGTTGAAACCCGGATGTTTGTATCAGGTCAATGCCTGATGCAAAATTATGTTATCAGTCAGTAAATATTCAGTCAATACAGGGCAGGTTACCTGATAAATCAGTGATAAAAGTACCTCATGAACTGCATGTGCAATAACTTCAAAAATATTCAGCATGTCCATGATGTATACTGATTCAACAGTTCTAAAATCATACCGATATTATTATATTTCTCATTTCAGGACATACTGGAACCCCTGATCATCATACGAGTCAAACAAAATTGCTTCCTAAATATGATGGCATTTTCAGTTCTGTGTCAAATGCGACAAGAGGTGAAACTGGCTGATGGATTGAACACACAAAGATGGCCGATTTGGCCCTGCGCCGTATAGGATACAGTAATGAGGCAGTGTTCACATACATGTATCACAGGTTGAAGTAACGGACCGAAGGTCTATAAATAAATATGCCTAAAAGCATCAATAAATGAAAAAAAAAGCTAATTTTTTTGTTTTACTCCCTCCATATATACTCCATATGGAGTCTATATGGAAAGAGTAAAAAAATGTTTAGCTTTTTTTTCTTCATTTCTTGATGCTTTTAGGCATATTTAATGTATTTATAGACCTCGGTCCGTTACTTCAACCTGTGACATGTATATGTCATACATATATCCCATCACATTTAGGAATCAATTGCACTAACGCCTTCGCTAATCTTGCCAATATCTGTGATTGTCAAAATACTTGAAGAGTGTGCTTGAAATCAAGCAGCTTGTTGGACTGAGCCTGAGCTGTGGTACAGCTCAGTCTCACACACTCAAATTGCTTAATTGTGAGTTAGCATTGCAAATACATGGTCAGCATCTTAGCAAGATGAACGCTGGCGGTTGTGTATGTTTAAATCATAATACATGTACATGTATTATGATGATCAGGGGTCACACGGGTCCTTAAAGAATCTGCCATGGGGACTCATTTCAACCCACTCAACTATACATACCTGTGCCAGAAGAAATGTGGAATGTTGCTCTGAACAGTTCGTCAACTTTAGACGTTATTTACAGAAAATATCATAATTTTTGGAAATATATTTCACAGTTTCTTAGGTACAAAATCTGGCTTGTCTGATATGTGAGTTCTAGACCATATGTAGTTGAATCAGTATCAGCATAGAAATGGGGTAAGGTGCGGGGAAACACGTGTTAATAAAGGATAGGGAAAATTCTTACCTCAGTTCTCCTACAGAGAGTGAGTAAACCCAAGCATATACATGTATTAGTCTCTGTATAAATACAAACAAAGTCACAAGTCTACAAGCATGTTTAGTACAAGCGATATATATACACAGTATTATTGCGAAGCTTCATGCTATGATGGTGTTAGATTATAAGAGACAAACCATGTGAGTTTGTATCTAAGAAGAGTGATTTTTCATGAAAAGTGTGATATTTTCTGTAAATGACATCAACAGTTGATGAAATTAGCAAATGCAGAATTCTAATTCGCATAAGCTCTGAACAGTTCATCAACATTCAACATAATTTACAGAAAATATAGTAAATATTTTTCATGCGATATCTTCTTAGATACAAAACCACACGGCTCGTCTCATATTTATATAAATGATATACAAGTAAATACATGGTCGAATTGCACAACTTGGTGCATGTACAACAGATGTGTGTAGGCTGGCACGTAAAATGTTTCACGTCAAAAAATGCACCGGTGTCAAAGACGAGAGATGCCACTCAGTTCAACTTAACGCTATCGCATATAAACACATTTTTCATCTAGTAATCTAGGGGCCGTTTCACTAAACTTCGTAAGACTAAAATGTTCGTAAGTGCAAAATTATTATAGTCTGTAAATTTCACCCTAACAATGTTTTCTTGTAAACAATTATTGGATTTACATTTATTGAGCATAGGCTGCATATGCAGCCTATGCTCAATAAATGTAAATTCAGCAATTGAAATTGGCAGACGATCATAAATTTGCACTTACGAATATTTTAGTCGTACAAAGTTTAGTGAAACGGGCCGCTGTCACTAGATGAACATGTGAGTTTATGCAGTATCTTCTGCCTATAGCTGATGGGAATTTGTCATGGATTCTGGCGCCTATCTCGACGTGAAACATTTTACAACGGTGCGGAGGGCAGCAACAGTGCATATATTCATGTCTGTTGGATACAAACATCAAGTTGCACATTGTACACAAACTGGATAGTTGATTATTTCCCCAAGTATTGTAAATAGCATGGTTATTTCCCTTTGAATAACACTTATTTAACTCTTTGCATGCTGGGAAACTTGTGGGCTATAAATAGTTCAAAACTAGCGGACAAAAATTTATCATATTTTCTTGTATTTCTCCCCGTAAATATCATGAATATGTCTTGGAATTTCATTAGAATTGAGTCCTGCACATTTAACTTGATGAGGCAAGCATTTCGGATCTGTCGGGTTTGAGATGCTTTGAAAATGGCGTCTCCGTAACCGTGTAAATTCTGATCACCCTGTGTCCGTGCAAATAGCTACTGCTGATGAGGAATTTACTGTGACACCGGAAACAGTCGAATTTCGCTTCCGCTTTTGAAATTGAATGTAGCAATTATGTTTTTTCCCCGATTTTAAAGGAAGTTGCTTTCGAAATAATGGAAAAAAAATAATCTAATTGGACAATTAGCTCCGATTTTGTTTCAAGTCGGTACTGGGCGTTTATTAGAGGCACTAATTTCGTGAAAATCGGCCAAAAAAAGTGTCATTTTCAACATAAAAAGTGGGGGGTGGGCGTCTATTAGAGCATGGGCGTCTATTAGAATCTTTACGGTACGTAGTTTTCTATTTAAAAAGAACGAAAATGATGTAAATACGATACATTGAAAGAAACGACATACTTTTAAAAGTTGTTAGCCAGGTATTTAAATGAAAATATCGTTTACCTGTACAAAAAAAAAAAAGGGATAATAGTTTCTATGCAAATCGTTGAACAAAACGATCGTTTTCATTGCATTTTCCATATGTTTTTGTTCGTTTCATTTGGGAACCTTCAACAAATCTTATCTGATAAAACCACACAGTTGATTAATACATGCTAATTACTAATATACAACAGCGATTGGAGAAATAAGGTTTACGGCCTTTGTAACCGGTGTCGAGTCTCTAAAATCATTTTGATTAAGGTCGGCGACGTATACCAATCAGTCTGTAAAGCATCTGGAGGCCGTTTCACTAAACTTAGTTATAGTACGCCTAAAATGTTTGTAAGTGCAAAATTATGATAGTCTGTAAATTTCACATTAACAGTGTTTTCTTGTAAAGAATTATTGGATTTTACATTTATTGAGCATAGGCTGCATATGCAGCCTATGCTCAATAAATGTAAATCCATCAATTGAAATTTCCAGACGATGCTAAATTTGCACTTACGAACATTTTAGTTTAAAGAAAAGGGCCCCTGTTATGTCTCTAACAAACCAACTGTATGTATATAGATCCTTAACAGGTTGCATGTAGTAGATCATAAGCACAGGTTGAAGTAACGGACCGAGGTATATAAATACATTAAATATGCCTAAAAGCATCAATAAATGAAGAAAAAAATAAAGCTAAAAACATTTACAAAATTTTGTTTAGCTTTTTTTTTTATTCATTTATTGATGCTTTTAGGCATATTTAATGTATTTATAGACCTCGGTCCATTACTTCAACCTGTGATCATAAGCAGAAGTGAAAGGATTTAATTTCCCAGCAACAACTAATGTCACATAGAGATGGGACCTGTATTTAGAGTCTCTCCAAAAAAACTATTAAGATGAATATAATACCATGAATGTTTTTGTCATGCCTTAAGGGGGGGATTGACCCATGACATCCAGTATTAAATTCCAATACTCTACCATTAGGCTGTAAGCCTAGATTACAAGGAAAACTGGACACAAAAGCCATGGCCCCATTTCTCCAGCCACACGAGACAAGCCATGGGTTTTTGTACCTAAGAAGATGTGCGATATCTCATCATGCCCATGGAAATATTTACAAAATATACAATATTTTCTGTAAATATATGTATATACATGTATATGTAATCCTTTCAACCCTAGAGGCCAAAAAGCCAACATGTGCAAACACTGTAGATCCAGACGAGCCGGCTCGTAAAGTTTTCATTAATGGAATACCGTAGTCCAAACATTAATATTTTTTTCAAGTAATTTTCCAATATTTTTGAGAACAAAAATACCCCCGTTTCATAAATGTACAAGTCTGAAAACTATTTTGTGAAAATTGGATTTGGTCGGAAAATTAACATATAACTAGAAAATGTGTTCATAGAACACGGATGCCCCACATATTGCTTTGATAATAAATGAGGCCAAATTCCAAGTCAAAATTATTTTTTACCTGAGCATTAAAATTTTTGAAGCACCAAGTATGTGACCTTGACCCTGGGCTTGGCGGGGGCAGGACGAACGTGGATTTGGCACAGGGCAGTAGAGGACCATTAGAGCAATGCGTATATGAAGTATGAAGCTAATCCGTGAAAGAAAACAGAAATTATAAGAAGAAATTATAAGATATTTACCTGAGCATTAAAGTTTTTGAAGCACTAAGTATGTGACCTTGACCCTGGGCTTGGCGGAGGCAGGACAAACGTGGATTTGGCACAGGGCAGTAGAGGACCATTAGAGCAATGTGTATATGAAATATGAAGCAGATCGGTCAAAGGATGAAGAAATTATAAGATATTTACCCGAGCGTTAAAGTTTTTGAAGCATTAAGTATGTGACCTTGACCCTGGGCTTGGCGGGGGCAGGACGAACGTGGATTTGGCACAAGGCGGTAGAGGACCATTAGAGCAATGTGTATATGAAATATGAAGCAGATCGGTTGAAGGATGAAGAAATTATGAGACATTTACCCGAGCGTTAAAGTTTTGTGACGGACGGATGGGATGGACGGACAAGGGTAACACTAAATGCCCCCTCCACTATCGTGGTGGGGCATAACAATCCATTCCAGTTACTTAGGGGTGAAAGGGTTAATAAAACACACCACATCCTACATGTAGGTACAAAATCCCATGGTTCGTCTCATATTCGCATACATTCGTTGACTTACCAGAGTGAAGAGAGTGCAGGCTATACAGAGGCCCCCGCACACCGCCACGAACACATGCACGACCTTGTGCTCGTGCTCGGTGAATAGAGGATTCTGGCACTGAATCCCGCATCCCTTGATCTCATTGTACCAACTCTGTTCGTCCAACGTGCGGATCAGTGGTGCATTGCAGAAGGCAGTCAAGTCAAAATCGATCGTCTCGTAGAATGTCTTCAACAAAATGTTACAGAAACTTGAGGCCCGTTTCACTAAGCTTTGTATAACAAATAAATAGAGGATATTCATATTTTTGCAACTAATATGACATATATGTCGATGAACATATATGTCATATTCGTTGCAAAAATATGATTATTCTATTATTATATACCGCTCCATGGAAATTAGCAGTTTTTTTTAGACTGTATACGGTACTGAACAAGTATTTGCAGCCTATTTGCAGTTCGGCACTGCAGATGAGCGTTATGAATATAGATAGCGGAAGTAGTCGTATTTTCACCGGAAGTTGTTTATTTCATCTATGAGAACATATGACTTTTATTTACATCGTATAACTATGTATTTCATGGGTAAGTATATAATAAAAATGTTTATGAAGATTTTTATGAATTTGATTCTCACATTAACCCTTTCAACACCACAGGCCTGTATAGTGGTATTGGCAAACAGTGTAGATCCAGATGAGCCGGCTTGTGACTAGCCGTCCCATCAGGATCTGCACTTTTTGCAAGTAATTTTCATATTTTTGAGACCAAAAACGTCCCCTTTTCATAAATGGACTAGTCTGAAAGTTACTTAGGGGTGGGTGAATGGGTTAACTCATGAATGCTGCAATTTCCCACCTATATGTACTGTACACATCATTAAATGTGAACAAACCCACAAACAATAGCCAGCATCGACTGTAAGTGCAAATTTCACTTTTACACTTATCGGGTACAAACTTCAGTTGTACAAAGTTTAGTGAAACGGGCCCCAGTATTGTGCAGTCTCATCCAGATCTGCACCATTTATGGATTTTAGCCTCAGGCGTGAGTGAGTGAGTGAATAGGGTTTAACGTCCGCTTTTCTGACATAGAGGTACAAGCCTCAGGGAGTCTACACGCAGACGGGTCAACGGGGTCGAGTCCCGTATCCACCTGTCCAAGGGGGGTAAATCCCAACTTCAGAACTCAATATTTACAATCAAAATATATATTCAGTCTGAAATTAGAACAACCTGATCTGGTGCCAATGGCCCCTCGCCACACCAGCATCATTTATCCCATCCCCTAAAAGTAAATAGGATTAGCGCTAATCTTACTTTTTATATGGGGGTGGGGCATAGCCCGACTCAACTCTCACATACAAGAAAGCCAAAAATGTACATGAGGGCCAAATCCGGTATAGTGGGTTCCGGAAAGTATGAACCCAATCGTTAAGCCAGTTTAGTCGCCTTTTACGACAAGCAATGGCTACTGCAGCACTATTCTCAGGATCAGTTGATCCCACCCCGGTGCCTGCACGGGGCTGCCTCAGGCGTGAATCCCAGTAAGATTCACTGTTAAAATATGAATAATTAAGGAGGAAATCCCTGTTAAAATAGACATAACCTCCCATCCTCGGGTTGAAAGAATGACCCTAACATACGACACATGTTGCGTATGAGAGAAAACAGTTCACAAAGCATAACCAACTGGGGGCCGTTTCACTAAACTTTGTTTTGATTGTTTGCTGGGGTTTAACAGCCTATCAACAGCTACGGTCATTTAAGGCCGGGTCAATGGGTTTAGTACTAAATCCCATATATTACCTGTACAAGTACATGTTCAAGTACATGTACCAATGGGAGGAAAATCCCAACATCAGAACTGAATATTTACAATAAAAAAAATAATATATTCAGCCCTGAAATCAGAACAATCCTGATCTGATGCCAGGTCCTCGCCACACCAGAATCACTTGGCCCCTCCCAAAAGCAGTAGGATCAGTGATAATCTTACTACTTTTATAATGGGAAAAACCCAATTCAACTCCCAGGTAACAAAAAGAGCCAAAGATAAAAACGTACTTGAGAGCCAAACCAGGCAAATCCTGATTCCAATAAGGAGGAACCCCACCATTAATTTACACCATCGCATTCGCCTGACCAACCACCCACACTAAACTTTGTACGACTAAAATGTTTGTAAGTGCAAAATTACGATAGTTTGTATATTTCACATTAACAATGTTATCTTGTAAACAATAATTGGATTCACATTTATTGAGCATAGGCTGAAAATACAGCCTATGTTCAATAAATGTAAATCCATAAATTGAAATATCCAGACCATCCTAAATTTGGACATTTTAGTCTTACAAAGTTTAGTCGGGCCCCTGGAAAAGGATATCTCGCTTACGGTTTTCCGACAATTTTCTGCATAAAACCCGGCATTACACTGCAGAAATTCTGGCCAATGTCCATTAAACTCTGTCACCACCTTGCACGGTTCCCTCGTCCGTTCGCACAGCTTGCGGCTAGGTAACTCCACCTTCTGGTTGGCCGCATCGCACTTCGGCAGGTACACGGAGCAGAGGAACGGCTGAATGACCTCCCAACATCCTGGCACACCCTGCAGCAAACTCCACTGGGCTAGGCTATAGTCGACCTCCGTAACGTTTGACGAGTCCTTACTGAACAGCAGCGACGTATGGGAGAACGTGATTGACGATCCGAGACAGCTGGACGCAGTGACCGGCACACAGGTGCTGGTGTTGAGGTAGCAGGGCTCAGCAGACACATGATGTAGGCAGACTATATACAAGTATATAGTCACCAAGAATTGTGTGAATGCGGGGTACATGTAGGTTGATGTCTCAGCCACACTCATTATTATCCGTCTGAAGCAGCTGTATCATAGCTGTCACATGGCTGCAATCTGAAATGGAGAAATCATGTTTCTAATTGCATTATTTATTGATTATGAGACACGCCATGTGATTTTGTACATAATAACATGTGTGTTTTTTTTCCATGAACATTATTTACAGAAACTGTAATTGACACCTACATTTCTGATGTGGCCTGTGGCACAGTAAAGTGGGCAATTGGGTTAAAAAACATGTACAGCCTAAATACAATAAGAATATGTAACACAATTTAAAACATTTTGGTTTTATGTTAAAGCCAGTATTATTACGCTCGTGTAGATGTGACCTTTGTAAGGCTTTGTTTAAATCGGTCACTGGGAAGTGTTTTTTTTTAAAATTTATAGTGGAAAAATATGGCCATTTTTGTATGTAACGGGTTAGCATCAACTTTTTGCATAGTTTTCAAATACAGAAGTATAAAAGTTAGCAGCAGTTTCAGATATAAACTTGTTTTCAGAGAATGTGCAATTTTGTTACCTTTAATATGATATATTATATAACATTGTACCACATATAGTTTTATGGAAACTCGCGTTTGAACTAAAACATACCCAATGTAAGACTAAGCAAGAAAGTGCACAGAAGTAGTTATATTGCACTAGTTTTATGACTTAGCTAAGTGGTCTTTATCATATTTGAAACATACAATGTATGGCTCGACACAATTAATGAAAATTTGAGAAAATCATAATTTTAATCACATTTATTTTTTGTGACAGAAAATCTGTAACGTCCGTCACATATGATTATTTTCAAATAAAAACACCATATATAGTTAAAACACAATTTATCTTCTAGGTAAATATGGACATTATTCTATAAATATCAAATTATGAGCATAAATGCAGTTGTGAACAAAACCTGGACCAATGTTCAAAAGTTATGTGTAACGTCCGTCACAGTAACGTCCGTCACAATTCTCAATAGTATATATTATGTCTATTATTATGCAAATAAAGCATCATAGTTATACATTGTAGTACTCAAATAGAAAGCAAACAAATAAAAGTTGTCATAAATTAACAAATGTACTACTGTCTCTTTCACGAAATTTTACGGCTATATAAACAATTCAAAAACAAGATTTCTTTTGATAATATTAAATTAAAGGAAAAATTAAGAATGAGCCTTCTTTTTATTTCGTGAAATTTGGTCAAATATTGATTTTATTGCGAAAAAACAATTTCCCCATGTTAAATCCCCATAGACATCTTCATGGAGTGAAGATGTCTATGGGGATTTAACATGGGGAAATTATTTTGAATTTTAGAAATACTGGACCGATTTTTAAAATTTAACTTTTGTTTTCTTAGTTAGATCATACCCAAGCTATCTAGTCGGGTTTCGAAGTCAATTTCCAAATTTTTTCGTTTTTTGACTCCTCCCACACTTCCTCGCCACTTTTTCCCCCATGTTAAATTCCCATAGACAAATCAATTTTTCGAAATAAAATCAATATTTGACCGAATTTCACGAAATAAAAAGAAGGCTCATTCTTAAATTTTCCTTTAATTTAATATTATCGAAAATAATATTGTTTTTGAATTGTTTATATAGCCGTAAAATTTTAGCAGCTTTCGTGAAACAGACTATAGTTATTTTCATTTCTGTCCATTTTTATTGTCTTCAAACCACAATGTTATGTAACATTCCATTTTAACAGACATCAAACCTCGTACAGTCGAGCCTCAGACACATATTCTGTGTAGATAAAGTTAGTCTTACCAGCGCAATGTAAGTTTTTGGTTTACATATATAGTTTGTTTGATTTTGCTTATATTCTCTACTGGGACCGGACATTACACCAATGGGACGGACGTTACACATATGATGTATAGTGTGCATGTCGTGAGCCCATGAAACATTTCTCAATGCTTTTTCCTACTTGTAAATTGTCACAGGATCGATTTCATCTGTTTTTACATCAAGTTATGCAATATTCTAACTAATCCAACATAGATAGTTGAGAGGATGTATCACTCCAAATCACAGCAGGCAATTTCCTGCAGTCATTCTCAAAATCTGTTTATGATTAATTAATATTCCTGTATAGTATGCCAGTTGATCAGTTGTCAGACTGTCACCATCATGGATGCAATCAGTATAAAACGTGAGAAAGAAAAAGAAAGGAAAAGAAAACAGAGAAAAAATTGAAGCTGGATAAGGTAGGCATTACTATGCATTTTGTATATGTATCAAACATGTCAGAGTGAATCTGATCAGGGTATACACTGGTTGCTGAAGTATAATTGTTTTGTAACCACTTATTTGAACCGTCTCAATGTTCTGACAAGTCGTTGGAACCTAATTGACAAGACAATTCAAATGAGTGATTATGACATACTCTTTCCTCGAGAAATATTATAATTTTCCATTAAATCATAATGTGATGCATATTCTCAGTCTAAGAATGTGTTACTATATTTAATTGAAATTTAAGGAATCATAATGTACATTTTCAGTATTTATTCCATGCATGATGAACATGATGAACACGACGCTTACTATTTCACCGTGCAATGAATAAAATTAATATTGATTTATTGATTGTACATGCACATTATGATTTCTTAAATTTCAATTTCAGAAAAAACTGCTGGTGGCACAGAAAAAAGACGCAGAGCATAAACGAGCAGAACGGCAGAAACAGATGGAGTACTTAGAAAACCATCCACGCAAACTAAAAGCGGCATTAGAGAAAACCAGACATGATACAGCAGAACGTGTGCGAAAACATCGACAGAAGAAATCCCAGACCGTTGCTAAAGAAATGCCTAACCATCAAACACAGAGACGACTTCGAGAAAAACATCGACTGCAAGTGGCAGAAAGTCGGAAAAAAAAGGAACAACAAAAGGAGCGTACGAGAGACCGTGTGAAAAACTTCCGTCTTCGCATAAAATTGGGGCCGCATTCTTTGGTGATCATAGTAATTCATCAGATGAAGAAGCTGGTACCAAATCACCAGTTTTTAAGGGAGAACAAACCAGTGCATATAAACACAAAAGTAGTGCGTCTCGGGCATAAAACGGGTGAGAGAAGCTCTACCAGAATCGCCAGCAAAGAAGGTGCAGATAATCGAGACAATTGTGTCACAGTCTACACCCAGATCGCGTAAAGCCCTACGCGAAAGCCCAAGTCTACAAGCTGTGTTTGTGGGAAATGGTAGCCGTCGAAAATTGGAAACACAATATGAAATAATTGAGTCTTTGAAATCAGCTTCAAAGAACAAAAGAAAGTCAACCGTGTCTGTTGTAGCCCATAAATTACTACAGAAATCGCGGAGGATATCATCAACTGCCCGAATGCTGGGAATATCACGGAAGTATCTGGCCAGGAAAATTACAAATCAGACAATTGAAAGGAAACAACGAAAGGATAAAGTTTCTACTGAAAATATTGTGAAAGTCCAGAATTTTTATTTAGAGGACGCAAGCCGAGAAATGCCGAATAAAAGAGATGTACTCTTGCTACCTAGTGAAAATGGACAAAAAGTTCCAGTGCAGAAGCATATGATGGAGATGTCACAAGCAGAGGCGTTCACCAAATTCAAGGAAATCAATCCCAATGTGAAAATTGGTCAGCGGAAATTTGATTCTCTAAAACCGACTCAAGTACGACAAGCGAAAGTATCAAATCGAGTAATGTGTTGCTGTACATACTGTGAAAATATTCGACTGAAAGTCAAAGCCTTAAATCAATTCAGCAAACAACCATTCAGATCCAGTGCAAGTATTACCGACAGTACAATGTGTGAAAAAAACAGGCTCCTATCGTCAAAATCAATGCATAAAAAGACAGTGTGACACGTGCGGGACGAAGAAATTAAGAGGCGAGTACAGTGATCTCCTCCATGATAATGGTGACACTTTGATCACATGGACACAATGGCAAAAATGTAATGTACCTCTTGATGAAGACAGGCATGTCACACGTGTTATACTTACATCACATGAAGAACCATTCAGTACATTCTTTGACGACCACCTTTGTCTAGCACTAGAGTCACATACCGAACACCTGTTCAGGGCAACATGGCAATTTAATAAATTCCGAGACAATGTTAACAATCTAAAAGAAGGAGAATTAGTCATGACAATGGACTTCGCAGAAAACTATACATGCAGACATGGACGGGAAATTCAGTCTTTCCACTGGTGTCAAAAACAAATCACTATCCATCCGATGATGTAGTATTACAAAGAACATGGAGAAACACAGAAGGAAGGATACATAGCTATCAGCGACGATTTGAAACACGATGCTAGTGCAGTATCAAAGTTTGAAAAAGATGCCATTGACCATGTGCGTGAGAATGGAATTGCAGTGACTGAGATACACCAGTGGACGGATGGCTGTGCTTCCCAATATAAAGGCAGACACAGTTTCGCTGCAATAAGTTGTGCCGAAAAAACATATGGGGCATCTGTTGTGAGAAATTATTTTGAAACTAGTCATGGGAAGGGTCCCAGCGATGGACTTGGTGGGATAGTAAAGAGAAAGGTCTCAAATGCAGTGATACAAAACCCAGAATTGTCAATTGCCAGTGCTGCCGAATTACATGTACACCAATACTATGAGGAAAACTTGAAAAATGTCGGCCAGTCAACATTCGTATCTAGAACTAGTCGATATGCTGCACATAAAAGAACATTCAACCTTGTGGAAAAGGTTGATCGTTCGAGTACAACAACTGCGAAAACACTTGCTGGTAGCCGGAAATTGCACAGCGTATCAAGCATGGGACATGGATATCAACTGAAAGTCAGAGAGCTCAGCTGTTATTGTGATGGATGTAGAAATGATGGACAGTGTAGGAACAGTGAGTATGTCGAGCAGTGGAAACCATGTGTCCTGAAAGCAGTCGACCAACCAATTGAAGCACTAGACCAGCCCATGCTTTCGGAAAAAGAGACTGAAGTGACCAACGTTGCAAATGACAATACCTTGACCGGTGAAGTGAAAAATACTGATTCTCTTAACGGTTTTGTGGCAGTCAAGTTTGTGACAAGAAAATCAAAAATTTGTTTCTTTGCGAAAGTTATAGACGCGGAAAATGACGATGTATGGTTGGAATATCTGAAAATTACCAATAACCTGCTGTTTCTGAACAGTCATGGCAACGAAAAAGTGATATTGTGTGTGCGTTACCATCACCAGAATCTCTTGTCACAGGGTCGCGTGTGAAATGTGTTTTCAATTTAAATGAAAAACAGAAAAAATGTTTGGCAGGCTTCAAACTAAATTAAGTTCATGGTATGTGCATGGCTGTATAGTAAACAGTGTATTAGAACCTGATCAGAACGCAGAAGTGTGTAAAGATGTAAAGAAATAAGTGACTTTAACTCTTAATTTGACAAATCGTAATGTCGTCTCGGACGTTGTAACGTCCGTCCCCATCGCTACATATGCAAAATGTATTAACTGTCGAAGAAACAACAAATATTATAACATGTTTAACAAGTTTGTTATTTACCCCACATACTGTATATATCATGTTGAAAGCATTTAAATCTGTTAGTTTGTAGATAACAGTGATGTATTTCCAGAAAAAATTACAATTCACCAATTGTGTAACTATTTTGAAAGCTATCATTGATGTATGCCTACTTAAATACTACATAAACATTTAAATATGTTCACAATGAACAGAAGTTAAAAGACAAACCATTAACACACATCATGCAACTTATATGACAAAAAAACTTTGAGTATATGTTTATGTAACGTCCGTCCCCTATTTTGTAACGTCCGTCACGTTTGCAGCTTTGTGTAAATAACATGTTCTGGTACTTAAATACTGGCGTTACTACCGGTAGTTTAAGTTGTTGTACTTATTGTTTGATGGTTGTGTTGTTAGCTTTGTTTTATAGTAAGAATTATTAATGTTACACATTTAGATACACTTGCAGCAGTAGTGACATAATTATTGATGTGTTTTGCAAAAACCTATTGGACCTATATGTGCGTAAAAAAGTGAGAAATCATGACTGATTGACATTTGAAACCATTTTTTATTGATTATCTGTACATTATCTAAGTTTTAATTACAAATGACAATACTTGTATCCATTCTATTGCATTTTCATATGTATGTAACGGTAACTGGACCTAACGGACCCTAGACATAACGGACCCGATTTCGGACGAAACGGACCCGATTTCTGGACATAACGGACCCGATTCATGGACATAACGGACCCCGTGTGGACATAACGGACAAAACCTATCAGAAATGCTATTTTTTTTTTTTTTTTTTAATTTTTTTGTAGTAAACTTTTAAGAAATTATTATTTTAATGTTATTTTATGTTTTAAACTCTCTAAATTTTACGGAAAAAAGTTGTTGTTGGCAAAATTTCCGGGGTTTAATTGTGGAATTCGCACATCGCAATGGCTTCCGGGCTAATTAATCCCCTCCGGATATGGCCGGATATTGCCAGTGGACTAAACTGTGTTTGACACGTTCCAATCTACAATATTCGGTTTAATCACGTTACTTATAGAAGACAATTTAACTTTCAAAAATGAATTTTAGAAGTATTTTAATAAATTTACTTTACTTCAATTTGTATAGAAACAGTAATAAAATACGATTTAAAGTTTATTAAGAAAAATGCACAAACGCATAAAATGAAAAGTTTGTAGTGCATTAGAATTTACTCACAAAAGCCTAAAACCATAAAATCGCTAGTTGGGAGTGCTTTAGAACTAAATAATTTCCTTGAATGACAAGTTGGGAGTTCTTATATTATTATTATTAAATTATAAACATAATTGTTTCCCGATTTGTATTTTATTTCCCAATTAACATTCCCAACTTTCATTTTCCATTAGACCAATCAATCAATATATAACAAAAATATATTAAAATAGTATTTCTTATAGCATTTCTGATAGGTTTTATACGAGGTCCGTTATGTCCACACGGGGTCCGTTATGTCCAGGAATCGGGTCCGTTATGTCCAGAAATCGGGTCCGTTTCGTCCAAAATCGGGTCCGTTATGTCCAGGGTCCGTTATGTCCATAATTCGTATGTAACACCCTCTGTGTAACGTCCGTCCCGTGATCAGACTGCATTTGTTCAACTAAAAAAATTATCTTTCTATACGTTATTCCATTTAATAGCGTAATATGTCAAACAATAAAAACATACAATAAAACTAAGAAAATATTAAAATTTGATACAAGGTCCGTTATGTCCACACGGGGTCCGTTATGTCCAGGAATCGGGTCCGTTATGTCCAGAAATCGGGTCCGTTTCGTCCAAAATCGGGTCCGTTATGTCCATAATTCGTATGTAACACCCTCTGTGTAACGTCCGTCCCGTGATCAGAATGCATTTGTTCAACTAAAAAAATAAAAAATACCAGGCAAAAAATTATCTTTCTATACGTTATTCCATTAGCGTAATATGTCAAACAATAAAAACATACAATAAAACTAAGAAAATAATAAAATTTATTTTTGAGTTATGATGCTAACCCAATTGGCCACTTTACTTAGTTCTATGTGATATAACTTCGGCAAATTTATTTATCTTTTTTTTTCTTCATTTTATTTGCCATAGTTATATCGCTAAGCGTCAATTTACGGGCGCAAAATACCCGACCTGATTTCATGGCGGGTTTTCTAAAGCAGATTTCTCTCATTTATAAGTATTGCATCACTAACATTTCATGGAATCTGGTTAGGTAACTGATTAATAAGTTCTATTACAGTTTACCTTTACGAATTTGCAGCATATATTTCTTTTAAAAACGTCACATATATGGAGACGGTCAACAACATTCTGAAATTGTGTCAATCTGATTACGAAATGACACACATGATTGATATGGTGTATGTATTTTTAGAAATTTTTAGATTTTTTTAAACGAAACATATTATTCAATTGATATTGCAAACTGACTGATGCTTACGTTTAACGGCCGCATCGACTCAAAGGAAGTGCACGCCATCCTAATATTGCAAACAGTATCACGAAACATTTATTCTATACAACACCTCTCTCCCAATCTCTCTCTCTCTCTGTCTGTCTGTCTCTCTCTCGTGGGTGGAAGGTGGGTGCAAGCGATGGGTATTTTAACGATCGGGGTTCATCCTTACTGGAATTCCGACAAATATATTTATTTATTTTTAACAGTATACCCACAGCAATGCATGTGATTATTAGTTAATAAAAAAAGTATTGGTATTTGTTTTTACTGTTGATGCTGAGATGGATATAATTTCAAAACCATAAATAACACTATGGCTATGAAATGTTTTTGTTTTGTTTTTAAATTATTCAACATATAGAACAGTTTTGGACGGAAACCTAAATTTACATTAACGGTTTAAATATATATATGTTCCATTGCTGTAGGTAACTTTAAATTTGTACTTTTTATTCATACATTCTGTTAGGCGTCATGCAATATATATTTAACCAACATGTTACCAAATTTACTTATTTTCCATTTTGTAAAGTAGCAATGCTATACTATTGACCAAATAATACATGATTTTGTAGATATTTTCTTCAACGCGGTGTGCCGAATCATGTAGTCTTACCAATAGCAATGTGCTGTGAACACTCATGTGAACAGTATTGCCCACACCTGAAAGTCAGACAGTTTGTAAATGAGTGATCACGAAACATTCAGACAAGAAACTTAATATGGAGACACACCGTAATAAACTTCTTCACACCCATAGGAAGGAATCAATCAACTAATAACATTTAATATAATATTCTATAAACAAATTCAGCAAATTACCTCATCGGTATAGAAAATAGAGCATGACTACATATAACGGCGTTGCTAAAAACCAGCTGTATGTATGTATGTATGTATGCTATGTATGTATACTATATTTTATATATCTGATGAAAGCTATTGGCCGGAAATTTGTTCATATAGTATAGATTTGAAAATGGCACATAATATTAGTTATAATTGAAGGAATATCATGAAAAAATCCTGGAATTAATAAAAAAAATTGACCACATTATCTGTTTGATTTAGAGGAAATATCTGATAATTATTGATATCATTGTAAAAGGTATACATACGATAAAGAATCAGGTGCGGCCCTAATGAGCTTCTGTACATACGTGTTGCATGTACCACAAGTCAAAATGTACCAATGTTTTTTTTTATCAAACGTAAGTTTTTAACGTACCCTCTTCTTTGGTCCAAAAATGCCCAATGGAGAAGTAAAAAGTAGTAAAATATATCCATTTTATTTGCTTTCAATAGTTTTTCAGTTAAATGGGCATTATAGGATATATTTGTTAAAATATTTTAAATATTTAAAAAAATAAAAATAGTTTTCATCCTGGCCCGTGTAAAGTGGTTTAATTGAAGATATATGACGATACTAGGACCGCTGGGTGGTTTTTTCTATTTTCACCGATATCGGTACAAAAATGTTTGTTAAACACTGTCAATTTTCCTATGTAAAAGTATTCCTTGTATTTATGCCACTCCATGTTAATTGTTTTATATACTAATAACTCTACTACATATTCGTAAAGGTACAGTTTGACAAAAAATGGTTGCAGTTTGACAAAAAATGGTTACCTTTTGACCAAAGGTTAGGTACGTTTTGACTAATTTGGGTATGTTTTGACTTCGGTGTGCTTTGACCACAGCTCGTTTTGACTTTGCTGCGTTTTGACCATAACTCGTTTTGATTTGGTGGGGTTATTATCCTCTTAATTATACCTTTATACCGCTATTAATTTCAATAACGAGTATACACTGTAACAATTAAAACAAATGTGCCGTGTAAACAAATTGTTCCCACGTTGAAAATGTTGTTGTTGTTATTCTAATGTTTTGCTCGTTATAAAATGAGTATAAATTCGTTTCGTTAATACTTGCTGTTTGCATTTTCAAGTCATCCAAAATGGACGGAAATATTTCACACATTTGATATCCAGTTTTAAAATCGTCATTAGATCAGATACCGTCCTTTTACAATAAATTGAACATTGACATAACGTTTGTACAGTAGCGTAACCATTTGTCGGGATTACCCCCGCGTCGGGAATTTTCGTAAACCGCATTTGTCACTAATCACGGAAACTTTCATTGTCAGTTTCCCGGACATTTTTTTGCAGAAGACACCTATCTGTCAAATGGAGAAAAATATTCCACATCGCCCTTGGTCATGTAACGTTTTAATCAAAATTGTTAGAATACCTTCAAAATGTTGTATTTCAGCTATTCCCACTTTTGTCCACTCAGAAACATCATTATTGAAAAAGATTTACAAAGCATGGTTTTGTCGGTCTGCGTCACTGGATTCTTTAGCCATTTTGAGCAGTTCAATGTCATGTAAACACAGACTGGTAGCTGTCCAATTACCAGAAGAGAGCTTCTCATTATACTGGGGGTCTTATATGAAAAACAATAAAAAACTAACACAGAATTATATTTGATTACACAGATGTAGATATAAACTCCGTGTTTTTAATAAGAATTTATTGTTCTGTTGATTATAAAAAAATGCTCAGAATAATATTCTAACAGTTTGTAGATTGTTATTATCTTGTTGTTGGTATATATCCTGCCTGTAGTGTGCAATTTAATGAAAAATATGGTAAAATAGCATGTACCACAAATGAAAATTAAACGTGATCTGAAAGCATCTTGCAGTATGATTATTAGCCTTGTGATAATTATTATTGTCATTTATGACTGGCAAAGGAAATGGTGGAAAATTGTTTACTGTACACTCCTCTGATAATTTAGATAACCATTTTTCACTCTGATCCGATGGTGCGCCACACTACAGGATGAGAATAACCCAACAACAAAAATCCAGAGTCTAAGGTCACAGTCTATTTTCTACAAGCGCCTGGATGATACGTTAACAAAATGGACGACATGGAAACAAGCAGCACTTTTTGATAAATCTGGTTTCACAGCACTTTTACGATAAGTTTATTGTTTTAAAAAGTTTTAAATAATTGTTTTTGTATGCTTATATCTCTAGTAACTGGCCAACGAAGGCTTATTATCCAGAATCTAGGTATATCCACTGTATTGCAAGTTTTTATGATTTTATAATAGTATTCCACATGGAACTACGATATTTTGAAATTGTAGATTTATTTGTTTTGCGCCCGTAAAGTTTAGTTTAACTGCATAACCTTGCAACAACAGCTATCAGAATAAACAAGTTGCAAGGATTATGCCATGCAGAACTACACTTTACTGTGCAACAGGTCATGTGCAATTGGTAGGAATATGCGAATGGAAATCTGGCAAGATCAGATTTGACCCCGGGTCCCATCAGATAGCAAAATCCGGGGTCAACCGTTATTGGACTACAGACTACAGTAGGCCTAACCGACGAAAATCGGTTCAACTCAATTAGCAGATTTTCACATTTTCATAATTTAAACAAAATTATTCCATAAACTCAAACCATGAAACACAGTTTAACATATTTACTTCAATACTCTTAGCCACAGACTGCGTAATTCAAGCAATGTCAGAAACAGGTAAGGTGTAATTGTTGATAAACTGACGAACATCCACAACAAATAATATCATAAATAATTAAGTCACGTGACCGTCTCTAGAAAGTTATTTCCCTTGACAGGACCATACTCGATTATATCATCCATCAATAACTCAGTTTGATGAGACAGGGTCTTCCCGGTTAATTCGTAGCCATGCCATTTCGTACCCGGTTTGATGTCTGCCTAAATCGCGTAATGGTGGAAAATGACAGGTAATGGAGGAAATGGTGGATAACATTTTAAATTGGTCATAGTCACATTGAATCACCAAGCATACGGCAAATACATGCAACTATAGTTTAATATATATAAATATGCCACAAATACACCCTCAAACATATCACTGTATGCTCTCCTTACGTTATTATGACCTATTGTATGTATATATGTAGACACTGATATTTATTAATGTCTGCCCTTTTTAGGATACGTGTATATTTTGCTAAAATGCCCCACAAATATGCCACACATACACCCTCAAACATAGACTACCAGTGTGAACATCGGCTTACCTCATCCAATATTATATGAGCCGCGTCGTGCGAAAATATGCTTTATGGCGAAACTGACGTTATCGAGTAAATGAGGTCGGAAACGTCGCTTCCATTTACCCTTTTGACATAGCTAGCGTCGTTGTTGACAGGTGGTAATGACAGACGATATAAGTGTATTATCGTATGCTAGTCGGTGTACCATTAGCGAAACAAACCAATTGTATGTAGACCATTGACTATTTTAATTACCATTGTATGCCAAAATATAAATGTACGTTCTCGGGGTTATTATGAAAATAAATGATCAGAAACGAGTAATGTTGAGTAGCATGTGAGCTGATGGTATCGGCAGCCCAGTTCGCGTATGGACCCGATACATTTTTATCTTTTTGTGTTAGAATATCGTTTACCGATATTTTACATACATGTATGTACAGTAGATATGTAATATGGATACAATGTTATTTAATGCTAGTGTGAAAGTTCAAAAACGTACATGTATTCGTAAAGGTGCCCGCCCGCCCAATTTCTAAGCATTTTGAGGAACCATTTTCTATTAGTTCAAACACAGCTTTTGCTAATTACGTTCAGTTCTTTATTGCTTCACATGTTCGCCTTTACGTGGTACATGTGTCATACATGGCGTAAAACGAAATACGACTACTTTGTCGTGAGGTAATTAATGTGACGTCAGAAAGAAGTTGCGACGTCGTCACAATAATGGGCGACGTGACGTTCAAATCGCATTCAATGTACATGTGCTAAAAGTTTACTAAATCAGTCGATTTACATCGGAATTGCATAAAACAAATATCAGTATGTTCAGAAATGAGCTCAGCATAGCAAAACGTCAAAAAGTAAAAATGTTAAAATTTGCCCATAACATACCTTTCCACAGGAAGAGGCTCATATAATATATCCGGATGTATATGTGTAGACCCTGATCCATATTCCCACCCGCTCCTTTTGTACATGAGTGTTATTTATAGTAAATAAGGAAATACAACGTTTGCTTAGTCCGGAAATATTCAGGAAAATGAGGGTATTAGTAGGTCTGAATATAATGATTGTTCTCCATTTAGTCCACGAATTTAACGGTCTGTAAATCTAAACAAGAGTTGTCAGAAGACAACGAAGCTCGCCTGTTGGCAGCCTTCACTCAAACTTGGCACAGTTGTATAAAAAACATGAATATTATATAACTTGACCTTGGGTTAACGGGTGTGCGGTGGACCTTGACATTGAGGTCAGTGGTGGAAGGTGGGTCTTGGATTTGCTATAGCATGATATAGCATATTAAGATGAATGCATGTATGTTTGTTTGTTTATTGGTGTTTAACGGCCTATCAACAGCTAAGGTCAGGTAAGACCGGGAAAACGGGTTCGATTCTGTTTTAACCTGCTGCATTCGGGGGGGGGGGGGGGAATCCCCAAATCAGAATGGAATATTTACATCGATAAAAAATATATTCAGCTCTGAGGTTAGAATAACCCGACCTGGTGCCAGGTCCATACCACACCAAAGTAACTTGGCCCCTTCCCCTAAATTAGGACTACGAATAATCATAATACTCACATAAGGGGTATAACCAGATTCAACTGTCACATACAAACTGTCAAAGACGTATATGAGGGCCAAACCAGGTCTCCAGTCTCCGGTAAGGATGAACCATGATCGTTCAATTACCCATCACATTCTCTCACCTGCCACCCACTAAATGCATGTATGAAATATCAACAGAAGTGAAACACTATTTAACCCAACGTTAAGTTTATGAACGCAATAAGTTGGTGATTTTCTACAGCATGATAGCTATTCACATGAGGAATGCATGTATGAATGTGCTAAGTTTGTGACCTTGACCTTGGGGAAGGGGGAGGGGGTCATGAATTTGCTGTAGCACAATAGAGGACCATCAGATGAATGCATGTATGAAATATCAAAGCGTCCCCGCGAAAGAAACAGAAGTTACCGTACACAACATTTACCCCAACGTAAAGTTTATGAACATGCTACTAAGTTTGTGACATTGACCTTGGGGTAAGGGTTGGGTGGTGGGTTGTGGATTTGCTACATCATGATAGAGGGTCATCGGAGGAATACATGTATGAAATATCAAGGCGCTCCATCAAAGGAAACATATTTTATCAGACATTTACCACAAAGTTAAGTTTATGAATGTGCTAAGTTTGTGACATTGACCTTGGGGTAAAGGGTGGGCGGTGGGTCATGGATTTGCTGAAATATCAAAGCGTTCCCTGTAAAGAAACAGAAGTTACACAACATTTACCCCAACGTTAAGTTTATGAACATGCTAAGTTTGTGACCTTCACCTTTGGGTAAGGGTTGGGCGGTGGGTTGTGGATTTGCTACAGCATGATAGAGGGTCATCTAAGGAATGCATGTATGAAATATCAAGGCGTTCCATGAAAGTAAACAGATGTTATAAGACATTTACCCCAACGTTAAGTTTATGAATGTGCTAAGTTTGTGACCTTGACCTTGGGGTAAAGGGTGAGCGGTGGGTCATGGATTTGCTGTAGCACGATAGGGTATTATCAGATGAATGCATGTATGAAATATCAAGGCGTTCCATGAAAGGAACCAGATCTTATAAGACATTTACCCCAACGTTAAGTTTATGAATGTGCTAAGTTTGTGACATTGACCTTGGGGAAAGGGGTGGGGGGGGGGGGTGGGGGGGGTCATGGATTTGCTGTAGCACGATAGAGTATCATCAGATGAATGCATGTATGAAATATGAAGTCGTTCTCTGTAAATAAAACAGAAGTTACACAACATTTACCCCAACGTTAAGTTTATGAACATGCTACGTTTGTGACCTTCACCTTGGGGTAAGGGTTGGGTAGTGGGTCGTGGATTTGCTACAGCATGATATAGGGTCATCTGAGGAATGCATGTATGAAATATCAAGGCGTTCCATGAAAGGAAACAGATGTCATAAGACATTTACCCCAACGTTAAGTTTATGACCTTGACCTTGGGGCAAGGGATGGGCGGTGAGTCATGAATGCATGATTGAAATATCAAAGCGTTCCCTGTAAAGAAACAGAAGTTACACAACATTTACCCCAAAGTTAAGTTTATGAACATGCTAAGTTTGTGACATTTACCGTTTGGTAAGGGTTGGATGGTGGGTTGTGGATTTGCTACAGCATGATATAGAGTCATCTGAGGAATGCATGTATGAAATATCAAGGCATTCCATGAAAGGAAACAGATGTCATAAGACATTTACCCCAACGTTAAGTTTATGAATCTGCTAAGTTTGTAACCTTGACCTTGCGACAAGGGATGGGCGGTGGGTCATGGATTTTCTACAGGATGATAGAGGGTCTTCTTAGGAATGCATGTATGAAATAACAAGGTGTTCCATGAAAGGAAACAGAAGTTATAAGACATTTACACAACGTTAAGTTTGTGGACGCCGACGACGACGACGCCGACGACGCCGGGGGTATGCCATAAGCTCTTCTGCACTTCGTGCAGGCGAGCTAAAAATAGACGTGGTCAGTGTAGCTTCTGTAAAAATAGCACACGGAATGCTGTAGCCTGATAACGACATTGGTATGGCTTGTTAGAGGCAAGACGAGTGTTTCATTGCGAATGGCGAACAGTGCAGCACCTGATCAGATTGCGGATACACAGGCTGATCTGGATCTCCACTGTTCGCAAAACATATAAGCGTAATTTCTAGTCACAGTCACATATAATGCCCTGCACAGCGTACATGTACACCTTTCAATCTGCAACCAGCGTCTGTACTGTATGTGAGCCATACATCATTAATGGCACACGTCTGTATGTTTTCGTTTCCAAATCCATGTTGCGTTAAAGATCGTTACTGATGGGTGCAACCGCAGACAAGATATACAGTGTGAGCCATGAATATCCGCGCAATCTGGTCAGAGCATACACGCCGGTTGTTATGGTCGCTTTGGCAGCATTAATCAGTGCGAAATTAACTCACCTAAAATACTGTAGTCATGTACTTAAATTATCTCCTGTTAACAACAGGAGCGGGAGGGGAGATGGATCAGGTTCTATACTGACATAGGATATATAACAATACGTAACGTCTGATGATGTTAGCACACACTGTTAGTCTACGTTTGAGGGTGTATTTGTGGCTTATTTGTGGGGCATTTTAGTATAATATATATACATGTATTACAAGTATCCCAAAAAGAGCGGAAAATAATATAGATCAGTGAACGTGAAATAGGTTCTGATAACTTAATGAAATGCATACATTGAAATGTTAGATGGTGTATTTGTGTCATTTTTATATGCTCTAAACAATAATTGTACATATTTCCCATATGTGTTGATGCCTTTTACAGTATCCGACACAATTTGCATTAATTGAAAATATAGAGGACATTCATATTTTTGCAACGAATATGACATATATGTTCATCGAGTGATGTGAGATGTCCATATTTCACGAGAATTTCACACCACGAGATGAACATATATGTCATATTCGTTGCAAAAATATGAATTTACACTACTATCGGACACTGTCTAGGGTGTATTATATTTATCTGTAGCCTATTTGGGTGTATTTGGGTGTTTCGTGTGACCCCTGACGGGTGTATGGTGATAATGGTGACTTTTAGAGACACTGGTGGAAAAAGTTGTTTGTTTTTGTCTGTTGGGGCTTAACGGCCTAACAACGGCTAAGGTCATTTAAACATTTAAAGCCGGGCCAATGGGTTTAGTACTAAATCCCACATATTACCTGTACAAGAGCATGTACAAATGGTGTGTGTGTATGTGTGTGTGTGTGTGGGGGGGGGGGGATCCCAAAATCAGAACTGAATATTTACAATATACTTATATATATTCAGCCATGAAATCAGAATAATCCTGATCTGATGCCAGGTCCTCGCCACACCAGAATGTATGGTGGATAATGGTTACTTTTAGGGATAGTAGTGTAAAAAAAGGACAGGCAAATGGTGGATAATGTTATTTTTTACTTGATTTAAAATCATATGGCGGTACGTTATGAATGTTCATATTGACACCAGTTTTACTTTTCCCCATAAAGTGTCCGGTATGGGTTCACGAGAAAATGTACCTGATGCATTTTTAAAATTCAAACCAGCACAGCTCATTTTGAGTTGAGTGGTTTTAAGAATTCTATTTCATAAGGTACTCTGTTTTTCCCAGTGTCGGTTCATATCTGTACTCTGTTTTTCCCACTGTCGGTTCATATCTGCTCGGCTGGTTTTAAGATTTGTTTTCATAAGGTACATTTTCCCATGAATTGTGAAGCGTCAGTCCACGAGAAAATGAAAGTTCAAATTCAAAACAGCATAGGTCATTATGAGCAGGGCGGTTTTTTTTTCTCCAAAAATAAATTCATAAGGTACCTTTTCCTATGAAGTGTCCAGGATCGGTTCATGAGGAAATGTACCTTACATAATTTTAAACTTCAAACCAGCATAACTAATTTTGAGCTCGGCTGGTTTTAAGAGTTCTTTCATAAGGTACATTTTCCCATGAATTGTCAAGTGTCAGTTCACGAGAAAATGAACCTTATGAATTTTTAAAATTCAAAGCAGTATAGCTAATTTTCAGCTAGGCAAGGTTTTAATATTTGTGTTCCATGAATTGTCCAGGGTCGGTTTACGAGAAAATGTACCTTATGGAATTTTAAAATTCAAACCAGCATAGTTCACTTAGGCTGGTTTTAAGATTTTTTCATTGGAACATTTAAATTGAAACCAAATTTTATTTCATGAAGTACTGTTTTCCCATAACTATCAGTTCATGGGAAAAGGTACATACATGCACATGTATATTATAATTGAAAATCAAATTGAGAAGGTACATTTTGAAACCAGAATAGCTCTTGTTAGTATGGTACTTTTCATAAGATTATATAACATTCCGAACATTTTACTAAAAACAGTCTGATTGGGTGAGCCCGAGTAGATCTCAAGACTTGACAAATCAAATGTTGAGCACATGCTCTAGTGTCGTGCGTTGGGTATAAAGGATGAAGTCAACAAGAATCACAAATACAATACATATAGTAATCACCCTGAATCCAGAATTACAAATTAAATGCAAATCGCCTACCTAAAATCTGACAGTTTGATTGGCTGAGCCTGAACCAGGCTCAGTCAATCAAACTGTTAGATTTTGTATTCAAAGTTTATGTTCAACAATGTTATAATCACTGGCTATGTATGTGTACTACAAAATGAAGTTTATTTTGTAAAGATATACATGTACTACGAAATGGATCAAACGCAGATTACTAAAAGGTGTGATTTGTGTCAGATTAATATATATTATAAATGGGGGTTCTGCGATATGAATTGTTCTTGCTAAGCAAATAAGCAGTTGTAAGCAATTCTAAGCAATTTTAAACCACAGCTTAGCTTTACTAAGCTAATAGGCTTAACTACTGCTTAGCATTGCTTAAAATTGCTTATTTTCTGAGGAAAAAAAAACAATGACAAATTATATCGCACAACCCAAATATATACAATATTGAATGAACAAAAATAGTGTAAATTTTATATTCAGTTTTTCATTTAGCTTATATTTAATGCTGGGAATTGGCTCGAATACCTTCCATACCTGTAGCCTATTTCACCAACATTGCAAAGTATACTTTTCTAGCAACGTATACTCTGAGAGAGACATTTTCAATTTAAGGATAAATTTATTAATTTTGATTATACTGAATTTATTACATTATCACAGCCATTTTGGCTGTGATAATGTAATACATTCAGTATAATAATTCTGCATACTTTTAATCATCAAATATATGTAGTCGTAAGTTCTATATGAAACTAGATTGGTCAGTAAGCGAGGCTTACGGAACACCCACCGCGTGGGCTCAGGTACCCCTAAAATATGTAAAAATGTCCAAGTGTGTGGGCTTGTGACCTCGACTCTGGGCTTGGCGGGAGCGGCATGAACGTGAATTTGTCACAGGGTGGTAGAGGTCCATTGAAGCAATGCGTGTGTGAAATGTGAAGCAGATCCGAGCAAGGAAATAGAAGTTATAACCGATTTCTCAGATGTTATGTTTTGTAAAGAGACTAAGTATGTGACCTTGACCTCGAGATCAACGGGAATTTGTCACATCATGATAGTAGAGCCTTAGAGGAATACATGCATGAAATATTAAGAATTTGCGATGAAAGAAATAGAAGTTATAACATATTTCTCTGATGTTAAGTTTTGTAAAGAGACTAAGTATGTGACCTTGACTTTGGGATCAGCGGGGGATGGACGGTCGTAGATTTGTCACAGCATGATAGTACAACCTTAGAGGAGTGAGTGAGTGAATAGGGTTTAACGTCCGCTTTTCTGACATAGAGGTACAAGCCTCAGGGAGTCTACACGCAGACGGGTCAACGGGGTCGTGTCCCGTATCCACCTGTCTGAGGGGGGTAAATCCCAACTTCAGAACTCAATATTTACAATCAAAATATATATTCAGTCCTGAAATTAGAACAACCTGATCTGGTGCCAGGCCCTCGCCACACCAGCATCATTTATCCCATCCCCTAAAAGTAATAGGATTAGCGCTAATCTTACTTTTATATATGGGGCATAGCCCGACTCAACTCTCACATACAAGAAAGCCAAAAATGTACATGAGGGCCAAATCCGGTATAGTGGTTTCGGAAAGTATGAACCCAATCGTTAAGCCAGTTTAGTCGCCTTTTACGACAAGCAATGGCTACTGCAGCACTATTCTCAGGATCAGTTGATCCCGCCCCGGTGCCTGCACGGGGCGACAACCTTAGAGGAATGCACAAGTGAAATATTAAGAATTTGCAATGAAGGAAATAGAAGTTATAACTTATTTCTATGATGTTAAGTTTTGTAAAGAGACTATGTATTTGACCTTGACCTTGGGATCAGCGGGGGTTGGACGGTCGTCGATTTATCACAGCATGGTAGTAAAGCCTTACAGGAATGCACAAGTGAAATATTAAGCATTTTAGATGAAGGAAATATAAGTTATAACATATTTATCTGATGTTAAGTTTTGTAAAGAGACTAAGTTTTTTGTTTGTTGCGGTTTAACGGCCTATCAACAACTAAGGTCATTTAAGGCCGGGTCAATGGGTTTAGTACTAACTCCCATATATTACCTGTACAAGTACATGTACATGTTCAAGTACATGTACAAATGGGGGGAAAATACCAAAATCAGAACTGAATATTTACAATAACAAAACTATATATTCAGCCCTGAAATCAGAATAATCCTGATCTGATGCCAGGTCCTCGCCACACCAGAATCACTTGGCCCCTCCCAAAAGCAATAGAATCAGTAATAATCTTGCAACTTTTATAATGGGCAATAACCGAATTCAACTCCCAGGTAACAACATAGCCAAAGATAACTAGATTGGTCAGTAAGCGCGGCTTACTGAATATCCCCCGCGTGGGCCCAGGTACCCCTAAAATATGTAAACATTTCCAAGTGTGTGGGCTTGTGACCTTGACTCTGGGCTTAGCGGGAGCGGCATGAACGTGAATTTGTCACAGGGTGGTAGAGGTCCATTGGAGCAATGCGTGTGTGAAATGTGAAGCAGATCCGAGCAAGGAAATAGAAGTTATAACCGATTTCTCAGATGTTATGTTTTGTAAAGAGACTAAGTATGTGACCTTGACCTCGAGATCAACGGGAATTTGTCACATCATGATAGTAGAGCCTTAGAGGAATACATGCATGAAATATTAAGAATTTGCGATGAAAGAAATAGAAGTTATAACATATTTCTCTGATGTTAAGTTTTGTAAAGAGACTAAGTATGTGACCTTGACTTTGGGATCAGCGGGGGATGGACGGTCGTAGATTTGTCACAGCATGATAGTACAACCTTAGAGGAGTGAGTGAGTGAATAGGGTTTAACGTCCGCTTTTCTGACATAGAGGTACAAGCCTCAGGGAGTCTACACGCAGACGGGTCAACGGGGTCGTGTCCCGTATCCACCTGTCTGAGGGGGGTAAATCCCAACTTCAGAACTCAATATTTACAATCAAAATATATATTCAGTCCTGAAATTAGAACAACCTGATCTGGTGCCAGGCCCTCGCCACACCAGCATCATTTATCCCATCCCCTAAAAGTAATAGGATTAGCGCTAATCTTACTTTTATATATGGGGCATAGCCCGACTCAACTCTCACATACAAGAAAGCCAAAAATGTACATGAGGGCCAAATCCGGTATAGTGGGTTTCGGAAAGTATGAACCCAATCGTTAAGCCAGTTTAGTCGCCTTTTACGACAAGCAATGGCTACTGCAGCACTATTCTCAGGATCAGTTGATCCCGCCCCGGTGCCTGCACGGGGCGACAACCTTAGAGGAATGCACAAGTGAAATATTAAGAATTTGCAATGAAGGAAATAGAAGTTATAACTTATTTCTATGATGTTAAGTTTTGTAAAGAGACTATGTATTTGACCTTGACCTTGGGATCAGCGGGGGTTGGACGGTCGTCGATTTATCACAGCATGGTAGTAAAGCCTTACAGGAATGCACAAGTGAAATATTAAGCATTTTAGATGAAGGAAATATAAGTTATAACATATTTATCTGATGTTAAGTTTTGTAAAGAGACTAAGTTTTTTGTTTGTTGCGGTTTAACGGCCTATCAACAACTAAGGTCATTTAAGGCCGGGTCAATGGGTTTAGTACTAACTCCCATATATTACCTGTACAAGTACATGTACATGTTCAAGTACATGTACAAATGGGGAAAATACCAAAATCAGAACTGAATATTTACAATAACAAAACTATATATTCAGCCCTGAAATCAGAATAATCCTGATCTGATGCCAGGTCCTCGCCACACCAGAATCACTTGGCCCCTCCCAAAAGCAATAGAATCAGTAATAATCTTGCAACTTTTATAATGGGCAATAACCGAATTCAACTCCCAGGTAACAACATAGCCAAAGATAACTAGATTGGTCAGTAAGCGCGGCTTACTGAATACCCCCCGCGTGGGCCCAGGTACCCCTAAAATATGTAAACATTTCCAAGTGTGTGGGCTTGTGACCTTGACTCTGGGCTTAGCGGGAGCGGCATGAACGTGAATTTGTCACAGGGTGGTAGAGGTCCATTGGAGCAATGCGTGTGTGAAATGTGAAGCAGATCCGAGCAAGGAAATAGAAGTTATAACCGATTTCTCTGATGTTAAGTTTTCTAAAGAGACTAAGTATGTGAGCTTGACATCGAGATCAGCGGGAATTTGTCACAGCATGATAGTAGAGCCTTAGAGGAATGCATGCATGAAATATTAAGAATTTCCGATGAAAGAAATAGAAGTTATAACATATTTATTTGATGTTAAGTTTTGTAAAGAGACTAAGTATGCGACCTTGACTTTGGGATCAGCGGGGGTTGGACTGTCGTTGATTTGTCACAGCATGATAGTACAACCTTAGAGGAATGCACAAGTGAAATATTAAGAATTTACAATGAAGGAAATAGAAGTTATAACTTATTATTCTGATGTTAAGTTTTGTAAAGATACTAAGTATCTGACCTTGACATTGGGATCAGTGGGGTTGGACGGTCGTGGATTTGGCACAGCATGGTAGTAGAGCCTTACAGGAATGCATGTGTGAAATATTAAGCATTTTAGATGAAGGAAATAGAAGTTATAACAATATTTCTCTGATTTTAAGTTTTGTAAAGATACTAAGTATTTGACCTTGACCTTGGGATCAGCGGGGGTTGGACGGTCGTTGATTTGACACAGCATGGTAGTAGAGCCTTACAGAAATGCATGTGTAAAATATTAAGCATTTTAGATGAAGGAAATAGAAGTTATAACAATATTTCTCTGATGTTAAGTTTACGGACGCACGGACGGACGGACGTACGGACGGACGGACAACATTAATAAGGCTCTGCCGGTCGTATCACCATATTTCATTGATATTGATTTAAAAAATTGATAATATTTTCTGTAAATGATGTCGAAAATGACGTCAATTTTCAACTTCATTTATGGAAAATGCTGCACTTTTACCAAACAATTATCTCCAAAAACAGGTGATGTGATGGCGTACACATTTGATTAACCTACCATTCGTGATCCACATATATGAGCAACACGTCAAGTAGATAGACTGGATCATCACTGTTGTCAAGCTGAACTGTTGTGACCAACTCACCTCTCCCCGGCACAGATTGGATCTAGTAAACTGGTATGGAAGTATAAATACATAGCATGTATATTAACATATTGCATTCAGAAAACGCTTTTAAGGGTATGACAATTTTGAAACATTATTTTCTTGTTATTCATTGAAAATATACGTTGTGACCACTCATTTAAATTGACTTTGTGAGACGATTCTAATGAGTGATCAGAACAGATACTTTTGCTGAGAATTAAGAACTAGATGGCCGCGGCCTGCATGTCGCGCCTTAGGGCGAGGCATGGACACTAAACAAAGAGATGTAGTAGACGGAAAAACTTTAATCAGAAAACTTTAACCGGACACATGTACGTACGGACGGACGTACGCCAAAGTGCCGACTATATCGCGCTTTCCGCAAGCGGGCGCGACAAAAACTTTAACCAAAAACTTTAACCAAAATTAGTAATTAGACCTTGACATTCGCCACAGGGGCCGCACGGGAGGGGGGGGGGTAGAATGAAAATATAGATGATGATAAATACCCATGTGAAGTTTCAAGGTAATGGGCAAAGCAGGTGCAGAGATATAGTACATGAACAAACTTTAATCAAAAACTTTAACCAAAAACTTCAAAGTAATTTGACCTTGAAATTTGGCACAGGGGCCGCACGGGTGGGGGGTAGAATGAAAATATGGATGATGATAAACACCCATGTGAAGTTTCAAGGTAATGGGCAAAGCAGTTGCAGAGATATAGTATAACGAAAAACTTTAACCAAAAAACTTTAACCAAAAGCATTAACCAAAAACTTCAAAGTAATTTGATCTTGACATTGGGCACAGGGGCCGCACGGGAGGGGGTAGAATGAAAATATAGATGATGATAAACACCCATGTGAAGTTTCAAGATAATGGGCAAAGCAGTTGCAGAGATATAGTATAACAAAAAACTTTAACCAATAAACTTAACCAAAAAACTTAACCAAAAACTTTAACCAAAAAACTTAACCAAAAACTTCAAAGTAATTTGACCTTGACATTGGGCACAGGGGCCGCACGGGAGGGGGTAGAATGAAAATATAGATGATGATAAACACCCATGTGAAGTTTCAAGGTAATGGGCAAAGCAGTTGCAGAGATATAGTACAACGAAAAACTTTAACCAAAAAACTTAACCAAAAACTTTAACCGGACACATGAGAAAAGTGTATCTTCAGCTTCTAATGGGTTAACCAGAATATACCAGCTGTCACACAAGGCGAAGTCATCTTGCATTACAGTCAATACATTCTGTTTAATTGTACATATGTGGCTGTGACTGGAGAAATGTGGTCTTATGTTATTTGTGAGTAAATGTAAACTTAGACCAGCCTGCAGTCTGATCAGGGTTTGCACTAGTGACATGTACGGCATGTGTCCAGTCACAGCCACATATGTGTGGCTGATCAAGGTCTATTATACTTGTAATTTAGTCAGCGGAACAAACACCGATCGATAAATTGAAATTATAATAACCTTACTACACAAGATCACCTGGCCCTGGCGAAAATCCCAGTAAGATTCATCATAAGCAGATAAGATATGAATCCAGTAGCCTATTTCACCAACATTGCAAAGTATACTTTTCCAGCAAAGTAAACTTCGAGGGAGTAATCATTTATTTTCCCCAAAATGCATTATGTCATATAGAACTAACGACTGCATATATTTGATGATTAAAAGTATGCAGAATTATTATACTGAATTTATTACATTATCACAGCCAAAATGGCTGTGATAATGTAATAAATTCAGTATAATAAAAAATAATAAGTTATCCTAAAAGTGAAAATTTCTCCATCAAAGTATACTTTGCTATATAAGTATACTTTGCCATGTTGGTGAAATAGGCGACTGATAAGGTAGAGTTCATTGTTGAACATAAATAAATACCTTCCCAACCTCCTGGTCAGTGAAACATGTCCACTGTATCTTCTAATTCAGTTGATCAGGAACTACACTGGTCAAATCCTAGCTTATAACAACTGCATCGTGTCAGGTAACACATAGATAGGATTGTATTAAGACACAACACACACTTACATGGGCGTCGTAACCACAGGTGGAAGACTCGGACCTATGACACCAAAAAAATGCCTATTAAAAAAAATCCCATTACCCCACCCACTTGGTCTCGTACAGTACTATACGCTATATCAAGGTGAGCATAAATAGCGCTATTATAGAAAGAGCCCTCTTTTTTCCGACTCGCACAAACACAATAAACATCGATTAAATGTATGAAATATGTCTCTGGCAATCGATAAAGGTATTAGGTGTGTGAATATACTTACTTCAAATCGCTGTTTCAAGTATTTATTGAGTTATTCGCGTTTTGATTACCCCATCCAAAGCGAAAGTTGAGTGTACGAAAGAATCTCACACATAATCGGAGGCCGTCCGGCTGGATTATCGGTCATATTTGGCCGATAGCTGATCGCCAGCTCAAACATAAGTCGTGCACCATGATCATATACATTAGAGACTCCAACCATACAAAGTTCGTCCAATTGTGATCGTTCGCTGATCTAAAAAACACTTTTTTCTAATTTTATTGACTTTCATTCATGATTCGCGTACTATCAGATTATGTCTTCCGGAAACCCTGAAAAGGGAAAGTCCTCGCGTCTATTTTTAGGTTTAACCAATCAGAGATGTTCTTACATAGACGCTTCGGTGGTTGTATTATGGAAGATAGTGCATTGACCCAGTTCCAGATAATGAAGGAAATTATAGAAAAAAGTGTTTTTTAGATCGGCGAACGATCACAATTGGACGAACTTTGTAAGGTTGGAGTCTCTAATGTATATGATCATGGTGCACGACTTTAGTTTCAGCTGGCGATCAGCTATCGGCCAAATATGATCGATAATCCAGCCGGACGGCCTCCGATTCTGTGTGAGATTCTTTCGTACACGCAACTTTCGCTTTGGATGGGGTAATAACAAAAACGCGAATAACTCAATAAATACTTGAAACAGCGATTTGAAGTGAGTATATTCACATACCTAATACCTTTATCGATTGCCAGAGACATATTTCATACATTTAATCGATGTTTATTGTGTTTGTGCGAGTCGGAAAAAAGAGGGCTCTTTCTATAATAGCGCTATTTATGCTCACCTTGATATAACGTATAGTACTGTACGAGACCAAGTGGGTGGGGTAATGGGATTTTTTTTTAATAGGCATTTTTTTGGTGTCATAGGTCCGAGTCTTCCACCTGTGGTCGTAACAGGTCCGGCAGTGGGCGGCGGATCAATAATGTTAACATATTTGTAATTCATGTACATGCATGTATACAAAAAACGGAATGTAAATATTTTTCTCATTTGTTATCAAAGGTGTATGTTGTTACCACTCAGTTGAACCGTCTCGACGAGACGGTTCAACTGAGTGGTAACAACATACATTTTGCGTGGGTAGCAACGGCTCCCAGTAGATTCGCCGGACCAATATTAAAATGCTTCGCGCGTCCCTGACTTCAATTGGAAAGTCGATAAACTACTAAAAAAACTGCTACTGGAAAAATTTGGGCTTATGACATTTGCCATCATTGTAGACCTAGACGAGCCTGCAGTCTGATCAGGGTCTGCACTAATGAAATGCATGTCATGTCTCCAGTCACAGCCATACATGTGTGGCTGATAAGGGTCTGTTCTACTTGTAATATAGTCAGTCAAACATTTATTTATTGATTGATTGCTTGATTGATAGATTCCTATATCACATACAGCCTGGAATTCACCTGCATGGGTGGAAAAATCACATGTTCAGTGTGGAAATTACAGTATCTTTACTACACAAGATCACTTGGCCCTGATGTGAATCCCAGTAAGATTCACCATAAGATATGAATCCAGATAAGAACCAGTACATCATTAAGCATATAAATACCTTCACAACCTCCTGGTCAGTGAAACATGTCCTCTATATCTTCCAATTCAGTTGTTGATCAGGAACTACACTGGCCAAATCCTCTCTTGTGTCATACGGTGACAAAAATGAGCACCGGCCCGGGGCTTGAATCCTGTACCTCTTATTTACCGTACCATCGCTCTAACCGACCGAGCTCACCGGGCACAAATACATACCTTCTACGACAAAAAATTAAGATAGCGGTGTAAGGGTTAAGACACATACATAGGGACACAACTTAAGAAATGTGTATACTATACCCCTCAAAATCTTTAATGCAAATGTTTAAGTCATTTGACCATGCTTATATATATTTCCATTCATTCATGCGACCCCTATTTGTTCTCAATAGGAAGATGGACCTGTGACCTTGACCTTGGGATCAGCGGGGTTCGGATGGTCATGGATTTGTCACAGCATGATAGTAGACCCTTAGAGGAATGCATGGGTGAAATACTAAGCATTTTCGATGAAGGAAGTAGAAGTTATAACATATTTTTCTGATGTTAAGTATAGTGACGGACGGACGGACAGACAACCCGACTCCAGTATACACCCACTACTCATTGCGGGGGTATAAATATAGATAATATGACAAATAAGTATATGACGTTTCAAGCTGATTTGACTTACGGTAACAGATAATATAGTAAGTAGCCGAAAACTTCGCAAATCTCGGATGGCCAGGCGGACAAGGAGGCAACTATATGTACCAAGATATTTTATGGGGATACATAAAAACTTAATACGGTACATGTTAATAATACAGAATTATTAACACTATAAGCCTATAATAAGGTTTGATCATGTCCAGCCGTGTGCAAACGTTTGCTGTGGCCCGAGGGAACTATTTGAATACCAAGGCCGCAGGCCGCGGGTTCAAACAGTTCCCGAGGGCCACAGCAAACGTTTGCACACGGCTGGACATGATCAAACGTTATCGTTACATTTCCAACAAAAAACTGATGTAATTTGAGCATTATATTCAGTATTTTCAGTACTTTTATAAAATCGTCCCATTCACGTAGATAATTTTCGGTATGCATATTCCGGGGCCGCGTCATGAACGTCATGAAGTAGTAACGTCATGAAGGCACTTCCGCGTAGTGACGTCATGAAGGCACTTGGTCTACGCGCGGCCCCGGAATGAGCATTGCCTAAAGCCATGTGCAAACAGCACGCAAACAACGGAAACCATGTAACAATGCAGAATTTAGATTTATTTAAGATAACCATGATTGTATGCCATTAAATAGTCACTTTCAACATAGCGATCACCGCTATGTTGAGAGTGACTATTTAATGGCATACCAGTATTTAATAATTCCTCATTTATTTGAAGAAAAATAAGTGAAAGGATTTAACGTCCCAGCAACAGTTCCTTTGATGCGTAACTTGTCCACTTATTGAAAGTCTGAAGACATTCCGAAGCTATGGTCATGATCATTTAGGTCTCAGAATATGTCGGTGTGTTTGCTAAAAAGTTGGTTAGATCACTTTTAGTGCCAATATAACTCAATGAGAGATTGTATGACAGTGTAAACACATTGAATTATTATCTAATTATATGCGGTGTATGTACACAACACGGAACTAGACGTTACAGTTACAATAATAATAGGCGGTGGGCCAGGAAGGCTCACCATGCACCCCCCCTTGGCAGAGCCAGATGGGTATCAAAATGTCCGTAAAGATGCCCTGAGTCAGAAAAAAAATATTTCAGTTGCATAAGTTGGGACTCACTATGCTTAATTTGCATAAATCCAAGATGGCCGCCATCGAAAAATGAAAATATGGCTATTGGCAATATATTCTGTTATGCATGAGAATTTGTTGAGGTTTCCACATCCAAATAGTTATTTTAAGGCAGGATGACTCAGATGCTTCCAATGCCGTACTACTAAAATGCAAAAGAGGCATGTATATATTCAAAATTGCCGCCAATTTTAATTTGCTGTCTTTTTTAGTTTTTTAAATAACTTTTGTGAACGTTTTCGAGACTTTAGTTCATAACTGAAGACACATGCTCTGTCATGTTCTTGCATACACTTGCATATTTAATAAACAGTTCTTCTTCTGCAGAAACTGGAACTCAATATGCCTAATTTGCATAAAACAAGATGGCCACCATCGAAAAATGAAAATATTGCTATTGGCAATATATTCCGTTATGCATGATATTTTGTTGAGGTTTCCAAATTCAAATAGTTATTTTAAGGCAGCTGACTCAGATGCTTCCAATGCCGTACTACTAAAATGCAAAAGAGGCATGTATATATTCAAAATGGCCACCAATTTTAAACAATTTCTGTCTTTTTTATTTTTTTAAATAATTTTTGTGGACGTTTTCGAGACTTCAGTTCATAACTGAAGACACATGCTCTGTCATGTTCTAGCATACACATGCATATTTAATAAACAGTTCTTCTGCTGTAGAAACTGGAACTCAATATGCCTAATTTGTATAAAACAAGATGGCCGCCATCGAAGAATGAACATATGGATATTGGCTATATATCGTTATACGCGAGATTTTTGATGAGGTTTCCACATCCAAATAGTTATTTTAAGACAGGATGACTCGGATGCTTCCAATGCTGTACTACTAAAATGCAAAAAGAGGCATGTATATATTCAAAATTGGCCGCCAATTTTAATTTAAGTGGATTGCTGTATTTTTTAGTTTTTTTAATGGATGCTTTCGAGATTTTAGTTTACAAATCAAGACACATGCTCTGTCACGTTCTAGTATACACTTGGTTATTTAATAAACAATGCTTCTGTATTTACTGTTATAACTCGACATATGGTATCATGTTAGTAGTGTTTAATTATCACATTCCAATCAATCTACTTCTGCTGGACAGTACTAATGGACATAATCTGCATACAACTCAGTGTACTGCGTGACCACTACGTTACTGCTCTACAAAATACCGAATTTTCAAACCCAGACTATAGAAGTGACAACCTGAAAGCAAAGCTAGAAAATAATGAAAAATACAGCCCTGAAATAGCATTTTGTAAGCTCGATAAGACGGGAAAATACCAATCTTACATTGTATATAGCTCATTGTATACAGATATAGAAAGTGCTGTTAAATGTGCATATGTGCTACGATCGAAAAATGTGTTAGAAGAAGTTGCATCATATCTCAGAAGTGTAATTCCTGAGGCATATATAAACACGGTATGATTTGAGATGGCCCCCAGTAGTTCAGGAGCTTGAAGCAATGACAACAAATGTGATACCCCCTGCGCTTGAACGGTTTTTGAACTATGTTTTGTCAGGCAAATTAGGTGTACAGTCTACAAAAGTTTTCCGACTTGTGTGTTCCATTGGGTAAGACATATGCAGAGCAGTAACCAATGGACAGTGGAAAATGCCTAAGCACATAATGGCGTGCATGCCTCTTAGACATATGTTTCGTAGTGCAGAACTCACAACGTTGTTGAATCGTCTGGGACATTCCGAAAATTATTCCGTCTCCCTTGAACTCGAAACAGCTATAGCTGAAGCATTACAACACACTCAACACTACTCACGACTCAAATAGTTTGTAACCCAATGTGCCATCAATCTTTCACTCTGAATTTGACAACTTCGATCAACTAATTAATGATCTAACTGGAAAGGGGTCAATTCATACAGCTCATGGTATAATGATGCAGCACATTGACTATGAAAACGATCATGGCGGAGTCGTACCAGAAATACCAACAGTGTCAAAGACAAAAACTCGCTCTCTGAAACTGAAATCGGTAGAAACTCTACCTGAGTGTGTCATTACGCTACGTAGGAGTCCAGGATATGAAGTCATCCAGTGGACGCATCCTGAAACTGGCGAAATAAATAATGAAATAGCAAACAGAAATCTGCTCTGGATATTGATTCGGTTGCACAAGAGTAAAACTGATCAGGAAGTACCAGCATGGACCGGCTTTGTGTCTTTAACTGGAGAGACACCTACAAAACTGACAACAATAGACTACTATCCAGTTATCAATAAGCCAATAACGGACTACAAAATAGTTCAGGAGTGTCCACGCTATTCGGAAGACACGACCAAAGAAGTTGGACAGGACTACACAATCACAACGTTTGATCTGGGTGTATGTATGAAAGCATAGCCCATCATATGGAACTGACCAGAGAGGTACAACTCACATATAGCCATGATTGGAACATTTCACATGGCATGTCCTTACATGAAAATATTAGGAAAGAAAATGAACGGTTCGGGACTCTCAGATGTGTTTCTCTAGAAGCCGACTTGATAATTGCGGGATCACTTCAAGGTGTAATGTCAAGGCAAACACTATGGACGAGCTATGTACTGTCATAAAAATGTCCTGGATGGTCTGGAGAGATTGCTCTTAAATCAGTTTCTTTCAAGTAGAAATGAGGAAAACGTTTTTGAAAGCGTATGTGAAAGTTAATATGAAAACTGTTCTCAGCGATGATGAAGTAGCAAATTACATTAGACAGCTGGTTGAGTACAGAGAAAACGTTCGCCATGGCGTGTTAGGTAAAACTGCATAACTATGGATGTGTTACATGGATCACGTATGGCTTGTACTTCAACTTATACGGGCAGTTTAAGACAAACAACTTTTCTCAGTATGCCCAAGGTCTTCATCTTATGCCGGATATCTTCTTCAGTTTTGACGGACAAAATTATGCTCGGTACCTTACATTCTATTCTGTCTCCATTGCCAACATAGAAACATCGCATCCAGGAGCAACTGAGCTGTTGAAGAGGGGTGCAATCAGCGTTGCAAGATCACACTTGTTATTCAAGATGGAAATGCGCTATTTCATTGAATGAAAACGATCCCTCCTAACTTCAAAGATATCAGTGTCGCATTGTTTGATATGTTGCCAAAGAAGGTAGACGTCATCTTTAGTACAGCAGACTGGCATCTCTTTCTCATGAACAGTGAAAATAAGGAACAGCTAGTACGTGTAATCTACAAAGTATGGAGCATGGCCAGTAAGATCAGTGGGAGGAAAGTGATGCTGGTATGTGACGGAAAAGCATACATGTTCACGTCAGCTGATGATATCAGAACTGAGACAACCGAAATAAGTGCGTTCGAATCAACTCAGGAGGAAACAGACACCAGAGTAATTCTGTATTGCATGTATGGCCAGGAAAAAGGGTACCAAAACATCAGAGTACGAAGTCCAAACAGTGATACATGCTTTGTACTACTACATTACGTGTCACAGCTACAAGATACAACAATCTTATTTGACACTGGGTCAGGAAATAAGAAGAGACTGCCGAATATTAGCGACATCGCCAGTCAGTATTCGGAGGAACATCGCACGGAACTCATGGTTCTGCACGTGTACACCGGCTGCGACACCACAAGTGCCTTTAAAGGCAAGGGGAAAGTTAACGCAATAAAGTAATTGGCGAAGAAGCCACAGTTGATCCCCACAATTGCGCGTGTAGGTGATACATGGAATGTTTCCAGATGCTGTGTACCAAAGCTAGAGGAACTTACATGTTCTATGTACGGAAATCCCAGATTTTCAGACATTAATCAGTGCCGACTGTTCAAGCTGAAAGAAAAGTGTGATGACAAACTGGATCCTACCAATAGTGTCGATATGGGTTCACTACCACCATGTCAGGATTGTCTGCATCAACATACATGACGTGTTAACTACCAGGTGGCTATCTGGAAACAGTCGCACATACCACTGCCTACTACACCAGAACCAACAGATGGACATGGCTGGACATTGGAGGAAGGAACATTAGAACCCTTATGGACCAGCGGGGAAATAATACCGCCAGAGTTGGTTAACATCCTTCAGGAAACGATGGAAGCAGGTGACAGTTCAGATGCAGATTATGTCCATTAGTACTGTCCAGCAGAAGTAGATTGATTGGAATGTGATAATTAAACACTACTAACATGATACCATATGTCGAGTTATAACAGTAAATACAGAAGTATTGTTTATTAAATAACCAAGTGTATACTAGAACGTGACAGAGCATGTGTCTTGATTTGTAAACTAAAATCTCGAAAGCATCCACAAATGTTATTTAAAAAACTAAAAAAGACAGCAAACCACTTAAATTGGCGGCCATTTTGAATATATACATGCCTCTTTTGCATTTTCGTACTACAGCATTGGAAGCATCAGAGTCATCCTGCCTAAAAATAACTATTTGGATGTGGAAACCTCATCAAAATCTCGCGTATAACAGAATACATAGCCAATAGCCATATTTTCATTCTTCGATGGCGGCCATCTTGTTTTATGCAAATTAGGCATATTGAGTTCCAGTTTCTGCAGCAGAAGAACTGTTTATTAAATATGCAGGTGTATGCTAGAACATAACAGAGCATGTGTCTTCAGTTATGAACTAAAGTCTCGAAAACGTCCACAAAAGTTATTTAAAAAACTAAAAAAGACAGCAAATTTTTAAAATTGGAGGCCATTTTGAATATATACATGCCTCTTTTGCATTTTAGTAGTACGGCATTGGAAGCATCTGAGTCATCCTGCCTTGAAATAACTATTTGGATGTGGAAACCTCAACAAAATCTCATGCATAACAGAATATATTGCCAATAGCCATATTTTCATTTTTCGATGGCGGCCATCTTGGATTTATGCAAATTAGGCATAGTGAGTCCCAACTTATGCAACTGAAATATTTTTTTTCTGACTCAGGGAATCTTTACGGACATTTTGATACCCATCTGGCTCTGCCAAGGGGGGTGCATGGTGAGCCTTCCTGGCCCACCGCCTATAACCGTTGTGAATGTCCTCATCACGCAGGTAGACAGAGGTACCTAAAGGCAGTAACTGTACAACATACAATTCATGGATGTAAATATGTGTCGAGGAACGTAAGTAAAACGGAGAGAATGTAGTATGAGAATGCCAATACGAGGCTCTCATTGCATCCAACAACTGAATGAGCGAACGCCAAGAGAAACGATAGCTCAGTTACCTCCTGAGATTTAATTTTCAAGTAGGACATATCTCTATCGGTCAAACCCTGATAGGACCTTCGTGATCGCTTGTTTGATCCAACTGGACACAGAGTCCTTTGAAACGTCTACAGTGATTTTGACAGGTATGAAAATCCGTTTCTTGCGCTCCCTCCTGTTTTTGTAGAATCCAGATAGTAGTGTAATGCTCTAACTCGACACAACAATATATCACTGTCTTGTCTGCTCATAATGGAGTACAGACTAGGAATGTGAATGACAGAAGGATCAACCGATGGAATCTAATTCTTAGCGATAATTCCGGGTGATTGCAGTAGTACAGAGACAGAGCCGTTATTCATATCGAATCGAATACAGCCCCTCCTCAATGAATAACGCACGAATCTCACTGACTTGCTACATGTGCCGATATTTGCTAATCATTTAGGCTTCAATGCATGATGCTGTGTTTATGCAATGAATGGAAACTGACATGTGTGTAAGCTCGGCTATGACATCAGTTTGAGTGAGAGAAGCAAATCGAAAAGGAATTTGCAAGCTAGACAGCGAAATGGATCATATTTTTTTGTAAAAAGATAAATAGATCCATTATGGGACAGCTCATCTGGATTTTCAGCTGTCTAAGCTAGAGTTACAGTGTGTAAACATTATAACTGAAGGATGCAAGCAACTTTCATATTAAAAAAAAAAACAACACCCCCTTCTTATAAATGGATTAGTCTGAAAATCATTTTGTGACAATTGGATTGGTCCTTAAAGGTACATGCCCACTCAGTAGGCACAAAATGTTCTTTATATCAGAGACATCATCGACACATTTTCTGGCAAAATAAACATTAATTCACCATTATCCCACGTATTGCTTGGCATTATTATACATGTTATATCAGACGTAGCTTTCCACACTGCTATCAGGGGCGATAACCGTGTTTCCTTAAAATGTTAACTGAAATTACTATTTGTACTCTGTATTTATTTTTTGATGTGCAATTATCATACTTTATAATCTATCAAACATTAATTAGTGTAAATAATTAAAAAATACCATACCCCATTTGCATATGAAAATAGCCTGATACCAACGCGCGTCACTATCAGTAAAATAAATATTACTAAATGATTATATCTGTATAGCGGCCACTCGTAATATTTAGAACTGGTGGAATAGTGACACAATTATACACTTATTTAATTCTTGCAAAGAACATTTTGTGCCTACTGAGTGGGCATGTACCTTTAAAGTAACATATCATAGTCCATTGCAATTATTTAGGGTTGAAAGGGTTAAAACTGAAGAAGCTGATAGTGTGCGCTGTAGCTATTTCTGAAATAAGCACCTTTTACTGTCTTACAGTTGCATTACACAAAATACACATTCCAAGTGCGAATTCACATAGGGGAAAACCCGGCACGCACCCCCCCCCCCCCACCCCCAGCTAAAAGTTGGCGTGTAAAGATATGTTTGCTCTAAAATGGGCCAGAACGCAGTAAAATGGGGTGTAGATATCAAAAATATTCCGTATGGCACACACCTAGCAGTCTCACAAGCGCCGCTCGGTCGACGAACAAACGGTGCTATAGTTCTAGCCCCCCCCCCCCCCCCCGAACATGAAATATTGGACATCCGGCCCCACCGCATACGCCCCACTTCTCCCCTCCCCACCCAATAGCATCACACTATTTCTGCCCTTTCCTCCAATTCTTACCAAAAACTTCATATACCTGCAAAACAATAATTCTTCTTGTTAACTCTAACACAGTCAGCCTTCAAGTGATTGATAAACGGATTAAAATGCCCACCTCTCGGTCAATAAGCCGTGAGCTCGCACGTGAATTTTACTCACGGCGCAAACAAAATAACACTCTCTGGTAAATGCCCTTAGGTACACCTGTACTCCACATGTGGAAAAGGTCAAGCAACACAATGGCTTATCAAACCAACATAAAACACTACCATCGTACCAATTTATGCATGCCTACCACGGTCAACAATGTTTGCCATATTTTCTCAAGCGCTATGGTCAAAAATGATTGCCATATTTTGTTAATGTTTGTCAATGTATCAGTATGCAACTAATAGGGCTTACGGCCTTTGCGAGAAGTGAGTGATATTCAATTTTAATAAAATAGATTCGTGTAGACACATATATCAGCCTGCGCATAATCGTAGTCTGGTCAAGGTGTGCATTATTCGCAATTCAGCACAGCTACATATGAGTTAACTCTCCGTGTAGGTCCTAATCATACTGCGTAGATGTACATGCTAATCTGGGGCTATACCCAGCCCGACATCAACCCTTTCAACACGACAGACCTTTTCAGCAGTGTTTGCAAACAGTGTAGATCCAGATGAGCCGGCTCGTAACGAGCCGTCTCATCAGGTTCTGCACATTTTGTAATAATTTTCATATTTAAACAAGAATTCCGCCACGGAAGCGGTATCGCGCCTGCCGAAGCATTTGACCGTGAACATTACAAGTAAATAAATTACCTTGATCTTGATAATTTGGATGTGGGGGTGTGCGTAATGAGGCATCATCCCTAGACAAACATTTATGTGAAATAGTATCAAAGTATGGCAAGGGATTAAAGAGATATTGTGAAAAAACATTAACTTTAACGCATTTCTGTTACAAAACCGGTGAACATTAAAAGTAAATAAATGACCTTGACCTTGAGAATTTGGATGTGGGGGGTGTGCATAATGAAGCACCATCCATAGACAAAGATTGATGTGAAATATTATCAAAGTCTGGCAAGTGGTTAAATAGATATTTTGAAAAAACAATAACTTTAACGCATTTTTGTTACAAAACAGATGAACATTACAAGTAAATAAATGACCTTGACTTTGAGAATTTGGCTGTGGGTGTGTGCGTAATGGAGCATCATCCCTAGACAAACATTGATATGAAATATTATCTAAGTCTGGCAAGGGGTTAAAGAGATATTGTGGAAAAACAATAACTTTAACGCATTTCTTTTACAAAACCGGTGAACATTAAAAGTAAATAAATGACCTTGACCTTGAAAATTTGGATGTGGGGTGTGCGTAATGAAGGATCATCCATAGACAAACATTGATGTGAAATATTATCAAAGTCTGGCAAGGGGTTAAAGAGATATTGTGAACAAAACAATAACTTTAACGCATTTCTGTTACAAAACCGGTAAACATTACAAGTAAATAAATGATCTTGACCTTCAGAATTTGGATGTGGGGTGTGCGTAATGAAGCATCATCCCTAGACAAACATTGATGTGAAATATTATGAAAGTCTGGCAAGGGGTTAAAGAGATATTGTGAAAAAAAAAATAACTTTAAACATTTCTGTTACAAAACCGGTGAACATTACAAGTAAATAAATGACCTTGTCCTTGAGAAGTTGGATGTGGGCGTGTGTGTAATGAAGCATCATCCCTAGACAAACAATGATGTGAAATATTATGAAAGTCTGGCAAGGGGTTAAAGAGATATTGTGAAAAAAACAATAACTTCAACGCATTTGCCTTACAAAAAAAACCGGACGACGCGGACGACGACGACGACGGAAAAAGCGCCGACTATAGTCGCGCCTCTGCTAAAGCAGGCACGACAAAAATACACACTTAAATACACCCCCTTCTTATAAATAGAATCCTGTTTTCCATTGGAAATCAACGATCACGAAGTAGTCCTACGTTGTAGTATATGGCAGTGAGCTCCCAAGAAAACGTGCCCTATCATGTGACCCGGTGCTAGAAACACGAATCGTGTTTCCAGCATCGGATTGCATAGGGTAAGTCATGATATCGACTGTCTATGCCACTTATTATATAGTCATATGCAGGAGACATTATCATGTTATCATGTGAAACCAGCATAGAGTAAATGGGGCAGCCTGCTAGTAAGGAATCGCGGTCTAATCGGAGCGTGCACTATATTACAGAACCATACTTACTGAACATATGGCGGAATGATATGGAATCATATATGAATTGTAAGTAGAATATTCCATGCACTAGGACCGGATAAGGATGACACAATGCGATTCGTAGGCTGACCTTGATAATGCCTCAGACTGTTTTGTCATACAAGATAATCCTTGAGGTTAGAAGACACCACATATGTTTGCTATATAATTTACCCGAATCCCATTCAATAAGGCCAGTCTCTCCTACTTTCAACATTCGAATGGATGATGTGGTCTCCCAATATTTGTTTACATTATTTGGCCACTTGCAGATGAAATCGTGTTTACGTCGGTTGTAATTGTTAGCCGGCTGGCTGGTCTATACATGTATCTGTGCAGGAGTGCCATTTTCCGGCAATTTGGTCATCATGCATATATGTGGCTGTGACTGGAGAAATGGGGCTTATGGGTTTTGCGACCATTGAAGATCCAGATCTGTCTGTGCATTAACTATTTGATCAGGTGCTACACTGGTCACAAATTCCCATCAGCGCCATTTCACCAGTCACAGATACATAGTTCAAGGCTCTACCATCTGCTCATCATACAATAGGGTCTTGCCCTAAGTCATATACAGCTTGACATACTTCACACCTGCAGCGCTCCAGATAAGGTGTGTATTGGCGTATTTTACGCAATTATTTTAGCTGAATACGCATTGATTATCAAAAGAAGGAGTACACAATACGCACATCAATGTGAAAATATGCATTTATTTTCGAATTGATTAGCGAAAATACTGTCATAAAGTTGAAAATTCACTTAGTTGAGCTGCAAAAAGCTTGCTTTTTGCAGCTCAAATAAGTGAATGTTTAAATTTGTGAAACTTTTTTTATCATTTTTTCCCTATGCACCTGTGTATGTGTTATAGCACAACGATGTGTCGCGAGTAAGGTAGATGGCTTTGGCGTTTGTACATTTACAGTCATCTCTCATTGAAACAATGTTCACCTTTGTATTTAGGTCCTTGTCCGGAGCATACAATACATGGGTCAAATGGGTGATGGGGCTTATGGGATTTGTGGCCAGAGTAGATCCAGATCAAATAGCCCACTCCTGATAATGATCTATATTGCGTGTTAGAAGCCATACGGGTCTTTCACTGATTGAATCGCGAACGGTTCAGATTCTGATCAGACTTAGCTACAATAATTCGCCTCCGATATGTTACCTCGCGGGGGGTATGGAGCGGGGTATCAAGTTTGTTTCTAGATCTCACTGTGCGGTTGCATAGGCTGACCTGGATCTACACTAGTCGCAAAGCCCATACTCCCCATTTCTCCAGTCACAGCCAAATTTAACCATTTGAACCCGAAAGCCCACTATAGCGGTTTATGCAAACAGTGCAGATCGTAACCAGCCGTCTCATCAGGATCTGCACTTTTTGAAAGTAATTTTCATATTTGAGAACCAAAAATACACCCTTTTCGTAATTGGACTGGTCTGAAAATCATTTTGTGGCAAAATTAACATATCAACATCCATTTCAGCTACTTAGGGGTGAAAGGGTTAAGTTAATTTCCTGAGCATAAGTCGCATACCGGTTGGAACATCCTCATGTTGCTTCATAAGTTCATATACATGTATGCGATGGCCTAGCTCTACGTCGGTAATAGAGATGGTTCTGATTGTTGTTACTTTTGGAATTAACACCATTAACCTTTGACGAAATATTCACCTTGTCGGTTCACATCATTGTACGGAGCATTTCGTATATATACCACTTTAAACATATTCAGCAACAGTTAGATCACGGTTCGCCCGCATGTACGAGGAGATAATCCGCGAGCTTAAATAGCGAGTGGATTATCGATCGTACATGCGGACGAACGTGATCTAACTGTGTTATCACATCCTCATACCCATACATTGCACATGTGCTGTGTTACTGCAGAAACAAGACTCGAAAATGTATCAAGGATGTGATAAGGATACTTCACGCATGCACTTTTGGAGTTATTTCCATTTGACGCAGTGTTAAACTCAAGTTTGTTAAGGCTCTTGCTCGGAAAATATCACTCAGAATGTTTGCATGGCTTCACGAATGTTAATGTAAATTGTATAATGTCCTAGAGTGTTGTTGCCCATGACCACCAGCTGCGTATGCACATATATACATATAGCTTTCGCTGATCATGATACAGTATGCCAATGCCATGGGACTGGGACGAAGATTAATTTATGGTCCCTGCCCATGTGAAGGCAGCCGTGATCAGTAAAAGAACACACAAAGATGGCCGAATTGGCCATTCCATGTGCCGTATGGGATACAGTAACGAGGCAGTGTGCACATATGTATGTCGTACATATAGCCAATCACATTTAAGAAGCAACTAATACATGTTTAAATCATAATGTGTCCAGGCCGGGTCACATTGGGGGTCTTAGATGGCATTACAGATATTTGCTCAATAAAGTGTGTAACGTTTGTATATATGACTCCAAAATAAAATAAACGAAATAGACAAATTCATCATCCCCTTCTGATGAATAATACCGTAATAATTAAGTTTGAAAATCATAAACACCTAGGTATCGTATTTTCCCATACTGACAAATGGCAGCCTCACAATTCATCGGTCATTAGTCGCGTCTGGCAACGCATTGGATTGCTTCGTTGTTTAAAATTTACATTAAAAATGTTAAATAGAAAGTCTCTAGAAAAGGCATACCTCTCTATCATACGCCCCTTGCTCGAACATAGCGATAGTACTTGGGATAATTGTTCAATAGAACTAAAAAAGTAACTAGAATCCATACAAATTGAGGCCGCTCGAATTGTTACTGGGGCCACTAAACTATGCAGTACAGAAAAACTTTCCACGGAAACCCAATGTGAAAGCCTCGCACAACAAAGAAGAAACCACAAATTAATTGTATTCTACAAAATTAAACACAATATGACACCAACTTATGTAAGTAATTTAATCCCGGAACAAACACGAACTCGACACAGGCTAAGAAACGACGAAAACATTCCATTAATACACACACGTACTAAGCTGTAAGATTCATTTCTTCCATCTACCATAAAATAATGGAATTCCCTATCCTCCAATGCAAGAAACAGCCCAACCCTGAACTCGTTTAAGAATGCACTAAATGTTAACTTGTGTAAACCACCAACCTACTACTACACAGCTACTAATCAACAAGGCCAAATTCTCCTGACTCGTATCCGGCTAGGGTGTAGCGCGCTTATCTACGACTTATTCCGGAAAGCAATAGTTGACAGCGCTACATGCGCCTGTGGCGCAATCGAAAATGCTAATCACTACATTCTCTCATATCACCTTTATATAAATCAAAGACAACGATATTTGTCGTCTCTTCCTTGTCCAACGATCCTTAATAACCTAATTTACGCAGCGAATCTTTTAACGACAATGAAAACAGCCTTGTATTCCAAATTGTATATTATTTGAAATAAATATTGTTTAAACTAAATAAAATAAACATACAGGATATACAAATGTTGGACAGAAGTAATGTCCCACCCATTGAAATCCCATAGACTTACATGTACATGTATTTGTAACTGTAACTGTGCTTGTTATCATGTTACTTTAAATATACTGTACACATTTTAATGAAATAAAATGCATTGAGTAGCCGACATATTTGCGCAGAACTTGATGCATATGTTTATTCATTATTCAAAGTAGTTTACAAGATGCATACAGTTGAGCATAAGGGACTTTTTGGAAATGCTGTTCCCATTGATGTCAATGGTGACGTTGCTCAAAAAGTGACATCAAATAATTATGCCATATTTAAAAACATGTATCTATGGAACTGCGTGTAATAATAAGTAACCAAGACATTCATAGTCTGCATAAATCTATTTTCTTTCAAACACTTTATATTTCAGTCAAATTGGTAAAGAATGTACTGAGCTACATATTTGAGAATAAAGATGGAAATTCATGTAAGTCTATGGGATTTTAACTTTCTGGGAATTTACTTCTGTCCACCTACAAACATGTCAAACGAACATTAATGCAACGATTGTGTCACATAACAAAAACTTTCTAGATCCCCTATTAATTAAATGACCAAATAATGAGATTAAATAAAGTAGACATTGAAGAACGAAACAAAAGAAATGACACAGGTAGCAACTTGGAACTGGGAAATCGAAGCATCACCAACTATAACCCGATTCTTACAAGTTGCCCAGCGTTACAAACAGAAGATTTGGGTCCCACCAACTAACACATATCCAGGTGCGATCTTTGTGTTGTACGTGTGACCAGAAACAGGGAGACGGATGCTGCACGACAGCCTACAACAGCTACTTACCTTGTTACGGCACTGATTGATTGAATGTAAAGATTGAACATTGCATCCATTCAAGCAATGTCATTTTCATTGCGATTGAAATGTAACCCGAAATGTCTGTCTATCACCAGTTGAGTGCTAGGGGAAAACAAGAGAAAAAACGAAAAAGACTAGATAGAGCAGTAGGCCAAGGAAAGGTAGAAGGAAGCACAGAGAGGGAACGAAAAAGAGAAAGAAGAAGGTTTAGAATTAAATGAGTCTGGAGTGCTGGACCTTCAAGACCTGAGCCTTGAAGGAATCCAGCGACTCTGCCAGGCAGGTGTCAGTGGGTAGTTGGTTCCACTGTACAACGGTTCTGGGGAAGAAGGAGAAACGAGTGTAGTCTTTGTCGGCACGCAACTGACGGTATTGGTGTTGGCGTCTACCAGTGCATTATCCAGTGCAGTTAAGTAATTATCCTCATTTATGGCTACAAGATTGTTCCTAATTTTGTACAGCATACTCAGTCTGGCATCAACTCTCCTCTGTTCAAGTGATCTCCATTCCAGACTGTGCAGCATATCGGTTACACTAGATGTGTTGTGATAACGGTTAGAAACCCATCTTGCAGCCCTCCTCTGGACCATCTCGAGTTGGTGTACAAGCCTATGCGAAGTTAAGTCACCCTCATTGTCTTTGCTATTACTCTTGGGGTCCCAGACTGTGGAACAGTATTCTAGTTTAGGACGAACAAGGGATTTATAAGCTCGTTCTTTGACAGTCTTCGAGTTGATCCTGAGGTTACGTTTCAGAAAACCTAGAGTCTGATTGGCATTAGATGAGACGGAGTTTATATGTTTATTCCACTTCAGATCGTGGCTGATGTTAACCCCGAGGTACTTAATACAAGGAACTGAAGAAAGAATATGGCCGTGGAGAGAGTAGTTATGCATAACAGGAGCCTTCCTGGTGGTAATGTGAATAACCTCGCATTTGTCAGGATGAAAAGACATTTGCCAGTCGGATTCCCATCTCTCGAGATTATGAAGGTCGTCTTGAAGTTTGTTGCAGTCAGATGGGCTATGTAAAGCTAAGTACAACAATGTGTCATCTGCAAAGAGCCGGACAGTACTATGGGTTGTGTACTCCGGGAGATCATTAATATAAACAAGAAATAACGCAGGACCAAGCACAGAGCCTTGTGGAACACCAGATAGTACTGGAACGGATGTAGAAGCTTTCCCTTCAAGGACGACATGCTGAGACCTACCACTAAGAAACGATACTATCCAGCCGAGTGCTAATCCCTTCACGCCATAGGATGAGAGTTTGTAGAGGAGCCTATTGTGTGCTACCTTATCAAAGGCCTTAGCGAAATCCATGACTACAACATCATTCTGTCTACCACTCTGCATGTTGAGGGCTATGTCGTGAACAAATTCAATAAGTTGACTTTCACAGCTACGCTTCTCCCGAAAGCCATGCTGGAGGGGATAAAGAATATTGTTCCTATTGAGATGCTGCATCATATTACTGCAAACAATGTGCTCCAAGAGCTTACAGCAGATACAAGTTAGACAGACAGGGCGATAGTTCGAAGGTGTCGTTTTGTCACCTTTCTTGTATATTGGTGTTACATTGGCTTGTTTCCAAATGTCTGGTAGAGACTGCTGCTGAAGTGAGGTATTGAAAAGTAGAGTAAAAATTGGCGCAAGTTCAGCCGAGAGGCGCTTCAGAATAATAGGAGTAATATTGTCTGGGCCTGCATGGGGCCTTGGATTCTGAAAGTTTTTGCAAAAGTTTCTGTACACCATTTTCTGTTACCTCTATCTCAGGCATGTCGTTTTCTTTTCTGGTAAAAAGATTTGAAACATATGTTCAGTAAGAAACGAGTTTCACGGGAGTTTGCTGAGAGAAAACAGAGTGAAACTGGTCATTAAGCAAATTGGCTTTTGAGATTGGATCGGTAACAGATACTCCGTTTCTCGTCAGGGATTTAAGTCCAATAGCATCTGTTTTTGTGTGCTTAATACAAGTCCAGAAACGTTTTGTAATATTAAAATTTTCAGTTACTGAATTTTCATCTTTTGGAGTAATTATGTCCTCAACATACTCCAAGTAAGCTCCTCTGTTCAGTGTCTGTATATGGTGTTTAAGAGTTTTTAGTTTACTTGAACCTTCAGGGATAGGTTTAGCTCTGTTTTTAAAGTAAAGTTTATCCCGTTTCCTAATAAGACGCCTTATTTTACCATTAATCCAAGGTTGTCTATCTTTTAACTTTGCAGTTGTGTGCGGTATGAACTGGCTGATGGCTCTTTCGAGCTCCGAAGTGCTATTGACCCATAATTGGTTAACCGGGGTTGAAGTGTCAAAATTTTGCAATGGACTTTCCCCAAAGGTAGTAAATGTGCTTTCTAAGTCCCTCCCAATCACCCTTACTGTAGAGCGCAATCTTCATGGGGGTTTGCTTGTTTTTAATAGGCCTAATGTCAATTTCAGTTAGGACAGCATCATGGTCACTTAATTACACCTGGGATCACTTTGCATGAAGAAATTATATTGTTTTTTTTTGTGATAACAAGGTCAAGGATGTTGGTGCCCCTGGTGTGTGAGTCTACAAGTTGAGTCAGGCCCATGTCGTCTAAGAGGTCAACGAACTGAAAGGTAAGAGTGGGATAGCCACAATTCTGTTTTATACAGTTTTTTGGCCAGTCGTATCCGGGAAAATTCATGTCTCCCGCAATAAGAACATGGGAACCAGTCATACCCAATCTCCGAAGTGACTCGGCAAACTGGTCTAAACTAGAGCTGTTACCCTCACTAGGCTTGTAGTAGCTACATAAATAAAGTGGTTTACAGCCAGTAACCTCCATTTTCATCCAGGCAATCTCGCAGTCTGTATGCAGATCGGAACCTCGCTGCAAATAAAGTCATCTTTTGCGGCAATAATTACCCCACCACCTCCCCGTTTTCTGTCAACCCGAACAACATTTTCCATGTAATGTCTGGGTAAGATTTCACCCAAGTGAATAGTGGCATCTATCTTGGTTTCGACCCCTATGATAACATCAGGGTTTACGCTATCGATCATATTACTACGATCAGTACTGTGGGCCACGATAGAGATAGACTTACAGTGGCCATGTAACGTATCAAGTACACTAACATGTACAAACCACATAGGCCTATTCATGAGATTCATGATAATCGGTGAACACGGTTTCCAGAAAAAAGTATACATTGCAATTGCAGTTTTATTGCACCTGTTCACCTTTATATTTTCGCCGATCACACGATCGTGCATTCGTCGTGCTCACTCGAGTAACACGTCGGGCAACAACAACAACAACAACAACAACAAAATATGTGAGGTGGCAGACAAAACAGTTACTTGTATATTTATTTCGCTTATGCCTCCAGTCAGTTGACCATATACATTTATCTGTGCATGTTCCAGCCACAGATTTGTATTTACATTTTTAGATGCGCATTTTTGAAACTTATGCGAACTGGCAAGTTTAAGTTGTTGACTGACCGTTGGACGGAAGATTTCCGGGATATTTCGCATTGTTTCGGGCCGTCGACATCTCGGACCTTGTCGTCTCGTATATAAATATATTTCGTCGTGGTTTTCAAGAGTAATTATGTCAGGCTGGCAAGTGTGCTAATTTATAACATATGCACGATGATGATGATTTCTTTTTAGTGATCCAGGGCAGGCCCGTAGCCAGACCTGTTTGAAGGGGGGGTTGTTTCGAAGGCCCAATGGGCCTGAGGTATATAGGGGGGTCTAAAAAGTGGACCTCGATGCTAAAAAAGTGTACTTCGAGGCTGGGCGGGGGGGTCGACGACCGCTCCGACCCCCCCTGGCTGCAGGGCGAAATAAAAACAAATAAAGTTTCTCCCATTATTAAATGTACATGCCCACTCAGTAGGCACAAAATGTTCTTTATATCTGAGACATTTTCTGGCCAAATAAACATTCAATCACCATTACCCCACGTATTGATTGGCACTATTATACAGTTTATATCCGACGTAAGTCACGTACCCTTCCACACTGCTATCAGGGGCGATAACCATGTTTCCTTAGAATGATAACGGACATTACTAATTATTCTCTGTATTTTTTGATGTGCAATTATTATGCTTTAGGCGTATAATAAAATATTAAATGTTTCCCCTCCCGCGACCGACCCGGCAAAATCGCCGTGACCGACCCGGCAAAATCGCCGCGACCCAAAATATTTTTTTGGTAAAACGGAAACAATATTATTTTTATTTAGTGTCAAAACTGGCACAGCATAAATGGGCTGTTCCGACAGTAAATATTGCCGAAAATCTCGCTTTTTATCGTTTACTTTATGGCGAGTAAAAAACCCCAGCTGATATGCCTTTACCAGCTTAGAACATGAAGTGAAACTAAGCTGCTTCCCTATTGGTGAGTAGCAATCCCAAAGTCAAATGTCAGTGGTCTGCATGCCAATAGCCAATCAAATATTGCGTTTTATAAACTACACTCATCCGAATCGTGAATCGATAACTTTTGTTTGTTTCCGTAATGACCGCCCTCAATATAATGACATGTAACAGTTTTCACACGCTAGCGACACCTGTCGGGACTGTTTCATTGGATACTTCAGACATTTATAATTAATTTATTCACAAAATTACCAACAAGGAAATCGAGTAATTTTGTTTCTAAGAATAGAACCACGCTTGATTTCGCTGAAACGAATATGCGTATGCGTCTTTTTGAAAATCCAACTTCCAAGTTATTGTTTTGCATATTTAGCGTCAACACCGATAGAAACTGGCACGAAACTCTGAATATATTCAATTGAGAATGTGTTTCAACAAAAAATTTACATTGATTTACGATTGAAAGTGAGTTTTAAGCTGAAAGAATAATGGTCTTATCGATTGACACCCGAGCAAGTCGCCCCCCCCCCCCTCCCCCACACACAGTTTCGGACCTAAAAATGAATTTGTGAGAAATAATAATTTCACTGTTTTAAATCATTTTAAATATATAGTGTTTGTTGACGGCCCTGAGCAATAAAATATACTGTTTTCAACAGTTTAATGAATTTATACATAGTGTATTGTGTTATTAAAGGTGCGTGCCCACTCAATAGACACAAAATGTTCTTTATATCAGAGACATCATCTGAGACATTTTCTGGAAAATAAAATATTCAATCATCATTACCCCACGTATTGATTGGCATTATTATACATTTTATATCAGACATAAAGTTCCACACTGATATCAGGGGCAATAATTGTATTTCTTAAACTGTTAAAGGACATTACTATTTATTCTCTGTATTTATTTTTTGATGTGCAATGATCATACTTTATAATCTGTCGAAAATATTATTTTTTCAGGTGATACATTTAATTAGCATAAATAATTAATAAATATCATGTCTCATTTGCATATGAAAATAGCTTGATACCACCGCGCGTCTCTATCAGTAAAATAAATATTACTAAATGATTAGATCTGTATAGTGGGCACTCACAATTTTTAGAACTGGTGGAATAGTGACACAATTATACACGTATTTAATTCCTATAAAGAACATGTTGTGCCTTATGAGTGGGCATGTACATGTACCTTTAATACTATTAATTCCATTTGCTGGAAAGAAATGTATAGCTTGTACACAATCATTCAAATGACACAGAACCTTATAATGTGAATACAACTAAATTAGTGCTAACTGTCTAGATATTAAAATAAAAATTATGCCATAATTGTTATTTATATATGCAATAGAAGACTTCACCGAAAACCCAGGGCCCAATCTTCCAGACGGATTTGATGTAACAATAGCAACACCACTGGATTATTGTTGGCTTTTATACAAGCCAGATATCATATGTTTTCTTCCATGGAGAGACATAGACGAGTCTGCATGCATATTAATTCCTTTGTATAAGGAATTTGTACGTTTAGTAGTAATATATTATGGCATTATTTGCCGTTTCTAGGCCGAGATATGTTGCTAAATACATGTTGACAAAATTCCATATATTAAAAAAATAAAATATTTTACCTACCTACCTACCCACACTTCATTGGCGGGAGGGGAAACAAACATATTTTTAAGGTCGGCCTTATAATCTGTCAACAATATTATTTGTTCAGGGGAAGCATTTAATTAGGATAAATAATTAAAAAATACCATGCCTCATTTTCATATGAAAATAGCCTGATAGCAACGCGCGTCACTATCAGTAAAATAAATATTACTAAATGATTATACCTGTATAGCGGCCACTTGTAATTTTTAGAGCTGGTGGAACACACTGATACACTTATTTAATTCCTATAAAGAACATTGTGTGCCTACTGAGTGGGCATGTACCTTTAATTAAAACACAAATTCCGCTGTATTTTGTTTTTAGAATTGCTAAAGTAGATCAGTGTATGTGGGTTGGTTGTGAAGTTTGTGTCCATGTTTACAAACAGATTTCGAAGGAAATGATCATGAAACTTTCAAATTTCACCTTGGGCATCAAAAATACTTTCATAGTATTTCTATCCCACTGGTCCTTTGGATGAGACTTGAAATCAACGTCCCACCCCGAAATGACCTTAGCTGTTGTTGGGACGTTAAACCCATTAACTTTCATTTTCTTTCCAAATGCAGGGTCCCTCAAAAGGCACCATCACTTGGATAGTGACCCATTGCAAAACAAATATGTGTCTATGACTGGATAAATGGAGCTGATGGGTTTTGCGATCAGTGTAGATCCAGATCAGCCTGTGCATACACACTGTCTGATCAAAATCTGCACTGTTCGCTGTTCCATCAATGAACACTTGTCATGCTTCTAACCAGCAATATTGATCGCTATCAGGCTACAGGAGTGTGCTAATTGATCAGGAGCTGCACTGGTCACAAATCCAATAAGCTCCATTTCTCCAGTCATGACCACATATCTGATAAGGCAAGTTTTACTTTGCATGACTTACATTTTCAAAATGTAGGTGATGGTCACCCAAATGACAGCAGGTAAATAGCCATATAGAATATAGAAATGGGGCTTATGGGTTTTGTGACCAGTGTAGATACAGATCAGCCTGTGCATCTACACAGTCTGATCAGGATCTGCACGGTTTGATATTCTATCAATTGAGCACCTGTCATGCTTTAACCAAGAACATAGGTCATATTCAGGCTACAGGAGTGTGCTATTTGATCAGGAGATACTATGATCACAAGCCCCATGAACACCCATTTCTGCAGTGACAGCCTCATGTGTTGAAATCTTGATATGTTGAGATATGAAGGAAGTAAAGTTTTATTGTTTTTACAGGATGGCTATGTGGAATAAACCCTTAAAAATCCATCCATATAATTGGCGTTGAATGACACTTTCGTCAACAAAATGTTTAAGATTGAATCCTATATCACCCCCTTGTTGATGGGTTACCTGGACAAGTATGTTCGCTTACGGCCAGACGACTTCCAACTGTCCCTGTGGGGTGGTGATGCTGTTCTCTACAACCTCGACCTACGACTTGACGTCATTGAGAAAGCTATGCAGCTGCCTATTGTCTTCCAAAGTGGGCATATTCACGAACTGCGGCTTCATGTTCCTTGGACAAAACTGGGCTCAGAACCAGTCATTGTCACCATCAATACAATTGAGTGTATACTGAAGCTACGAGACACGGCTTATTCAGACAAAGGTAGCCAGGCTGAGTCGGATGTGTCCGCGAGAAAATCGAGCTCGGCCCAACGGCAGCGGGCTCGACGGCAGGAGATGGAGGATCTCCCCCCGGGGTACCTACAGAGTCTGATGAACAAAATCGTGAATAACGTCAGTATTATCGTTAACAATCTCATCATAAAGTTTGTAGAGGAGGACATCGTGTTGTCGCTTAACATGAAGTCGGCTGAGTGCTATAGCGTGGACAAGGATTGGAATCGGGCATTTATAGAGCTAGCCGCTCCAGATTATGTTCTCAGACGTGCAATCAATTTCTTTGATCTGACAATATGTTTGGACAAGCGTGATGCAAGTGGTCGGATAGAGCATTACCAGGAGCCACTGGCATATCGGTGTTCGCTGTCCGGTCGACTGTATAAAAAATATGACAACATCCATGCGAAGTACTCGACAGAGACAAAGATCGACTTCTACTGTGAGAGACTAGATCTATCACTGACTGACACACAGCTACCAATGTTGATACGACTCATTGAGTTGTGTCTGGCCCTGTATTATGGCACGTTGGAGTTGAAGAATATTGCGGATACCAACAACAGCGAGCCAGACAGCCAGGTTATTCCAGAGGAACTGAATGCTGGTGAGTACTTTCAATACCTTACAGAATTTAACAATAGTGGATCTTGGTTCTTTTGAACATCCCAACTCTATATGACCTTAGCTGTTGCTGGGACGTTAAACCCATTCAGTTTCACTATATTTTGAACATTCTATCAGTATGATTAGTACCTAATTAATTTGCTGACAGAAAAAGCAATACGTAGGCTCTTATATTTGTATGGCATTCTGGAAACTTAAATTGTGGCCGTAACTGGAGAAATGGGGCTTATGGGATTTGTAACCAGTTATTGGGCTATTGGAGTGTGCTATTTTATCAGGAGATACTCGTGATCAAACAGCCTACTCCAATAGCCCGCTAATGATCTGTATTGCTTGTTACAAACATGACGGGTGTTTCATTGATGGAATGGCGAACAATGCCGATCCTGATCTGCCCAGTCTGATCTGTTACTACACTGGTCGCAAACCACATATGCCCCATTGTCCAGTCCCAGCCACAATTAAAGCTTCCTGAATTCCATACAATTACAAAAATTCCGCCACTGAAATAAAGCAAAATGTGTTATTAGTGCCACTGTGATTATTTTAGTGTCTGTGGGTGAGCCCCCGCCAGGGGAGGATGATCAAGGCTGGGCGGCGTGGGCGTGGTCATACGTGCCCCAGCTGATGGAGGAGGAGGGCGAGGAGGCGGGCGACCTGGGGCAGGGCCGCCGACGTAAACCCCCATCCTCGGTCTTGTCCGTGGGCATGTTCGCCTACAAGATGACAGTCACATTCAAGGTACCATGATAACCCTACATATTCGCACACCATTTGTTTTGGGAAACCCCTAAAAAATAGGGGTTTCCCACAACAAATTGTACCCAAATATATTGTTTTTGCGATAAACCAATACAACCATACCATCCCTAAATATTGTGACACTTTTGTGGGAAACCAGATATGTATATATGTTTCCTGGAATAAATTGTGTCCCAATATTTAGGGTTATTACAGTACGTGGTTCACTTTACTGTGTTAACATCACGGTACTACGCATGCCCAGCGTACATGGACACTATACTGATCACCTATTGACATTTATGTTTTTATTCCTCTGGTATCAGTAGAGCGGGCAGGCATATAGTGTTTGAACTGTTTGTCCATTCGTGTGTCCATTTAAGAAGTTTGCTGGTTCTCCAATCTGCCACCTGGGCATTTATGTGATGACAGTGGACCATCTTGTCGAAACGGTTCAACTGACTGGTAACATAATATACTTATGGTTGATCCTTCCATGATAAACTGTTTAACATGTGTACTATATCTTCAGCATAGCACTATAGTGACTGTGACTGGAGAAAATGGGCTTATGAGTTTTGCGATCAGTGTATATCCAGATCATCCTGTGCCACAGACCATATACATGTATGTCGATATGACTAGATAAATTGGACTTAAGGCTTTTACGAACAGTGTAGATCCAGATCAGCCTGTGCATCTGCACAGTCTGATCGGGATCTGCACTGTTCGGCATTCCATAAATGAAACGCCTGTCACGTTTCTAACAGGCAATATAGATTGTTATCAGGCTACAGGAGTGTACTATTTTATCAGGAGCTACATTGCTGATAAATTCAATAAATCCCATTTCTCCAGTCTCAGCCACATAATTTATATAAGTGACAAAACATTGTAAATCATGAACAACTTCTCGAGAAACTACTACAGGGTACCATGACATTAAAATTGGAAGGATTTGTCAGTTTGACACAAATTTGACCAAGTCTAGCAACGATGATGTGCCGGACATAGCTCTAAAGAAGTCTCTAGTGATTTCCCACTATAAGTTTTTTTAAGAGTTTCTCAAATCACCTTTAATTTCTGTCTGCTAATATCTTCATAAATATAGCAAACATGCATTACTTAGTAACAATACATCCTTCCACATTAATACAATTAGCCTTGCTGCTGATCGTACATCCGTCCGTCTGCCTGTTTATTTTTATTTTGAAAGTTTTTGTAAGAGTTTCTCAAATATGGGTCCTGAGTGCATCGACAGACCACATTTTCAACTTTATGGCTGTGACTAGAGAAGTGGGGCTGATGGGATTTATGAGCACTATAGCTCCTTATCAAATTATAATTCCAACACAAAAATATTTACACATTTCCCTAACATTTGATTGGCCCGTAGCAAGTCTCTGTTTCAAAATTATATTCCAGTAAACTCCCACGCCGAACTACTTTCCGTAACCGTGAGGCGCATTTAAAATAATTCTTAAGAAAACAGAAAATAAACACATTTTCTTGATGAATTTATTTAAAATGCTGGAATTATAAGGAATGAATGGCCTTTTTGTGGAATTTATTGGGGATATAAATTTGGAAAAGTCGCGGGAATACTGGACGAGGCCTTAAAAAATTACAATTTTCGAGAAAAAAAAAAAAATCTTTTTTTTTTTCGAAAATTGTAGTTTTTTATCGCTTCGTCCAGTATTCCCGCGACTTTTCCAAGTTTATACCCCGATAAATTCCACAAAAAGGCCATTCATTCCTATAACACATTCCTGTAACCTGATAACAATCTATATTGCTTGCTAGTAGCATGACAGATGTTTCATGATGGAATGGCGAACAATGCAGATCCTGATTAGACTGTGCGGATGTACAGGCTGATCTGGATCTACACTGGTCACAAAACCCGCAAGCCCCATTTCTCCAGTCGCAGCCACATAATCGATGATCTAGAATTATAATGTCGTAAGTGCCATTTAGAAAGGTGCAGATACCTTATAACACTAGACCGTCAACATATAAGACTGGTCTATAGTTTACTTCCAGGGTTCCACGTCATAACAATTATGATGTGCCTCGCATACCGAAAAAAAAACATTTTTTGTTATTTTCCAAGTTCGGTGACCGATTTATAATACTGACCTATAGTTGACACGATGCCTGATTTCCAGCTGACAGAGCAGATTCGCGAGAAGCTGCACTACGGGCCCAAGAAGATGAGTTTCCGCCCATTCCTGTACATGGAGGTGGAGGGGATGGGCGTGGACATCCTCATTCAGGGTCTCCTCTTCTTCAACGCCCAGTTCGGCATCACAAACCTGCAGATCTACTCCCAAGGTGGCTGTATCTGTGGAGCGGATAGCGAGGAGAACGCCAGGGTAAGATGCAGTCTATTTTTCCGCTGTAACATGCGCCACAGGACTCCAGATAAGGAATTAGTAATTGAGTATTGTCACTGCATCATTTCTGAAGCAATTGGGTACTTCAAAATTTAATTTGGTAAAATAAAATCACACTATTGTTTACACATCAACAGAAAGCAATTATTGAATAGTTTGCTTCGAAATTAAAACATGTCTTGGCATTTCATTAGAATTGTCTCCTTGGAGACAATTCTAATGAAATACCAAGATGTGTTTTCATGGAAAATAAGAAAAATATGCTATATTTGTGGTCTGTTTATTATTTTCTGCAGCATGATAAAAGTACCACAAATTTTTTAATGCTTTTTGATACTCGCTACTTCTGATTTCTATTGCGTATTTTGCAATTTTAATTGGGTATTTAAGCAAATACGCAGCTTATCTGGAGCTCTGGCACCACCTTTTTTCGTTTGCAATATTTCTATGCAGTTTGCTGTTGTTGAAGAATGACATTTTAAAGACATCATGTTCTGATGAATACATGTTTTTTTTATGTAAATATTCCGTTCTGATTATCCCCTCCATGCAACAGGTTAAAACGGGATCGCACCCGTTTGCCCGGCCTTACATGCCTTTGGCTGTTGATAGGCTGTTAAACACCAATAAACAAACAAACAAACATCATGTTCTGCTTATTAATGCATCCTGTGCTTCTTCAGGGTTGTGCCTAGGTCTCACTTTCAGAGGGACAATTTCAGATTTTGGGCCCTTTTTGTAATAAAATAGTAGGGAGATCTTGAAATTTTAAGGGACATGGGCAATTTTAGGTGGGAAAATGTCCCCTGGGCTCGCTCTAGGCTCAACACTGCTTCTTTATATTTTGTTACACTCTTGTCCATGACATATTTAAACAATGAAAATAAGCCATATAACAGTGTTATAATGCGCGTATTGATGTATTTTACGCACTTATTTGAGCTGAATACGCATTAATTTTCAAAAGTGGGAGTACAAAATACTCACAACAATTGGAAAATACTCATTGAGTTTCAAATTGAGGAGTGAAATGCTCTAATAAAGTTGAGCGGCAAAAAGCAAACAGTGTACAGTGTTTGCTTTTTGCTGTTGAAATAAGTGAATGTTGAACTTTTCTACATGTTTAGATCATTTATTCCCTATTTGAGAACGGAAGAAATCAAGAATCCATATGTAAAAATAAAATACACATCAAATTTGAAATCAGGGCGTATAATACTCTTTATCCCGTCAACTATGTCGCTACTAGACGTGAAAAGCAGGTACGTGTATTTTTTCTCGTTCACGTCTAGTAGATACGTCATTATGTACGACGTTACGTCATTATGTGAATGACGTAACACGATAATCTTGTCGCTTCAGAAGACAAACTTATGCATTTTTTAGAGACATTTGAACAACTTTGATGTGGTTAACGGGATAAATAGAATATTATTATAGTGTCATGAACGTGAATAAATATCTGACTCGGCTCGAAATCAGGATGTGCTCGGCAAGCCTCGCCCATCCTGATTTCTCAGCCTCGACAGATATTTATTCACGTTCATGACACTATACTAATATTCTCTCTTTACACACAAATCTTATCTTGAGCGCTGTACACCATCACATGAAATGCCTCAATTTAATCACTGATGTTGCCTTCAAATTTGTCTAGTGTGCCACATCCGGTGCACTCACATTTTTGCCCTATATTTTTCCCATGTGCTTTCCAGTGTGACACTGGCTGCATCTGCAGATTGAACAATTCAATTGGCAATTCCTACTTGTAATGTGGTGGTTGGTTGGGAGTATGCGATGGGTAATTAATAATTTAACGATCAGGATTCATCCTTACCGGAATCCATATCCGAGACCTGTAGCCTATTTCACCAACATTGCAAAGTATACTTATCTAGCAAAGTATACTTTGAGGGAGAAATTTTCAATTTTTGTCGCACCCGCTTGCGGAAAGCGCTATATAGTCGGCACTTTGGCGTACGTACTTACGTACGTACGTACGTGTGTCCGGTTAAAGTTTTTGGTTAAGTTGTTTGGTTAAGTTTTTTGGTTAAAGTTTTTGGTTAACTTTTTTGGTTAAAGTTTTTCGTTATACTATATCTCTGCAACTGCTTTGCCCATTACCTTGAAACTTCACATGGGTGTTTATCATCATCTATATTTTCATTCTACCCTCTCCCCGTGCGGCCCCTGTGCCAAGTCAAATTACTTTGAAGTTTTTGGTTAAGAAAGTTTTTTGTTAAAGTTTTTGGTTAAGTTTTTTGGTTAAAATTTTTGGTTAAGTTTTTTGGTTAAAGTTTTTGGTTAAGTTTTTTGGTTAAAGTTTTTCGTTATACTATATCTCTGCAACTGCTTTGCCCATTACCTTGAAACTTCACATGGGTGTTTATCATCATCTATATTTTCATTCTACCCCCCTCCCGTGCGGCCCCTGTGCCCAATGTCAAGGTCAAATTACTTTGAAGTTTTTGGTTAAATTTTTTTTCGCGCCCGCTTGCGGAAAGCGCGATATAGTCGGCACTTTGGCGTACGTACGTACGTATGTACGTGTTAAAGTTTTCTGTTAAGTTTTTTGGTTAGAGTTTTTCGTTATACATGTACTATATCTTTTTTTTTAGTGTCCATGCCTCGCCACAAGGCGCGACATGCAGGCCGCGGCCATCTAGTTTGGTTAAGTTTTTTGGTTAAAGTTTTTCGTTATACTATATCTCTGCAACTGCTTTGCCCATTACCTTGAAACTTCACATGGGTGTTTATCATCATCTGTATTTCCATTCTACCCCACTCCCGTGCGGCCCCTGTGCCCAATGTCAAGGTCAAATTACTTTGAAGTTTTTGGTTAAAGTTTTTGGTTAAAGTTTTTTGGTTAAGTTTTTTGGTTAAAGTTTTTGGTTAAGTTTTTTGGTTAAGTTTTTCGTTATACTATATTTTTTTTTTAGTGTCGATGCCTCGCCACAAGGCGCGACATGCAGGCCACGGCCATCTAGTATGATAAATTTATTAATTTTTATTATACTGAATTTATTACATTATCACAGCCATTTTGGCTGTGATAATGTAATAAATTCAGTATAATAATTCTGCATATTTTTAATCATGAAAGATATGCAGTCTTTAGTTCTGTATGAAATAATGCATTTCCGGAAAAATAAATGATTACTCCCTCAAAGTATACTTTGCTAGAAAAGTATACTTTGCAATGTTGGTGAAATCGGCTACTGGTATGACCCTCTGGTACGTCTTTGACATTCTTGTATGTGAGAGTTGGACCTGGTTATACGCCTTGTAAGAGTAATCATACCGGTATTAGTTTTAGGGGAAGGGGTCAAGTGACTTTGGTGTGGTATGGACCTGGCACCAGGTCCAGTTATTCTAATTTCAGGCTTGAATATGCAGTCAAACCTGTGCTAAATGCCACCTCCGAATAGCAATTACCTGTCTATAGCAGCCATGCTTTTATTTTCCCAATTATTCAATTACTACATAAATGAACCTGTGGACAAAGGCCAGATTTTTCTATTCACACGGCTGGCCTTTATTCACAGGTTTGACTGTATATTTGTCTCGATGTTAATATTCCGTTCTGATTTTGGGATTTTTCCCCCAATGCAGCAAGTTAAATGCGGCTCGAACCCATTGGCCTGGCCTGGCCTTAAATGGCCTTGGCTGTTGATAGGCTGTTAAAAACCAATAAACAATCAAACAAAATGCTATTGGTAAAATGTGACTAAAGGAAGTTTGGGTTGGGATACTAGTAAGTTATCGTTAGTGTGTGGCAAGGCCACTTGACATCAGATTGGGATATTGTGCATTCAGCACTTTTTACACTTTCTGCCACACAGGTGCCCACTCAATCTGCCCAGTCAATCGTCTGTTGATGACCTTTCTGTTTGTTTGACATTAAACACATTTACTCAAAAATAAATTGGTCGATTGGCAATTGCAGAACAATCTGCTGTTATCTGGAGGGGACAGCCTGCCCAATAAGACGACCACCAACTACATGTGTCAGTCACTCTTCGACCCACAAAGTTCCGAGAATCTGGGAATTCCATCCGAGCGCATTCTCGACTGGGACCAGCATAAACAGGTATGTTGATTAATTAATTAATGGTGCCCACAGGATAAAAATCAAGGGAGACTGCATTTGACACTGAACATCTACCGCGTCCGCTGCAGACTTGTCCGGAGCATAACTCGAACACCCTTTGGAATATTTTCATAAAACTTCACACATTCATAGACCACAGGCCAAATGTGTGTTACTCGTAAGAAAGATAACTCTTGCATCACTAATTTTCGAGTTATCTCTATTTGTTCTCCCCTCACTGATAAGCAAGAGGGAATATAGCGTTAGTCCATGTACGTACGTGTGTGCGTATGCATGTTAGTAACATTTTTCAATAACTTTCAATAACCACTTCACTGATTTTGATAATATTTGGCCACAATGTGTGCCAATGGTTTTATTATTACTTATATATTGCTGTGACTGGAGAAATGGGGCTTATGGGATTTGTGATCAGTGTAGCTCCTGATCAAATAGCACTCGCGTAACCTGATAACGATCTATATTGCTTGTTAAAAGCTTGACAGGTGTTTCATTGCTAGAATGAAGAACAGTGCAGATCCTGATCAAATTGTGCGAATGCACTGGCTGTTCTGGATCTGCACTGGCCGCCAAACGCTATGGAGGTCTGGGGCCCGTTTCACTAAACTTCTTACGACTAAAATGTTCGTAAGTGCAAATTTAAGATCGTCTGTAAATTTCAATTTATGGATTTACATTTATTGAGCATAGGCTTCATATGCAGCCTATGCTCAATAAATGTAAATCCATCAGTTGTTTATAAGAAAATATTGTTAATGTGAAATGTACACTTACGAACATTTTAGTCGTAGAAAGTTTAGTGAAACGGCCCCCAGGTATTGAACGAGCTAAAGTAACTGTTTCAGATATGTATGTGCTTTTAGAAATGGGATATTTGTGTGTTTACAGGTGTTCACAGAACAGTACGGGGTGCAGAAGTTTGGCATGTTCTGGATGGACTACCTGTATGTACTGACCAAGACCGAAGACAGACAGACACACAGTATGTTCCATCGTCATTATATGTCCAGGGATTCCGCTGGCAATCGCCACTTTTAGTCCCGCCGTATGGTGCATATATGTGATACAATTGCGCACATCGTGCTACAAGCATGAAACTTGGCACAATGATACATCTTGATGTACTGAACATTTTAGGATGTAGACCCACCTGGAGAATATCCAAAATGGCCGCCATTTTCAACATGGCCGCCATTCAATACATGCATTAGAAATAATATTCTTAATGTGCGAGATAAAATCGCGTGGTTCGTGATTCCAGCACATAACTTTCTATATATATGCATTAAGAGATAGGAAACATTTTGGAATTGAATCCACCCTAAAAAAAACAACAAAATGGCCGCCGTTTGTAAAATGGCCGCTATTGTATAGCCAATTTTGAGCCACAGGGGCGGCGGAAGCCGACGATTATTGGGGGGGGGGGGCGAAGTTTGGCGACCCGAAGGCCCTATCGTGCTAGGGGGTCCGGGGGCTTGTACCCCCGGGAAAATTTTGAAATCGAAGTGGTATGAATGCCATTTCCTGCATTCTCAGCAAAGTTTGAAAAATATGTAAGACATTTTTGAAATCCAAGTGGTGTGAAACGCCATTTCCTGCATCCTCAAGAAAGTCTGGAAAATGTATTAGAATAATTATATCATTTATTTTCACAAAATTATTGGGGGGGGCACGGGCCCCCCTCCCCACCCCCCCCCCCCCCCCCCCCCCCCCCCGCCCCCTTCCGCCGCCCCTGAGCCCGTGTTAATTTAACAATGCTTATTCAACAACGCTATGATTTTAAAGCCCCCCGCAACGTGTATATTTTACAGAAGCTGGACTGCATCAAACCACTTATTCAACAACGCAATTGATTTTAAAGCCGCAACGTTGTATATGTTTAATCAGAAGCTGGCTGCATCAAACCACCTAAATAAATCACAGCGTTGTTGGTATATGCTTAGCGAATTGGTGACATTTCATTAATCCATAAGTTGTTTCACATCTCAGTGCATACGTCCTGAGTTATAGAAACAATGTAATGTCAAAGTCACTGACAATGGCAGAGGTCGATCAAGCTACAGTGTAGTTACTGTGACCACTGAGAGGAATGAAATGGTAGATGTTGATAAACATAGACCCCCAGCAAAATCCCGACATGTAGATTGGGAACAATGCATGTTGTGCCAGCAAACGACACACGAGGTTCTTGTTTGTCCTGCGGATACAACGCGAACAAATGTTGGAGCTGGCTATGAAACGTTAGCAAGTAATATCGAGCAGTTTTAAAAGTATTCGATGTTTACCCATCGACATTGATGTGACCAGCTTATCACAACCGGATGGTCTACTGGCATCACTTACTCGACAGAGAGCCAAGTGGCACAAAACTTGTGCTAACAAATTCAGTAGTCTGAAGCTACAACGAGCGAAAAAGAGAAGATGCCCAGATGATGGATTTGCAGCTGGTGGTAGTATAGCAAAATTAACACGATCAAGTACTGGTGGAGCATCCGCTGAGAAAGAAAACCTCGTGCTTTTTCTGTGGTGAAGGGTTAGAATCAGGCGGTCTTCGAAAAGCGTCCATGTTTCGTCTTCACAATCGGGTGAAGAAATGTGCGCGTATCTTAGACGACAGTTTGCTGTTAGGTAAACTAAGCACAGGAGACATGATGGCGCAAGACGCTGTATATCATGTCACATGTGTCCTTTCACTATACAGGAGAGCAAACAACGCAAGTACTGGTGACCAAGAAAGCAATGATAACCGTCTTCACGGCATCGCTTTTGCCGAGCTGGTGGCATACATTGAAGATGCTAGAGCAGAAAGCGGTGACACACCACTCGTGTTGAAACTAGCGGATATGTCCAAGCTGTATACAATGCGATTAAAACAGTTAGAATCTAATGTATCAATTAAGGTACAAACAACACGTCTCAAAAACAGACTTCTTGATCAGTTTTCCAGACATGGAGGCTCATAAGCACGGTCGCAACGTTTTGCTCGCATTTAAGGACGGGATTGGTATTGTCCTAAATGCATCACATGGCCAGGACTTTGATAATGACGCAGACATTCTAGCGAAAGCAGCGTCAATTGTTCGCAGAGATATGTTTAATATGAAATCCACATTCAATGGATCGTTCAATGTAACAGTCAACTGGAATCAGTTCCATTGTCACTGTCAGCATTGGTTGGGATGATCATGGACGGGCCGAATATCAAAACCCGGTCTAGCAACGAATGCGCCTCACAAGCAACTCTTTCTACAGCAAAATTGTTGTACTTTAACAGCACAATACGCCGACGCGAAGGTTCTTCTTCAAAATATCACAGCAAATCACGAGAACCACCTCTTCCTATATACACAGGTCTCCTTGTACACGCAGAAACAAGAAAACGTGGACTTGTAGACAAGCTATATGATCTAGGATTGTCCATTTCTTATGACAGAGTACTATCCATATCCACAGACATGGGAACTGCAGTATGCGATCAATTTCAGAAGGATAATGTTGTGTGCCCACCCAAACTTCGCAAAGGTATTTTCACTACAAGTGCAGTTGATAATATTGACCACAACCCATCATCAACTACAGCACAAGGGTCTTTCCATGGAACAGGGATATCACTATTTCAACATCCTACAATTGACTGCCCTGGAGAATGCAGAGACGTGGTCGTCCTTCGTCCGTCTGAGACAGCAACACAAATGACTATATCGGCATTGCCTGAGTCATACACAAGTGTGCCACCCGTTATCTTACGGGAAAAGGAACCGACAGTACCCGCCGCCAGTGGAGCGCTCAGAAGAAGTGAGTATCCAGTCCTATCACAAAATATGACACATCAGTTTCAGTGGCTCGAGCATACAAAAGAAGTATGCCAAGCTGTAACACATGAAGAACAAGACATGGAAATGACATGGGCAGCTTACCATGCATCAAAACAAGCAACAGCTGACCTATTGGCAGATGTGCCGATAAACATTAGTGCGTTGCTTCCTCTCTTCCAGGAAGAGGCGAAATCGCCTGCAATGATACGGCATGCGATGAATGTTATACACAAAGCCGTACAGTTCCTAAATCCAGGCCAAACACCTGTCATTGCATGTGACCAGCCCCTCTATGCTGTCGCCAAATTAATACAATGGAATTGGCCAGACACACATGGAGAAGACAAGTTTGTGATAATGTTCGGAGGTCTTCACATCGAAATGGCAGCACTGAAGACATTAGGAGATTGGTTACACAACAGTGGATGGACGACAGCTATTTCAGACGCCAACATTGCGTCATCTGGCTCAGCCGAGTCATTTATCAAAGCTGCCCACGTGACACGGACCCGACACGCGCATCAAGTGACAGCCAGTAGTCTGTACATATTGATGCACAGCGCATTCTCACAGTATTTGAATAGTGTGGAAGATGGTGAAGATGCGTTGTCATTCGATGAGTGGCGGGCAGTCAGTGGCTCAAATAGTCCCCAGTTCATGTATTGGTCGATTACACTGGACTTTGAGTTGACAGTGTTGGCATTCGTTCAATCTATTCGCCAGGCAAACTTTGACTTGTACAAAGAATCGTTAGCCAAACTCATACCCTGGTTCTTTGCTCTGAATCACACACACTACTCTAGTTGGCTACCCGTACACCTTCGCGATATGCTCGCACTTTCTCACACTCACCCAAATGTCGCAGCAGAGTTTGAAGCCGGACACTTTGTAGTGCGTAAAACCCACAGCCTATTCTCGGCAATAGCCATTGACCATGCGCACGAGCAAAACAATAAATGTGTCAAGGGTGACGGAGGAGTTATAGGCCTGACAGAAAGTTCTGCAGAGCTTCTGCGGTGGATGGTAGCAGGTCCTGAAGTTGCCAGAGCTATTGGAGAGTTTGAAGCAACACTGATAGATAACACGCGCAAAGGCAGCAACACAGCTAATGTGCGTCATCACGAACAAGTGAAAAGTGTCCAGACGACCTTTCAAAAACAAGTACTTGCACTTTGTGGAGTCATTGAAAAAATGGGCAATCCATTCATGGATGGAAGTGGGATCTATTAGTTTTAGACACGAGAGACATAGTCAGTAATGATGTAATAAGCACTGTCGAGAAGATCCAAGAGGCAGGGAAAGAACAGTTTGTACACTTTGTTGACAATAGACTAGGAACACGAACGGTGTCCTCTTTCAACCAGTCAGACGAAACAAATCCCCTTGTTTGGTTCTATACCATCAAGGACAGTGTCACACGAGAAGCAGCAAATTGTGTCTTTGAAAAAGAACTGTGCATTGTTCTCTCAACTGTACGTTTCGTGTCGGGTTCGAGGCGGAGATCTTGATGAGTTTTTTTGTCATGAAAATCAGGGATATCCACCGGCTCTCTCAAAATTTGGACAAATACGCACTGGGACAAAGTCTGATCTTGTGCACTGTTTGGAAAAACTTGTTGATGTTCAAGAGAGTGCACCTGATGTTGAAGCATTACTCCTAGATGGTGCTGCCATTGTCCATATAGTGAAGCCTGGGGCATCGAAGACTTTCCATGCTTATGCACATGATGTCTTCATGAAGTATATCAAGTCACAACACAAGCATGTCGACAGGATTGACATAGTCTGGGACAGATATGTTCCAGACAGTCTGAAAGCAGCCGAACGCACTAGACGAGGCACAGGCACAAGGCGTCGTGTTTTGCCAGACAGCAATGTACCAAGCAACTGGGAATCTTTTCTGAAGTCGGACGAAAATAAAGACCGAGCTGTTCAACTACCTGTCCTGAAGTTGCCACGACTGAGGACCACGACGGAAAAGAATTAATATCCACATTCAGCGATACCGTCCTGTGTAGCAGAGACAGAGACGTCACAGAATTGTCACCATGTACACACGAAGAAGCGGATACGCGACTTCTAGTACACGCAGCTGAATGCGGACGACATGGATTCAGCCGGCTGATGATTCGAACTGTCGACACAGATGTCGTAGTTATATGTGTAGGTCTTTTTCGAGAGTTGAACGTCGCTGAACTCTGGATTGCATTTGGAGTTGGCAAACACTTTCGTTACATCCATGCCATTGCGGATGCATTGGGTTCGAACAAATGCAGAGCTCTTCCAGTATTCCACGCGCTCACTGGGTGTGACCAAACGTCCTCCTTTGCTGGACGAGGGAAGACTACTGCATGGAAGACATGGATGATGATGATGGTGTGACCGACTCGTTCGTCGCGCTGAGTACCACACCAACTGGTGCCACGGTCAAGGAGAAGATGCCGTTCATTGAGAGGTTTGTTGTTGTCATGTATGACAGGACAAGTACATGTCAGACAGCGAATGAGGCACGCAAAGACTTGTTCACCAGGAAAGGGAGGCCTATTGATGCTCTTCCACCAACTTCCGCCACCCTTTTTGAGCATACCAAACGAGTGGCCTATCAAGCGGGTCACTGTTGGGGACAGTCATTAACTCCACGTCCAGTCATTCCGTCACCATGTGACTGGGGATGGAAGAAATCTACGGCCCAAACATGGGAACCAATATGGACCACCCTACCCGAAGCGTCGAAGGTCTGTCAGCAGCTCATCAGGTGTGGATGTCAATCGGTGAGGGGATGTGCTGGTCGTTGTAAATGTGTCAAAGCATGTATGCAATGCACTGCATTGTGTAAGTGTGGCGGCGATTGCGAACGTGACTAGTCATACAAATAGCAATAATGATATCCACATGACAAACAAAGACAGCGTCATGCGATTTTGCAGACCGCTGAACACCACTACCAGACAAATGGTGTTATCCCGTCCGTTCATCTGTGTCATAGGATGTGCCCAAATAGGCACAGTAAATGGGGCACATACACAATGGAAAGTCAAACGTGTACACTGTCAGAATGAGAGTAATGCTCAACGACCAACAATGATAGTAAAATAATAACAGCATTGATGGAATGCTTGTAGAATACAATACTTGTTATCGAGACGATAACTGAATACAGAGATCCGCTATATTTACCTAGTATGACCATCACAGATAAACAATAGACCACAAGTAGTGCCATAACCCTTGGCAGAAACACATCACAATACATAATTACCTGAAGCATAGTAAATAGTGGACATAGCATTTACAGTTCGTGTCATTTAGAAATTGGAATTCGATGCCCTTCTATAAATGGCAGCCATCTTGATTTATATGAATATTTACTCATGAAGCAATAACAGTACATTAGCTTACTGTCATAAATGAAAGATTTTCAAATATTTTACGACAATTATGTTGAAGAACGCATGTATTGCTATTTTACCTCGAATTTGGCGGCCATTTTGAAAACTAGTCACTATGTTGACATTTATCAAAAAAATATAATTTACACTTTGTTCTATACCTCTTATTATCCCATATGTGAAATTTTCAAGAACATGATCGACAAATTGGCTTGATAAAATAATTTTTAAAAATTACTGTATAATTTATGGCGGCCATCTTGAAAATGGCCACCATCTTGATTTTTTCAAGTGGGTCTCATCCAAAAAAAATTGGTTTATATATTTCTATAACTGTGCCAAGTTTCATGCTTGTAGCAAAATGTGCGCAATTGTTTCACGGATCTGCCCCACTATTTCGCAATTGACTGTGAATAGAGAAATAGTTTCTGATCATATAGCAGATTCCTGTAGCCTGATGATTATTTATATTGCTTCTTCGAAGCATGACAGGTTGTTCAAAGATATGGAATGGCGAACTGTGTAGATGTTGATCACAGGTGGAAGACTCGGACCTATGACACCAAAAAAAATGTCTATTAAAAAAATCCCATTACCCCACCCACTTGGTCTCGTACAGTACCATCTTCTATATAGAAAGGTGATAAACAATATGGCTATTATAGAAAGAGCCCTCTCTTTTCCGACTCACACAAACGCAATAAACATCAATTAAATGTATGACTTGTGTCTCTGGCAATCGAAAAAGGTATAAGGTGTGTGAATATACTCACTTCAAATCGCTGTTTCCAGCATTTATTCAGTTATTCGCATTTTGCATACCCCATCCAAAGCGAAATTTGCGTGTACGAAAGAATCTCACACAGAATTGGAGGCTGTCGGACGTGGATTATCTGTCATATTTGGCCGATAGCTGAACGCCAGCTCAAACTAATGTTGTGCACCATGACCATATACATTAGAAACTCCAACCATACAAAGTTCGTCCAATTGTGATCGTTCACCGATCTAAAAAAACACCTTTTTTTCTAAACAATTTGTCAACCTTTAGCGTCATTTACGGAAAACATCACAGGTTCTGTAATTATTTTTTTGTGAAAAATCACATGTCTTCTAGGGTACAAAATCACATCGCTCGTCTCGTGTTTTCCAGAGTAAATTTGTGTCCGACTATTCATGGTTAATACGGAACTCGTTATTTTGCAGGTAGCACATCGTCTGTGTCCTCCGTGGACAATACCGCGCTGTTTCTACATGAGAACTCGCAGTCACGGTTTGTGATCGGTCAGTGCCACCTGAACGTGTCGAGCACCACCGTCCACCGCATACAGAAGTTCCTCAGCTGTGCCTACAACTACGACTACGAGCCGTATGCCAGGAAGGAAGTGGGTACGTGGAATTTTCATAGTCTAGTCGACTCTGTTATTATACAGTGGAACCTCTCCAAATCGGACACCCTGGGAGGTCCCCAGGGCGTCCGGTTTGGAGATGTTCCACTGTAAATCAGACATGTTAGCGCTTTATGGCACTTTCTAGTGTTTTGCAATCATGAAATGTCATTGTAATCAGAGATAACAGAGATAACAGTGAAACGTATCTAAGGTAAACATCTATATTTTCCCAAGTGTCCGGTTTAGAGGTGTTTTACTGTATCCCCAGCATACGAAGTATGTCGATGGGTATATAATGTTCGTATTTCCGTCCATTCGTCTATAGCATTTGCATTAATTATTTCCGGTACAACGGTAAGTGGGATTAACTTGAAATGTCATATACCTCTTTATCTTCTTTCATATCATTCTATAGTCCACCCATGCGGATTTCATGCCTGAGGTCAAGGCCAAAGGCATATTCACACAACATTTTCATGTGTTCGAAAGTGGTTGCTAAAAAGTTGTGAATTTCAGTTACATTTACAGTAAATATATGATACCAGGTAAAGAAGGATGCTTTGGTAAAATACACTACCTATCATGGCCGAGATCGAGTATAGCTTAGCCTTAACCTATCCACCATCTTTATTTTGAGCATGAAAATTGCATGTGACTGTGAATGGAGAAATTGGGCTTATGGACTTTGCAACCAGTGTAGATCCAGATCAGCCGATGCATCTGCAGTCTGATCAGTGTCTGCACTGTACATTTCATCATTGAAACATCCATCATGCTTTTAACAGGCAATATAGATCCTTATCAGGCTATGTGAGTATGCTTTTTGATCAGGAGCTACGTTAGTTACAAATCCCATTAGCCCCATTTCTCCAGTCACAACCAAGTAGGAGACACGCCATGTGAGTTTGTACCTAAGAACAGGTGAAATATTTTCAGAAACTGGGATATTTTCTGTAAATGACGTCGAAAGGTGACCAAATTTTCATAGCAAATGTGCAATTCCATTCACCGTTTGTTATGGGAATTTCGTCATATTTCGACGCCATTTACAGAAAATATCGTAAATGTTGTCGCACATCTTACATCAATAGGTACAAAATAACTTGGCTTGTCTCAAATATATCCATCTGAACGGGTTGCGTGTGAGCGTCAGGAACTCCGTGTGGTGGCCTGTTCTTAGGTACTCCCTGTTCTTAGGTACAAAATCACATGGTTTGTCTCATATACGGTTGAAACCGTAATCATGCGACGTGATTTGCATCCACAGAGAGAGTGGATGAGGACCGTCCCCACCCGACTGTGGAACAGCTACAGTCACTGGAGGAGTTTATACCGACACGCACGTATCATGTGACCCTCCTGCAGCCAATCATCTCTGTCCTCTCCGCTGAGCATGAGCACTGTGACGTCGCCAAGAAAACATACAGGTCAAGGGGCAAAGGTCACAAGGTAATTATCCAAGGATTTAATTTCTAGATTTGTGTCTTCCCGAAATTATAAAACTTTGTTAGCAAGTTATCAAAATCAGATTGATTGGCTGAGACTGAGCACAGCCCAGCCTCAACCAATCAAACTTCCTGATTTTATGCATGAGAACTGAGTATCAGAAAGTTTGATAATCAGGGCCTAGATTTCATTCGTAAACCAGGGCTTATGCTTAGAAAACTTTCTGAGCAATTGAGCAATTTAAATTTATATTGAAAATCATTAAGTGAAAGGTGTTACTAACGTATGTATGTACGTACGCACAGCTCAGCCTTGACCAATCAAAACTTCCTGATTTTGAGCACGAGAAAGTAAGTACATGTTGGGCAAGTTTTATAACCACTGGCCCGGATTTGACTGTTAAACCAGGGTCTGTACCTATGAAACTTTCTGAGCATGTTCCAGGGCTCCAGTTAAGGTGCGTTATTTGGAGGTAAATTTCTTATTTCTCCATGAAAAATGGCAAGTTGGGAGTGCTTTAGAATCGTCTCAATGAGACGATTCTAAAGGACTCCCAACTTGCCATTTTTGATGAAGAAATAATAAAACTTCACCCCAAGTTGGTCAAATTACTCACCTTAACTGGAGCTCTGGAAATTTGTGTCCGACTGCACGCAGTTTGATTTATAGCTGCATCTGAGCACAGCTCATCCGCAGCCAATCAAACTTCCTGATTTGACGCATGAAAATGGAGTCTCCTTATATTACAACTTTGGATGTGGGAGCCCAGGTGTGCTCAGAAAGTTTTATAAGAACGGGCGCTGTCATCATTACCTTGCAGGAGAGAAGCAGTGGCCACAGCCCCACCCTGTACCCGCTGTTCGGCATTCAGCTGTCCTGCCAGAGGTTTGACCTTCAGACGACCTCGCCGATGTATCCACGGAAATTGGTGCAGCTAGTGAGCACGATAGCCGGTCCATCGAGCAATCTGCTGCACCACTGTCACTACCACATTCAGATGAAGGTAGGTGATTTAGTTTTGTTACCTATGTGATTGCAAGGGGGCATATTGCTCTCATGAATATGTCTTGGAATTTCATTAGAATTTCTAATGAAATTCCATGACATATTTATGATTCTCTTAAAGGTTTTGTCCGTCTGCATGTCTGTCCGTACGTATGTTAAACGTACCTACTTATGTACATACGTACATCTGTCCATCCGTGCCGGGTCATTTACGTCAAAAATATTGTCACACTGTCTCCATCATGGCATAACTTGAATATTACTGATGGATTACTTCACACAATATTCACACAATTGACACATGTGGAAATGTGCGACACAGTCATGAAAGCCTTTCTGACCTTTATTTCTTACCTTTGCAAGGTCTTTAAAACACTGAGCCATGTTTTTACAAGAATATGTTTGTAAGAGCTTCTCCATCACGCCATTACTTCAATCATACTAGATGGATAACATTAATATTCGGAGACTTTACACCCACGTTAGTGAAACATGGCGGCCACAATTCCAGCGATGACGGCGTTGTAATACTACTAGTAGTAGTATGTGTATAGGTGTCAACAATTTTGGATGTACGTCCAGATGTTGAATATCTCTTGATCCGTTTGTCGGATCATTACCAACCTTTATCAATAGCTTCCTCACATTGACGGCTATCCACCCAGTGTCATCCGAGTGACCTTGGTGACCTTGACCTTAGTGGGTGACACACTCGCCGGCAATCACCGTGTCATACTATCCTATACAGGGATTCCGCTGGCGATCGCCACTTTCGAAATTGGTGATAAAAATAAACAATTGGCCAAAAAAATTACAATTTTCGAAAAAAAATAAAATAATCGATCGATAATTGTAATTTTTTATCGCAAATTTTTTGAAGTGGAGATTTTTTTATTTTCCCCAGCGGAATCCCTGCTATACCAGACAAAAATGTGAAAATACCTAAAAACACTGCAGATAAACAATGTAGATCCAGATGAGACGGCTTGTAACAAGCCGTCTCATCTGGGTGTACCATGTTTATAAACATTTTCATTGAGGTTTAGTGGATTGGAAGGATTGTGCCAAAAATGTCATTGATCAGTTTCTGCTCATTTTCCAAGTTACCGGTAATCAATTTCTGCTCCAGTTGTTTGGTTTCCACGTTGGCCTGACGACCGTAGACGTGGCGGGAGTGAGGTCCCCTCTACAGACGGTGCTGCCCCCTACCAGCGGGGCCATGTACACCAGCCGCCTACTGCTGCCCATGTATTGGTGAGTGGTTCTCGTCTCTATAATTATGTGGCTGTGACTAGAAATGCGGCTTATGGGATTTGTGTCAAGTGTAGCGTCTGATCAAATAGCACACTCCTGTAGCCTGATAATGATCTATTTTGCTTGTTAAAAGCATGACATATGTTTCATTGATGGAATGGCGAACAGTGTAGATCCTGATCAGACTGCAGATGCACAGGCTGATCTGGATCTACACTGATTGCAAAACCCATAAGCCCCATTTCTCCAGTCACGTTGCTGGGACGTTAATCTCATTCACTTCTACTTTTCGCAATTTTTATACAGCCACCTACTGTTGCCCATGTATTGGTGTGTGAGATATACCTCGCTTGTCAACTAGCCTAATTGTAATTTGTTTTATTGGCAATTTGTGTACAGTAACGTTTCTCTAAACTGGATTAACCATGACCCAAGGTTCGAATAAAAAAATTGAAATTCACTTTTAAAATCTACATACCATTAGGATGTCACATACCAGGTATGAAGCCAATAGATATTAGCGTTTAAAAGTTTTACTTCTTGCAAAACAAAACTGTGAAATTCCAAAATGGGGCGATAATCCATGACACAGGTTTCGATTAAAAATAATCTATATACCATAAGGAAACCACATAGCTAATATGAACTATGCAGCTATTATGGTTTAAACGTTTTAATTCTTACAAGGCTAAATTACAAAATTGAAAGTCCAAAAGGGGGGGGGGATAATGCATGGATTTATTGATGATGTTAGCACCTGTTTCTGCTTGAAACGATCACAATTGGACGAACTTTGTATGGTTGGAGTTTCTAATGTATATGGTTATGGTGCACGACTTTAGTTTGAGCTGGCGATCAGCTATCAGCCAAATATGGCCAGATAATCCACGCCGGACGGCCTCCGATTCTGTGTGAGATTCTTTCGTACACGAAAATTTCGCTTTGGATGGAGTATACTAAATGCTGGAAACAATGATTTGAAGTGAGTATATTCACGCACCTAATACATTTTTCGATTGCCAGAGATAGAAGTCCTACATTTAATCAATGTTTATTGTGTTTGTGTGAGTCCGAAACGAGAGGGCTATTTCTATAATAGCCATATTCTTTTCCACCCATCTATAAGAGAAGATAGTACTGTATGAAACCAAGTGGGTGGGGTAATGGGTTTTTTGTAATGGTCATTTTCTTTGTGTCACATGTCCGAGTCTTCCACCTGTGACTGGGACCATCAAATAACTCAGCAAGCGCGATATGTTGGCTGTGGCCGTCTAGTTTTTCCATGATGTGACGATTTGGCATATTGGTATCCATTCGTTATCATTTTCTTACCGTACATACTGTGATTCCAGGAAGAACTCATACCTACCCAAGATGGAGCGAATATATGAGTTGCCTCAAATCTCTCTCAACATAACCAAGGCCTGGCTTCTCGTTGTCATGGAAGTGGTGTCGTCGTGGCAACAGCAGTCTCCAAAACCAGCCGACATCTTTGCCAGTTCTCTCATGGATGATGTCTTCACATCAAATGGTAGATAGTGGGTGGCAGGTGTGAGAATTTGATGGGTAATTTAACGATTGGAGTTCATTCTTACCGGAATTTCGACTGGAGACCTGGTTTGGCCCTCACATACGTCTTTGGTATTTTGTATGTGACAGTTGAATCTGGCTATACCCCTTATATGAGTATTACGGTTATTCGTAATTCTATTTTAGGGGCAGGGACCAAGTGACTTTGGTGTGGTATGGACCTGGCACCCGGTCTGGTTATTCTAATTTCAGGGCTGAATATATTTTTTCTCGATGTAAATATTCCATTCTGATTTTGGGATTTTCCCCCCAATGCAGCAGGTTAAAATGGGATCGAACCTGTTTGCCCGGCCTTACATGACCTTAGCTGTTGATAGGCCGTTAAAAAACAATTAATAAACTAACAAATGGTAGATAAATATATAAATCTGGTTGTAACTGGAGAAATGGGACTTGTGATGGTCTATGTGAACAGTTCAAATCCATCAGGATCTGCAATGTTCATCATTTGAGATGGGTTTATAGTCCAGTGGTAGAGCATTGGACTTCAGTATGGGAGATTGTTGGTACAAATATGAGACACGCCATGTGATTTTGTACCTTCGGACATCTGCATATTTTCATTAAATATTTTTCATAAATTAAGTAAAAAGTTGTGCTCTGAAAATGTTGTCAACTTTTGATGCCATTTGCGGAAAATATTGTAAATTTGGTAAACATGAAATTACGCAGATGTCCGAAGGTACAAAATCACATGGCGTGTCTCATATATGTCTTTTGGATGCGACTTGAAGCCGAGGACCTGTCCGTAAGACCTTTTTGTTGCTGGGAAATTAAACCATACCATCATTTGTCATCACTCGGTGAAACATCTAACATGCTTCTAACAAACAGTAAGATTGTTATCAGGCCTGCAGGACTCCGATAACGGTCACCAGCTAAACTGACCAAAAATGTCATAAGCTCTAGTTATTTAGTCACAATCACATGTATGGGGTGCAGTTAAAATGTTTGCGGACTTTACTTATATCTTAAGGACAGCTGAAAAACATGTTGGTATCTGATTCATTTATAGCCATCACAACACATTGGTTGCATGAGTTAACTGTAACTGATACATACAGAATACGAGTCTAGTGCCTTTTGATAACAAGTTTGTCAGTCAAGGCTGGAAAATGCGTAGGAATTCCGAGGCTTGCCTACCTATTCCTACTGTCTGTTCCACGTTTTGCTGCCGACGAACTTTTGGCTATTACGGTAAACACATTAAATCTAGAAAATATTTAAAAGTAAGTACTTTTTTATCAATAACAAAAAAGTCACCCTCCAAAAAGAAAAAATGATTTTATTGCATAAAAACGATTTTCCTATGGAAATTTAACATGGGGGCTAAAAATAGATTTTTTGAAAAATATTTTTTTTATTTATGGACCGATTTTCAAAATCTAACTTTTGTTTTCTTAATTACATCATTTTCAAGTTATCTCGCTCGGAGTCAACTTCAATTTTTTTTCGTTTTTTGATCCTTCAGTTTTGGAAATTGACTCCCCATGTTAAATTCCCATAGGAAAATCGTTTTTTCTCAATAAAATCAATATTTGATGGAATTTTTAGATTTAATGTGTTTAATGGCCAAATGTTCGTCGGCAGCAAAACGTGGAGAGACAGTAGTTGAATTTGATATATACTTTCATAACATTTTGAACTCTCTGGTCCGTCGGATGAGACTTTCAACCGAGGTCTCATCCCTACATGATCATAGCTGTTGCTGGGTCATAAAACTTGTTCACTTTCCCTTTTTGTGCCAATCAGAAGAGGAGACGGGGGGAAGCATGCCCGTCCTGGAGCTGTCTATGAGTGGGTTCGAGATGAAGACGTGCAGGAACGACATCGTCCTTGCATACTCTGGCACTGTCTCCTCCGTGCAGATGCAGATACATACCAAAGGTACTTCACTTGTTCGGGGGTGGTAAAATGGCAGCTGGATGTATTTTTTGTACAGTCAATAAACATTTGTTATTCAGTGATCTGCAAGTTAGCCTCATATTAATGAATGGCAGTCAGCATAGCCCCTGATCAGACTGTGCGAATGCACAGTCTGATCTGGGGCTATGCTGGTTGCAGACATTGTAAGGTACCCTTTTATGCTCCACCACAATAGTTGCGTGGTATTTAGTTTTACCTTTGTCAGTCTGTACCGTCCATCACAAGGTAAGAGTTTTTGTGGCTTGTATCTTCAATACTATGAGGCCTACAGCCATCATACTTGTACACTATAATGAGCCAGTGATGTGCATCGCAACCCACTGGCAATCAAGTGACCTTGGTGTGACCTTAACTTAAGATCGCAATACAATGTATTTATATCGTTATTTCCCTTAGTTAAAGTTTTTGTTTCAGCTTGTTTGACACAGTTTCTAGTCTCATCAAGGGGCTGAATTGTATGCTGTACCTTGATATTATGGATGTTCAGATCAACACAGTCTGATCGGTCTACACTGTTAACAACCAAAATTAAGTACCATTGTTTCTCCAGGCTATTCACATTTGTGACTGTATCTGTAAGACACTGCAAAGAAATGCTTGTAGTCTCCATCACAACAGGTGAAATACGGGATCTGACCCTGCTAACCTGGCCTAAACAAAAGGCTGTTAACCCTTTCAACACTACAGGTCTGTATAGTGGTATTGGAAAAAAGTGTAGATCCAGATGAGCCGGCTCTCAACAGGATTTGCACTTTTTATACGCCCATTTGAAAAAACTTGACGTATTATGTATTCACCTTGTACGGGCGGCGGGCGGGCACAGCTTGTCCACGCAATAACTAGAGGTCTACTTGACGGATTGTAACCAAATTCGGTGTACATGTAAGTGTTTATCACGGCAAGACGAAGAAGCCTATTGATTTTCAAAAATTTCTTATGACTTATCTCCCCTTGACTGCCATTTTTATTTTGTATACATGTTTATCAGGGCAAGATGAAGAATCCTATTGGTTTTGAAAAATTTCTGATGACATATGCTGTTGGCAGCCATTTAAAATTTATCACTGTATCATTGTCCACGCAATAACTCAAGTTTTACTTGACCGATCGTAACCAAAGTTCGCATACACGTTTATCACGGCAAGATGAAGGACCATCTTGGTTTTCAGTGAGTTATCTCCCTTTGTTGACTGGCCTTGCCTCGACGGGCGTATATTGTGACCTTCGGCACTCTTGTTGAATGTAATTTTCATATATTTGAGAACAAAAAGACCCCCTTTTCATAAATGGATTAGTCTGACAATAATTTTGTGATGGTTTGATTGGTTGCAAAATCAACATATCAAAATCCATTCCAGTTACTTAAGGGTGAAAGGGTCAAACACTAAATAAAGAAATGCTTGTAGTCACATGCATTCCAGATGTTATAGGTATGTTGTAACTTTTTTATTGTCATAAACACTCTAGTCGGTGCTTTATCAATGCTAGCTCTCTATTTACAGAGGGTGGCAAGATGTGTGTGACGCCGATATTCTGTGGTCCCACGAGCACAGACGCCCTCCACACGACCGACTGGCTGCGACAGGATGGAGATACTCTTCTGAAGGACAACAACGATTGCTTCACCTTCACCTACCAAGTTCCACAGAAATCTGACCACGTCGAAGGTAGTGTGTCCACTAATGTCACAGAGACTGCATGATAGTCCAACATGTCATTGTATCATCATGACTCGATGCTCGATGTAAATATTCAGTTCTGATTTTGGGATTTTCCCCCCAATGCAGCAGGTTAAATCCGGGATCCGTTGGCCCGGCCTTAAATGTGGCTGTGACTAGAGAAATGGGGCTTATGGGTTTTGCGATCATAAGACTGTTAGCCATTCCAGCAATGAAACACCCATCAAGCATCTAACGCGGAATATAGATTGTTATCAGGCTACAGGAGTGTTCTATTTGATCAGCAGCTACATTGGTCACATATCCCATAAGCCCTGTTTCACCATTCACAGCCACAAATGACCTTAGCTGTTAATAGGCCGTTAAACACCAATAAACAAACAAACAAACATGACTCAATGGTGATACAGTGATGTTGTTTGATGGTTTTCAAACAAGTCTCCTTGCAAAAAGGGATGGAGTGTGGCCTAGAGGTCAGGACATTGGACTTCAAAACCAGAGGTTGCGAGTTCAATCCCCACCCGAGTGAAAATACTTCATAGTATTTCCATCCCACTGGTCTTTCGGATGAGACTTGAAATGGAGGTCCCATCCTTGCATGACCATAGCTGTTGCTGGGACGTTAAACCCTGTCACTTTCACTCTTTGCAACATTCCAATGTGAATATATTTTCACAGGCAGCCCACTGCATTGTCCCAGATTAGCCTATGCATCTGTGCAGTCTCATCATGTTGTTGTTCAGTATTCAGTTTTACTGCCATCAACAAAAGGGTTACCATAATAACCCTAAATATTCATACACAATTTAGTCTAGGAAACACATACATATCAGTAGCCGATTTCACCAACATTATGTATAATTTTCTAGCAAAGTATACTTTTGAGGGAGTAATCATTTATTATTCCCGAAATGCATTATTTCATATAGAACTAACAACTGCATATATTTGATGATTAAAAGTATGCTGAATTATTATACTGAATAATAAATTCAGTATACCGGTAATAAAAATTAATAAATTTATCATAAAAATGAAAATTTCTCCCTCAAAGTATACTTTGCTAGAAAAGTATACTTTGCAATGTTGGTGAAATAGGCTACTGGTATCACAACAAAGAGTGTCCCAATGTTTAGGGTAAGTATAGTTGTACTCATCTATCACAATTTCAATGTATTTCGATACAATTTGGAAAACAAATGTGTCCGAATATGTAAGGTTATTACGGTAGATCCTAACTAAGTTGGGTAAATATTCATCAGTATCGGGATGTATAATTGTTCCAAATTACTTTTTTGATGATGCTCAAGTTCTTTTAGTTGTTTAGTTGGATGGCCATAGCAATCATAAATGTGTATGTGACTGGATACATTGTGCTTATGGGATTTGATAACAATCTACATTCCTTGCAGGACATATGTTTCATTTTTCAAATGGCAAACAGTGCAGATTCTGATCAGACTGCGGATGCACAAGTTGATCAAGATCTGCATTTTTTGCAAACCCATAAGCCACATTTTCACAGGTCACTGACTGAGAAAGGAGATATTATAATGTACAAGGTGCATGATCACGTGGTTACAACAACAACAACGTCGCCCACTCCAAAGTAAATATTATTTGATATTTTCCTTAATATGCAACGGATTTTGATGAAATATGGCGCAGCAAACGCGTCTTCATGAGATGCATTTGGTGGTCCAGGGAGTTTGCCACAGACTTATGTCGTTTTTGCAAAGAATCGATTTCTATGTCCGAGACACGGAAATCGATTCTTCGCAAAAACAACAGAAGTTTGGGCGAAAATACAAATGCACCAAATGCAGCTTAACAAGACGCGTTTGATGTGCCATATTTCATCAAAATCCGTTTTATTAAGGACAATATAAAAGAATACGTACTTTCAATCGGATGGATTCTGGAAGTTTCAGTATTTGTTGTTGTTGTTAGTACCACGTGATCATACACCTTGATGTAGCTGGTTGGCCATATTAGTCTTAAAGGTACATGCCCACTCAGTAGGCACAAAATGTTCAATGTAGGAATTAAATAAGTGTATAATTGTGTCTGACACTATTCCACCAGTTCTAAAAATTACGAGTGGCCGCTATACATCATTACCCCACGTATTGATTGACATTATTATACATTTTATATCAGACGTAAATTTGACACTGATATCAGGGGTCCAAAGTTGATAACCGTGTTTCACTACTATTTATTATCTGTATTTATTTTTTGATGTGCAATGATCACATTTTATAATCTTTTGAAAATATTATTTTTTCAGGTGACTCATTTAATTAGTTTAAATAATTATGCCTCATGTCTCATTTGTATACGAAAATAGCCTGATACCAACGCGAGTCATTATCAGTAAAATAATTATTACTAAATGATTATATCTGTATAGCGGGCACTTTGATTTTTGATCTGGTGGAACAGTGACACAATTTTTCACTTTATTATTTAATTCCTATAAAGAACAGTTTGTGCCTACTGAGTGGGCATGTACCTTTAATCCTCAGACTGTTGCACACAAAATTTGTCGTCTGCTGGTGATTTATATTTTGCCTTCTTTCTCAATAAGTTGTTTTAGACAGCATAATGGAATCATTTCCAATGAAAATGATTCTAAAGTGCTGTCAAAGCATGTTTTTGATGAGAAAAATGTAAAATAGAGAATAAACAGCAGACAACAACATTTTATTCAGCACTGTAAAGGTTAATGACACATAATTATTTAAAACATAAACTCGATATACATGTACATGTACTGATAAAATTAATTATTAAAACTAGAGAAAAGTCAATGGCGCGCCATCACAATATACCCACTTTTCCAAATGTTAAAGTCTGTAATGGGGAGATAATCCATGAGCCGGGAACCAAATCTAAAATAAGGGTTAAATATCCATTGCATGTGTTGCAGCCCCCGCGGTTGTCCTGATCAACATGGAAGGACTCGCCTGCTGCCTGGACCCAGTGCTGCTGGCCTGGTTCGATTACACCCCCACACAGAAATTGGTTCTGTCCAAGGATAAAAAGATAGAACTAGACATGGAGCTCGCCCTGGCTGCATCCCCCTTGCAGGGAAATATCTCGCAGAGTAAGTTATAAATTACACCCCCACACGGACAGTGGTTCTGTCCAAGGATAAAAAGATAGAACTAGACATGGAGCTCGCCCTGGCTGCATCCCCCTTGCAGGGAAATATTTCGCACAGTAAGTTATAAACTCCACCCCACACAGACCCCACTCTTCATAATGGTCAAATTACTTTGAGAAGTTTGTAAGTTTCTTTACCGCGCCATGACCTTCATTACACTAAAATCGACACTGTTGGCACACGTCGTCCTCAATTTCAAGTTGCATATTCAACATGAGAGTTTTATCAGAGTCGTGTAGACATTGTCACATGCTGTACAATGTACATTTACCTTCCAGTATCCCAGCCATCCAGTGGGTCTACCCGCCACCACACGGAGTCCCTGACCTACACTCGCAGCCCGACCACCGAGCCGCCCTCCAGCATCCCGGCCCAGCAGGCAGCAGGGGATGCCACGATCCCAGTTAGGCCCAAAGGCTGGGGCGAGAAAATGGCCGCTATCTTCCCACTTATACGGCTGACCCAAGTACAGGTACTCACAGACTTGTCAGTACGATCAATCTCCAATTAACCCTTTCCCTGATGGAGACGACTTTTCACGCCTCTGCAGAAGATGTCTTTTGAAAACATTGTGGGAAAAGGAGAAATTGCTTGTAACAAGCAATTTCTCCTTTTCCCACAATGTTTTCTACTCTATTAGATAATTTAACCATCATTTGACCCAGCATTTGGTTCTCTTATTCAGATGTTTTCGATTTGGAAGAGTCGAAATATCGCAAAACAGGGAAATGGTTAATTTGAATGTGACATATAGGGCCAGGTGTTTTCATCAATATTATATTGTACATATTTTCAGTTTCTTTTCACACATGTCAGTATATTAATATTAAACTAATTAATTAATTACTATATCACACTTCAATAAGATAATTGTCTATATATGAGACAAGTCATGTGGTTTCGTACCTGAAAATATCTGCGATATCTCACGAAATGTATTTGAAAATTTACAGTATGTTCCACAAATGATGTCGAAAGTTGATGAAATGTTCAGAACACATGCGGAATAGAATTCATTTGTTATGAAAATTTTGTCAACTTTTGACAACATTAATAAAATATCACAGTTTTCTGTAAATAGTTCTCGTGAAAAGTCGCACATCTTCTTAGGTATAAACTCACATGGGTTGTGTCATTAGCCTTCCTCTTGACAGTCAGTTTGCAGGTGTTGCTGTTGAACAGTAGCCGATTTCATCAAAATTGCAAAGAATACTTTTCTAGCAAAGTATACTTTGAGGGAGTAATCATTTATTTTTCCCAAAATGCATTATTTCATATAGAACTAACCGTTGCATATATTTGATGATTAAAAGTATGCAGAATTATTATACTGAATTTATTACATTATCACAGCCAAATTGGCTGTGATAATGTAATAAATTCAGTATAATAAAAATTAATAAATTCATCCTAAAATTGAAAAATCAAAGTATACTTTGCTAGAAAAGTATACTTTGCAATGTTGGTGAAATAGGCTACAGAACTTGCACTGTAGACTAGTTACTTCCAGTGGTTACATATTAGAGATTAGATGTCATGTGACAACCTGTACTGCTCTAATCCGGCATTACGATCATATTGTTATGGGTTTGTCAATAGGATAACAACCATGTTGCATATGATAATCTTTACTGACATATTTAAAAACATCATCCATGTTGTCTGTATGTGACGCCCAATGTTGGCAAACTATTATACAGTTATTTCATGTTTATTCTGGGAACAATACAAACTACTCTCTCTCTCTTCTCTCTTCTCTCTTCTCTCTCTCTCTCTCTCTCTCTCTCTGGAAAAGTCGCAGGAATACTGGACGAAGGCTTTTGCAAGTTTATATCCCCGATAAATTCAACAAAAAGGCCATTCATTCCTTATAATTCCAGCATTTGAAATAAATTCATCAAGAAAATGTGTTTATTTTCCGTTTTCTTAAGAATTATTTTAACTGCGCCTCACGGTTACGGAAAGTAGTTCGGCGTGGGAGTTTACTGGGATATATATTTTGGACAGACTTGCCAATCAAATGTTAGGGAATTGTGTAAATATTTTTGTGCTGGAATTATTACCCAACCTGTACTGTACTGTTTGGGATACAATGAAAGTGAATTTGGGATGGGGCACATTGACCGGCCAATATAAATTACTTTTATTTTATGCTTAATCTTTCACAACATCAATGACGTCACGTACAGCTACGTGACGTCTTTATGTACGTCATACACATCAACTTGATTTCCAAAATGGCTATGCTATTCAGCATTGAGTGAGTAGCACTCTGTTGACGGAAATGGAAACAAAACTGCACTGGTACTCGATTTCTACCGTTCCTGCCATGAGCTGGATGTTGGAAACCAGCGATCATGTGATACACATACATCAAGATACAAATCACATGACTAGAACGGTTCTATTGTCAGGGGTGAAAATACTATTCCACGGAACTGTTGCCCAGGCGCGTGAAATTATTTCCCAGACACGTCAAAATCCAGGGTATTGGTCAAAACTGTGTAATATCAACTTATATAGGGAGCTGGGTAATAGTAGAACATAGCGAATGAATAATAACATTTAGCCTTGTCAGTGACAATGCTTCTTGTGGTACAAAATAGTATTGTCTGTTTCATGAAAGCTGCCCAAATGTTATGGCTATATAAACAATGCAAAAAACATTTTCCCATGTTTAATCCCCATAGACATCTTCACAGAGTGAAGATGTCTATGGGGATTTAATATGGGGAAATATTTTGTTCTCATTTCAGAAATAGTTGACGACTGAGTTTCAATATTTAACTTGTTTTCTTAGATCATTTCGAAGCTATCTAGCCAGATTTCAGAGTCAATATCCAATTTATTTATTTTTGGGCTCTTCCCCCAGCTCCTCCACCTCCTTTTCCTCCATGTTAAATTCCCATAGACAAATCAATTATTCGTAATAAAATCAATATTTGACAAAATTTCACAAAATAAAATAAAAATTTAATATTATCGAAAATAATATTGTTTTTGCATTGTCTATATGGCCATAAAATTTGGGCAGTTATCGTGAAATGGACAGTAGTATTTCTGAAGGAAACACTTCTGAATATATTGTGGATGAGATGCATGTGCAATATTTTCCCAATTAATCACACATTTCACTTTGTATCTGTCGCTATCACAGGTTGAAGTAAAGAAAATCTGTGTGTTCCTGTCACATTCACATATCCCGTCACCAGAGCCCAGCCTCAGTATTCCCCAGAACCTGCAGCAACTGGCAAGGTCAAGGTCACTGCCAGACTTGATTGTTGTGTGCCTGCCACACGTCACTGTGCAGAGTGCGGGCCTGAAGCCGGTGGCGTTCCTGCAGGAAATACCCATCACCAGCATGGAGGGGTCACTCGTTGGTATGGGCTCATGTATTGTGTATTTTGGACATTGTCTGCTACATACCAGAAGTGAACGTCATCCAAATGTGCATTTCCTGGACTCGTATTAGCCAATTAAATCTCCGTTTTCCCATTTGCAAACGTCAAAACCGTTTTCCGTTTTCTGTTTTTTTTATCCAATGAAAATCAGGATCCAGATGTACACTGTTCGCTATTCCGCCGTGCATTTACCAACCAATATAGGTCATTTTCAGGCTATATGAGTGTTCTATTTGATCAGGAGCTACACTACTGTCTGTTTCACGAAAGCTGCCCAAGTTTTATGGCTATATAAACAATTAAAAAACAAGATTTCTTTTGATAATATTAAATTAAAGGAAAAATTAAGAATGAGCCTTCTTTTTATTTCGTGAAATTTGGTCAAATATTGATTTTATTGCGAAAAAACAATTTCCCCATGTGAAATCCCCATAGTGAAGATGTCTATGGGGATTTAACATGGGGAAATTTTTTTGAATTTTAGAAATACTGGACCGATTTTCAAAATTTAACTTGTTTTCTTAGTTAGATCATATCCAAGCTATCTAGCTAGGATTCGGAGTTAATTTCCAAATGTTTTCGTTTTTTGACTCCTCCCACACTCCTCTACCTCTTTTTCCCCCATGTTAAATTCCCATAGAGAAATCAATTTTTCGTAATAAAATCAATATTTGACCGAATTTCACGAAATAAAAAGAAGGCTCATTCTTAACTTTTCCTTTAATTTAATATTATCGAAAATAATATTGTTTTTGAATTGTCTATATAGCCGTAAAATTTGGGCAGCTTTCGTGAAACAGACGGTAGTCACAAATCCCATCAGCCCCATTTCTCCAGTCACAGCAACTTATTGGTTTGAATGATTGACCATCTGACTACATGTATATTCATGTACTGTGTATGTGTCCAAGAGACTAGATTCCGGATGGTTCAATCCTCACTGTAGACAGAAAAATACTTTCATATCATTTCCATCCCACTAGAACATTTGTATCATATGTGTATAATTCCAGCACAAACATATTTACACAATTCCCTAACATTTGATTGGCCCGTAGCTAGTCTCTGTCCAAAATTTATATCCCAGTAAACTCCCACGCCAAACTACTTTCCGTAACCGTGAGGCACATTTTCTTGATGAATTTATTTCAATTGCTGGAATTATAAGGAATGAATGGCCTTTTTGTGGAATTTATCGGGGATATAAACTTGGAAAAGTCGCGGGAATACTGGACGAAGGCCGGAAGGCCTCGTCCAGTATTCCGCGACTTTTCCAAGTTTATACCCCGATAAATTCCACAAAAAGGCCATTCATTCCTATAGTATGACCTAAGCTGTTGCTGGTACGTTAAACCCGTTCACTGTCACCTGTTTAGGAGACAAGATCCCGTGGAATGTGAGCATGCATCACTGCTCCGTCTACACGGTTCACGGGGGCCCGGCCCCCGCCCCCGCCCCCGCCCTGAGGTTCCTGCCCCTTGTGAAGCCTGTGACAGTTACATCCACTGTGGGGCTCAGCTACAAGTACACGCCCCTCACCTCGGACAACATCACCGCCCTGGGCCTCTGTCTCCACACGGACATGCACGCCGTCACCGTGGCCGCGTCACATGACCAGGTAGTTCGGCTTGTCACTCTGTTAGGGTATATGTGTGAATGTGAGAGACAGGAGAAAATGGGCTTATGACGTTCGTGTCTTCTACTGTCTGTTTCACGAAACCTGCCCAAATTGTACGGCCATATAGACAATGCAAAAACAATATTCTTTTCGATAATATTAAGTTTTATCAAAACTTAAGAATGAGCCATCTTTTTATTTTGTGAAAATTGGTCAAATATTGATTTTATTGCGAAAAATAAGTTCTCTATGGGAATTTAACATGGGGAAAAAAGAGGTGTAATATTTTGAAAATCGGTCCACTATTTCTGAAATTAGTAAAATTTCCCCATGTTAAAATCCCCATAGACCTCTTCACTGTATGGGTATTTAACATGTGTAAATTGTTTTTTCGCAATAAAATCAATATTGGACCAAATTTCACGAAATAAAAAATAGGCTCATTCTTAAATTCTGCTATAATTTAATATTATCGAAAACTATATTGTTTTTGCATTATTTATATAGCTGTAACATTTGGGCAGGTTTTGTGAAACAGACAGTAGGTACTGATTTACCCTGTACTGACACATACCTGTAGCCTGTGGGCCATTTCACTCACTAAACTTTGTACAACCAAAATGTTCCTAAGTGCGAAGTCAGGATCTTCTGGAAATTTCACTTGATGGATTTACATTTATTGAACATAGGCTGCATATGCAGCCTATGCTCAATACATGTAAATCCAATAATTGTTTACAAGAAAACAGTGTTCATGTCAAATTTACAGATTATCATAATTTTGGACTTTTAGTCGTATGAAGTTTACTGAAATGACCACCTGATACAGATCTACTACAGGTCCTATACCTTTTGATAAAAGTAAATGACAAACAGTGCAGACCATGATCAGACTGCTCTGAATCTGCACAGTCTGTACTGCACACTGTTCACAAATGCATAAGCCCCATTTCTCCAGTAATAGCCATAAATGTGTGTATTATATATTCAAGACAGCAATGTTATTGTGTAGCTCGGATTACTGCTTCAGTGACACTAAACTTTGTAGGATCAAAATATTCGTAAGTGCAAAATTATGGCAGACGGTAAATTTCACATTAACAACGTTTTCTTGTGAACAATTATTGGATTTACATTTATTGAGCATAGGCTGCATTTGCAGCCTATGCTCAATAAATGTAAATTCATCAATTGAAATTTACAGACGATCCTAAATTTGCCCTTACGAACATTTTAGTCGTACAAAGTTTAGTGAAACGGGCCCCAGATCAGTAGGATATGACTCAGACTGAGACTCAGACTGGGTTCTATTCTAGTTTTGTAATGAGGAGTTCAATTTCATACCCATGCGACAAAGCATATCTCACTTTTTTTCTGATTTGTGCTTTTGCCGTTTCAGGCAAGTTATGTGTTGTAAGATTGGACGCTCAAAGCTTTGTTCAGTGGTAACTATAGCTACAATGACCGTTAGTTTTCTCATAAACATGTTGCTGGGATGTTAAACCCATTCACTTTTTCTCATAAACATAAAAGTTAAAATATTCTATTTTTGTTTTCCAGATAAAGTTGTTAATGGACGTGTCCAGTGAATGCCTGAAGTTAATCACAAAAGGTTTCAGCATGGTTGGTGAGTTGATGAAGCGTCTTGAATCACACGATCACAAAGTCTCTGGCACAAACCTCAAACCTCCAGCTGTGCCGACGTTACCACGGAAACCAGCCACAAGTACGACCTCCCTGACAGAAGCGGAGGGCATGTTTACGGAGACCTCTGACATCACTTCCTTGGATACGAGCCCGAGCAGGGAACTGGAGATCATGGAGGATGTGGGAAGCGGCGTCAGGCTATCGCTTTGGTTACAGTGGACCGTGCCTCGCTGTGAGATGATACTGTACACACAGGGAACAGAAAGTGAGTTTTTCCTCAACGTGGAATTAATATCGGGGATAGTGTGTATGTTTGCTCAGGTTGATGTGGTATTTTATTTGTGGCTGTGACTGCCAAATTGGATCTGTGACAGTGTAGCACACTCATGTAGCCTGATAATGATCTGTATTGCTTGTTCGACAATGTCCAGCCGTGGGTAAATGTTTGCTATTGCATGAGGCAACTGTTTGACCCACAAGGCTGTATGCCGCGTGTTCAAACAATTCCCTAGTGCCACAGCAAACGTTTACCCACGGCTGGACATGGTTACATTTCCGCCGGAAATATCGTGTAATTAGAGCATACAGTCAAACTTGTCTTAAGCAAGCGGCCATGGGAAAGTCCAAAATTTCTTGCTTAACACAGGTGGGTGCTTAATGGAGGTTCATCTTGGACCGACTTATAAATCCATATAGATTTATATGTACAATTAATGTACAGTCAAACTTATGTACATTTTTTGAACAGATAAATATAAATGGAACTAGTACAGTTTATAGGGAGAAATAAAATTTCATGTTTCAGTAAGAATGTATTCAGAAATAAACAATAAACCCGTTATGGGCATTAATCAGAATACATATACATTTTTTGTTGCGCCCGCTTGAGGAAAGCGCGATATAGTCGGCACTTTGGCGTACGTACGTGTGTCCGGTTAAAGTTTTTGGTTAAGTTGTTTGGTTAAGTTTTTTGGTTAAAGTTTTTGGTTCAGTTCTTTGGTTAAAGTTTTTGGTTAAGTTTGTTTGGTTAAGTTTTTTGGTTAAAGTTTTTGGTTAAAGTTTTTCGTTATACTATATCTCTGCAACTGCTTTGCCCATTACCTTGAAACTTCACATGGGTGTTTATCATCATCTATATTTTCATTCTACCCCCCTCCCGTGCGGCCACTGTGCCCAATGTCAAGGTCAAATTACTTTGAAGTTTTTGGTTAAGTTTTTTGGTTAAAGTTTTTGGTTAATTTTTTTGGTTATGTTTTTTTGGTTAAAATTTTTCGTTATACTACATCTCTGCAACTGCTTTGCCCATTACCTTGAAACTTCATATGGGTGTTTATCATCATCTATATTTTCATTCTACCCCCTCCTGTGCGGCCCCTGTGCCCAATGTCAAGGTCAAATTACTTTGAAGTTTTTGGTTAAGTTCTTTGGTGAAAGTTTTTGGTTAAGTTTTTTGGTTAAAGTTTTTGGTTAAGTTTTTTTATTAAGTTTTTTGGTTAAAGTTTTTCGTTATACTATATCTCTGCAACTGCTTTGCCCATTACCTTGAAACTTCACATGGGTGTTTATCATCATCTATATTTTCATTCTACCCCATTCCCGTGCGGCCCCTGTGCCCAATGTCAAGGTCAAATTACTTTGAAGTTTTTGGTTAAAGCAAATTACTTTGAAGTTTTTGGTTAAAGTCGGCACTTTGGCATACGTACGTACGTACGTGTGTCCGGTTAAAGTTTTTGGTTAAGTTTTTTGGTTAAAGTTTTTTGTTATACTATATATTTTTAGTGTCCATGCCTCGCCACAAGGCGCGACATGCAGGCCGGGGCCATCTAGTCTTATGTATCCATCAAAGTATATGTTGTGAATCTCATTCTACCATCTGGTAGAGGCAGTTCCACAAATATAATTTGGTGAAGAAATAAGAAAAATATGTAATGTTTGTTCATGGTATGCCTTCCTTCAAACTGTACATTATTTGTAATGTAATGCTTCAATATTGTTTTCTTGTCATAATCAGAGATGAACTCAGCTTTACGCTTTAATGTTTGCTGAACTTGTGTTTTACCGACACCAAATTCCTCAGCAACTAGCCGAGTACTTTTCCCACTTTCTAAAAGCTTTATGACTTTAACACGGTCATCTAACGTCAGAACTTTTCTCTTTTTAGCAGACATATTGAAGGTCTAAATGGCGAAATTTTGAACTTGTTACTGTAACAATATTCAAAGAATGGAAGGATTGAAAAAAATATCCAACATTTAAATTGGCTGAATTCTATAATTAAAAGGTGGATTTGGGTTAATCGTGCTACCAATTAAAATTTAACACCTTCATTGACTAACAAACAAACGACAATTATTCTGCTGTGTCGATCGTCATACCCAGCTTAATTGTTGCGATATAATTCCATCCAATTATCTTGTTAAAATCATGATATCCAGTGTTTACTTTAATTTCGAATACTCATTGATCTAAGCGGCGCTTAAGTCAATTAGAAATGCCAAACAGAAAATGCGTCTTTGTGTTAAATTGTTATTGAGGTCCGATAATGTAAATACAATGATAATGTAAATACAATATACACAATAGAATGGATTATCAAACAAACGTTTAATAATTTGATGGGTCAATCGCGTGTTTGTTGTTACAAGATGTACCAGTTCGTCAGAAAACCACCAGTTTGTCTGGCGTATGTAGTACACACAGAATAATATTGAATAATACTGTGCACACTTATCCGGGTCAACGCTGGTTGCAAATATCAAGTTGTTGACCTGTTCTGCAATGTGGTTTAACCTAGAGAAATGACGGGCACTGTCAGCGTGTAGGCAATTTACGATCGATAGTCTAATGTCTGGAGTAGACGCATAATTTCATTATCGGCAAAGTTGCTGAGAATGGTTGCTAAAATGAGGATTTCGAGGACGATTTTGGACGGCCGTTATTTTGGTTTCATTATCGGCAAAGTTGCCGAGAATGGTCGTTAAAACGAGGATTTCTAGTCAAAATGGACGATTTTGCCTGGCCGTTGGCCGCGTTAGACAGGTTCACGCTTAATACAGGTGCATTTTAGAGTAATTTTCATTGCGGGGGGGGGGCGGGGGGGGGGAATAAAATGGCCGCTTAACGGAGGGAGACGCTTAATACAGGTGGCCGTTAGTACAGGTGCGACTGTATATGCAGTAATTTCGGTACTTTGATGATCCGTTCCATTCAAACAGCTAATTTACACATACATATTCCCGGGCCGCAGTACACATCTCGCGATGCAGGTGCCCCATCCTACGCATCAATTTAAAAATGTCAGTGCGACCATTGTGAACTGGTCTGGTAACGGAATGGCGCGTTGTAGTAATGTCATGAGACACATGCATTACGTAGGTGTTGGCTTGGCCCTGAAATGAGCATTGCCTACACGCATGGTCAAACAGCATGTGCATTGCGTTTGAACACGGCTGTGAGCAGTGTTGAACAACGGCAGTCATGTAACAATATATGTTGATAAAGCTACTTTGACTGTTATAGTAGAGCAGATAATTGCAAATTTCAGGAGAATCGTTCACTTCCGGAAACAAGCACCAAAATTGGCACACATACTCCTTGGGGATTGCTCTTTTGATAAAACCCGTTAGCCACCTAAAATTTCAAGATGGCTGCCATTTTTCAAGATGGCCGCCATTGAATATACAGAAACATTGTATTTCGCAATAGAATCGCAGATACTTGTCCTATTTGAATGATCTTGGTGTCAAATAATACATTTTCGACTATGTAGAATCTGAATTCGGAACCATTGACTTACTCACTGGCTTCCTTGTACCATATATCAGTCATGGAATCCTAATATTTTGCTATATTAGAGGTTCATGTTACGTCGGATTTGGCTAAAATGCATGATAGTGTATATCGTAGTAGTGTTAGATGTTTAGTATGTGTAGCATCTTCCTGTACAAGGCTTCAAAACATAAGTTACGCATATAGTGGCTTTAAAAGCTGACCCCATAGGCGCCGCTACCATAATTAGTTAATTACGCAATTTATGCAAAAGCGTGAAAAAAAATCCGGTATTATTTTTTGTTAAATGTTATGTCCTACCGTAATGATATTATATATTTACAGTGTACACTTTTGAATGATAATACTAATAATGAGGCCCTTAATTTGTTTACACATGTCTACAACTGTTACTTGTTAATTGTTTGATGATTCATAGGGCATGTTACCCTCTACCTTAAATATGACGTCAGACGTAGTTGACGTCATACAAGTTGACGTCATAACCTTGTGCTGTTTTGATTGACAGCTATACGATAACAACGCCATGATTTAAATCCTGGTTGAATATATTTCGGTGTGATTTTTGGTTAAACGATAACAATGCCAGATTTTATATCACAATATGGTTACTGATTCAAATCGCTAGGCAGATCTACGGCAGTCAGGTATATAGTAGATTAGATTACAAGTCTACTGCATCAACAAAATGTCCACAGCTGTAAGCGAATAAATACCCCCATCCCGGAGTATTCATTGGTCAAAGTGGTAAAAGGATAACCCCTCGGCGTTGATTCACTGAATACATATAATTATCAAACTGTGATACCTTGATTGCCATTCGCCAAGATGGCAACTACAGATCCAGGACCGTCTAAATTCCGGACTGACTGGAGCAAGTGTTGTCTTTGCCAGAAGAAGAAGAGTGAAGAGCTCAAGACACCACGAGCACAACAACCACAAGAACATGATGGCTACACTATGATTGCGACTAACATTCCCCTCTTTCACGCAATTAATGAGATGCCTCTTGTTCTGGATCGAGCCAGACTTGATGATGGTGGTGGCATTGAAGAAACTCTGAGGAAGAACACGGCGCAGTATCACCAAAGTTGTCGCCTTATGTTCAACAACATGAAACTGGAGAGAGCCAGAAAAAGAAGAGCAGAGAGTGCTCAGCTAGTAGAATGTCAGACCAAGCTTCGTAGAACCAGCCTTGAAGGCCGAACGTGTTTCATATGTGACAGAGAAGCCCCTTCCTCTAAACTCAGACAAGTTATGACGATGAACCTCAATAACAGACTTAATAAATGTGCCCAAACTCTGAATGACGGAAAACTTCTTGCAAGACTCAGCGGTGGAGGAGATGCTATTGCACAGGAGCTCAAATACCATTTAACATACTTGACTGACATGTACAATAGAGAGAGGACGTACCTCAGAGTCACCAAGAGACAGGAACGTGCACCCGAAGAGGATGCCTACCCACAGGCATTCTCAGAGCTAGTGACATATCTAGTGGAGACCACCAGATCTGGTGATGGTCCTGCAGTCTTCCGACTTACAAACATAGCTCACATGTATGCCCAGCGCCTGAAACAGCTGGGTGTTGATGAACCTGATGTCAACTCCTCAAGACTGAAGGAAAAACTGCTATCAGAAATACCTGAGTTGGAAGCTCACAAGCAGGGAAGGGATATTCTTCTGGCTTTCCAGAAAGATGTGGGCTTGGCCTTGTCAGAAGCCTCTTGACTATTATAGTGAAGCTATTATCCTTGGCAAAGCAGCTAACATCTTGCGAAGACATATGCTGGACCACAAGTCCACGTTTGATGGCACCTTCCATGAGGGTTTGGCGCATCAAAGACAGATTTAGCAATTGCTCAGCTGCTTCAGTACAACTGCTACACAAGGTACAAAGAAGGAGCAGCAACTCACAGACACTCCAAAGACAGAGAGACCACATTCCCTGTTTACATGGGGATGTCCGTCTACACAAAGACCAGAAAGAGATCGTTGGTGGAAATGCTTAACGAGCATGGCATCAGCATTTCATACGACAGGGTGCTAGAGATATCTGCACAGCTGGGAGATGCAACAGTCACCAAGTACGTGGAGGATGGGGTGGTCTGTCCACCAGTTCTGCGAAGAGGGCTGTTCACCACAGCAGCCATGGACAACATAGACCACAATCCCACTGCAACGACAGCGACCACTTCTTTCCATGGAACCAGCATCTCTGTTTTCCAGCACCCAACCAAAGAAGACAAAGGTGAAGAGCATGGACAGCTGAAGTTCGGAAAGGAGAAAGTGAAGACAGTTCCAGACTCCTTCACCAATGTCCGGCCCGCATTTTTCACCAAGAAGAAACCCTCTCCTCCCCAGAGTGGTGTGAGACATCCAGACACCAGTCTGCTGAGGCCACAACTGGTAATGGAGTATGTGTGGCTGGAGAAGGTCACTGTGGCAGATGGACCAGTGGATGTGACTTGGTCAGCCCACCATGCTTCACAGAAGAGAGGAAAGCCATTTGAAGTCAACATTACATCACTTCTGCCTCTGCTGCGAGATCAGGCCCACTCGGTTGCTACAGTCAAACATGTGATGGACAAGATCAAGGAGATAGTAGCATTTCTGAACCCCGGTCAGGTGCCAGTAATTGCTGCTGACCAGCCAATATATGCAGTAGCCAAGCAGGTCCAGTGGCACTGGCCTGAAATCTACGGTGAGGACAACTTCGTCATGATGTTCGGAGGCTTGCATATTGAGATGGCGGCACTGAAGTCCATTGGAACTCTACTCAAGGACAGTGGTTGGACAGGAGCCCTCGTAGAGGCAGGGATATCATCTCCTGGGACCGCATATTCATTTCTGACATCCTCGAGCATCACTAGGACACGACAGGTGCACCAGATAACAGCATGCAGTCTGTACAAGCTTCTGAAGGCAGCCCATATGGACTACTCGAAAGAGACAGATGAACAACCCGAAGAGGTGCCTAGCTTCGAAGCTTGGTGTGAGCATCGCAAACTGCAAAGTCCCCAGTTTCATTTCTGGTACATGGTGCTGTCAATGGAACTGGTGATCCTCTTGTTGATCCGATCATTCAGGGAAGCCAACTTCTTCCTGTACTGTCAGTCACTGGCTGAGCTGATACCGTACTTCTTTGCCAACAACAATGTAAACTATGCACGGTGGCTTCCGATCCACTACAGAGACATGGTGACCCTGGAACAGAAGCATCCTCAGCTGGCTCAGGAGTTCCAGAGTGGAAACTTTGTTGTACACAAATCGAGCCGACAGTTCTCAGCAATGGCTATTGACCAAGCTCACGAGCAGGCCAACGCTGTCATCAAGGCAGACGGGGGTGCGATTGGCGTGACTGAAGACCCATCAGCACTGAGAAGATAGATGATAGCTGGTCCTGAAGTCAGCCACTTGGTTGCACAGTATGAGGTAGCATGTGGGATCAAAGAGGGTACTGAACACACCAGCCACCATGAGGAGACGGAATGAGCACAAAGAGTGTTCCTTGAGAAAGTAGAAAAGCTCTCACAAGCCATGAATGATATGAGCAATCCTTTCCAGGAGGAGAGTCGGGACCTGTTATCACTTGATACAAAGGATATTGCTCACCACAGTGCCGCCGAGCTGATTCGCACACACCTTGAGAAAGGCAAGGTCCGTTTCCAGGAGTTTATGAAGGGACTGGAAGGGGAAGAAGAATCCACTTTCTATGAACCAGTCAAGAAAAACAGGGTTGACTTTTTCCGACAGGTACCAGCCTCTCTTGACTCTTCAAAGCAAAATGTGCTGAAGGAAGACTGTCAACTGTTCTCCAAGCTGTTCATATCATGCCAGAGCAGAGAGTGTGACTTGAAGGAGTTTTTCCGTCATGAGAACCAGTCACATCCTGCTGCCCTCAGTGATGGTGGAAAGCTCCACACCTGTCAGAAATCCCACCTCACTACCATTCTTGAGAGCCAAGTTAAAACCCCTGAGGCAGAGCCAGGCGCCGACACCATCATCATTGATGGTGCAGCATTGGTGAGAACAGTCCTGAAACTTCCTGAGAGAAAATAACAACAAAGCTGAGCTGTTCAACTTTCTGGCTGATAATATTGCGCGTGTTGTCACACCAAATGTAGTTATTGTGACCAAGGAAGAAGATGCTGTCAGCAACCACACTATCAATTTGGCTGGGGTAGCACCCTGCAGTCATGAAGAAGCTGACACGCCAATCTTTGTGCATGCCAGGCATGCAACAGAAGCAGGCAGTGTTCTGCAGGCACTTCAGGAGCTAGGTCTGCAGCAGCTGTGGGTTGCCTTTGGCCAAGGACAAAACCTGAGGTGGGGTCCTGTGCATGCCTTGTATTGCACTCTTGCAGAAAAGAGCAAAGGGATGCTCTTCTTCCATGCCTTCACTGGCTGCGATATCGTTTCAGCATTCCGTGGCAAAGGGAAGAAGTCTGCTTGGCAAACCTGGGACGTTTGTGATGAGGCTTCCAGTGTCTTCAGCAAACTCAGCCAGTACCCACCGGTAGTGGATGATGAAGACCTGGAGACCTTGGAAAAGTTTGTGGTCATGATGTACGACAGATCCAGCACAGCTAATGATGTCGATGATGCGAGGTTGGACATGTTTGCTCGGAAGCAGAGGCCGTACGAAGCCATTCCTCCAACCCGAGCAGCACTGAGGGAGCATGTGAAGCGTCCTGCATACCAGGCGGGCTGCATCTGGAGTCAGTCAACAGTACGTGAACCAGAAACACAGACTCCTGCCAACTGGGGCTGGACCAAGAAAGGAGATATGTGGCAGATCGTTTGGACAGAGCTCCCACCCATTGCAGAGAGTTGCCAGCAGCTGACCAAGTGTGGATGCAAGTCGGAATGTTGCGGTCGATGCAAATGCTACCGCTTTGGCCTGACCTGCACGGCACTGTGCAGTTGCAGATGCGAGGTTTAGAAGTGTTGTAGTGTACTCATCCAGGCAACAAGACAATAAGTGACAAACAATTATAGGCCTACTGCCTACATGTACATCCAATAATATATCGGACTGATGATGCCTATGATATGGGCACTTTTTACCCTAATTATGTTTCCGGGACTGATATTATGGTACAAGGAAGCTAGTGAGTAGGTACATAGTTCCAAATTTGCATTCTACATAGTCAAACATGTATGATTTGACACCAATATCATTCAAATAGGACAAGTCATTGAGATTTTATTGCGAAATGCAATATCTCTGTATATTCAATGGCGGCCATCTTGAAAAATGGCCGCCATCTTGAATTTGTTGGTGGCTAACTTGTTTCATCAAAAGAGCAAACCCCAAGGAGTATGTGTGCCAATTTTGGTGCTTGTTTCATTCGAATAGGACAAGTCTTCGCGATTTTATTGCGAAATGCAATATATCTGTATATTCAATGGCGGCCATATTGAAAAATGGCGGCCATCTTGAATTTTTCGGTGGCTAACAGATTTTATCAGAAGAGCAATCCCCAAGTAGTATTTGTGCCAATTTTGGTGCCTGTTTCCAGAAGTGAACGATTATTACAGTTATCTGCTCCACTATTAGGTTGCCAAGGTAATGTGGCACTATTTGAACTACACCATAACGTGTACTTGTTCATGTTCATGGTTTTGCAGGTGTCAAGATCAGCCTTGTGTTGGAAGATATAGCGACATCAGTGGACGTCCAGGACGTCTACGCCAAGGTCAAGGTGAATGTTGGCTCCGTGAACATCAACCACTTCTGTAGATTAAAGTAAGAATATATTTATGTCGAGCAATAAATGTAAAATATCAAATTCCTAACAGTTACAAGTATTTTGTCATCAATTGAGTGTAATAAGCAGAATACGTCATAGTGGAGTAATAAACATGTATTTCTGTTGTCTGCTTTGTAATATGTTAAACCTGAAATGCAACATGCATCTATTATATGTTAAGTTTTACTACCACATATGTGGCTGTTACTGGAGAAATGGGGCTTATGGTATTTTCGACCAGTGTAGACCTTGACCAGCCTGCGCATCTGCACAGTCTGGTCAGGGTCTGCACTGTTCCGCCATTCTGTCAGTGAAACGCCCATTATGCTTCATACAAGCAATTTATATGGTAATAGCAGGCTACATGGGTTAACCCTTTCAACACCACAGACCTGTATTGGTGAAATATGGGATCTGACCCTGCTAGCCTGGCCTAAAAAAGGCTGTTAACCCCTTGAACACTACAGGCCTGTATAGTTACTATTATTAGTAGTATTGGCCAAAAGTGTAGATCCAGATGAGCCGGCTCTTGACGATCTCATCAGGATCTGCACTTTTTGGAAGTAATTTTTGAGAACAAAAACACCCCCTTTTCATAAATGGACTTATCTGAAAATCATTTTGTGACAATTGGATTGGTTGCAAAATTAAGACCTGGAAATCCATTCCAGTTACTTATGGGTGAAAGGGTTAACCAGCATATCAGGAGCTAGATTGGTCACACATGTCATAAGCCCCCATTTCTCCAATAACAGCCACATGTAAATCTGATACTTTTGGTTCAAAATGGTGTTGGAAATTGGCTAATTTTTATTACTGAACAAAATTCTAAAAGATAGATGTAAAGTAAAGCAATTTTTTAACCATAGCATATTCCTTTCCAGAGAGTCTACTGCGTGGGAAAAAGGTCCATATGAAGGCATACTAATGAGTTGCCAAGGCAACCTGTCACATGACACACACATCCTGACAACCAAGCTTTGGTCCAATGATCAGCAGCGATCTACCCCAGCCTCTACTCGATTCGCTGGCAACCAACAGACAAGGGAGAAAACGCACGGCTTTATGAACCTCACCTTCACAAGGGCCCTGAGGAAGAATGTGAAAAAACGATTCCAGAAGCTAAACGTGGACATGCCTTCTATGAATGAACTGGGGAATGAGAACTCTATAGGACAATTCTACTTCCACAAGTATGTGTCAGAGATTGATGTTAATCTGAGTCCATTCGATGTTGTGTTCTGCTCCAGCGCCATTCAGAAGGTTATCGAAAGCGTGACGAGCTTCGAGGCACCAAAACAACACGTTTCAACAAATCGGAAGACAGTCCCATCATCAAAGGGAGACAAACCTAGTCCCCCAATGTTGACATCCAGTAATCTCCCTTTGATTTATGCAGATTTCTCCTGCTTCCGTTTGTTCATACCAGCGGACAGGAGCAAGGATGGTCCACAGAAATTCAGCATTGACAAACTGGCAACGACAGCTCACAGTGACACTTGTGTCATACAGGTATATATGTGGCTGTGGATGGAGAAATGGGGCTTATGGGTTTTGCGACCAGTGTAGGTCCAGATCAAAGAGCACACACCTGTAGCCTGATAATGATATATATTGCTTGTTAGAAGCATGATGGGTGTTTCATTGATGGAATGGCAAGCAGTGCAGATCCTGTTCAGAGGCTGATTTGGATCTACACTGGTCACAACCACATATTAAATATCACAGCAAAAGTGGCTAAAGAGAACTTTACCAGTGTAGATACTGACCTGGTAGCATGATCAATTCAGACGGATTCAAGTTTAATTAGGTTTCGCCCTGTCCGTCTGTCCGTCCGTTTATTTTTTGAAAGTTTTTGTAAGAGTTTCTCAAATTACCTATACATGTAATTTCTGTTTGCCTTCAGCTAATATCTTCATATGCATTACTTTACAAGTGCAGGCCTCAATCAGTCTGATTGGATGACTGACCTGGGACTACACTGGTCGCAAGCTCAATAAACCCTTTTCTCTTGATTTCATCAAAATTTCAAAATGCCATATAACTTAAAAATGTGTTCTAACCCGGTGGTTGACTACAATGATGTTGTGTTACAGCTGCAGTCGTGCAGTATCGCCCCGCAGGCAGACAACCCTCTGCCCCGCCTCCCCGTGGACCGGGACCTGTACCAGAGGGCCGTCCAGTCCGGGGTCACAGGTCAGCCGGGGGCCGCCCTGCTCGACAGGCAGTTCCAGCTCGACCTGAAGGGCTTCAGTGTGGCCACAGGTACGCAATAGTTCAGTCAAAATGCGTTGTGGTCTAGTGGTTAGGGCAATGATCTTCAGTAACAGAGGATATAGCCTTATAGGTTCATTCCCTGCCTTATGCATGAAAAATACTTTCATCATATTCCATCCCACTTGTCTTCTGATGCGACTTAAACCCAACCCATTTTCAGTTTTCACTTTCATAGTTCAGTGTGGTCACATGTGCGACAGTTTATATAATAAATCATATTTCCTGAAAGATATTTACTGGTCCCACTTTGTGTGCTTATAGTCCATTTCAGCATGGAGTAAAGTTTATTTTTCTGCCGCTATTTGATAGCAGGTAGACATAAAAGTGTGCAATATCTGCATTTTGCATCTCTGCCTTGAAACAGTCTTCATATAAATGGTATTTTGGATGAGACTTGAAACTGAGTCCTGTCCCTATTCGACCTTATTCGCTTCTGAGACGTAAAGCCCATTCACTTTTCACTTATTTCATATTGTGTATTATACGGATGCATATTTGGTTTAATACTGTGAATCGATTGAGTAATTATTGTGAATAGAGTCATGATTGTGAATAGAGTCATGATTGTGAATAGTATATTGTGAATAGTCATGATTGTAAGAAGTCATTATTGTAATAGAGAGTATTGAATTGTGAATAGAGTCTTATTGTGAATGAGTCATATTGTGAACTAGTTGAATGAGTCTTTATTGTGAATGATAGTGTCATTATTGTGAATAGTCATGATTGTGAAATAGAGTCATTATGTGAATAGAAGTCATGATTGTGATTAAATTGTCATTGAATTGTGAATTGAGAGTCATTATTGTGAATAGGAGTCATGATTGTGAATAGAGAGTCATGATTGTGAATAGAGTCATTATTGTGAATTGATTGTGTCGCTATTGAATTATTATTGTATAGGTTGTTGGAGCCGTTTTGTGGAGAAGACCAAGGCGAGCCAGAAGTCTGCGAGCAATCCCGTCACACAGATACCTGCATATGAGTGGAATGTCCTCCAGTCATTTGAGTAAGTTGCTCATGTAGATACCCTTGTCTGTGATCTATAACAGAATAACTCCCTACGATGATCTATACTGTCTGTTGGAAGCGTAGGGTGTTCAATTGGCTGCATGATGAACAGTGAAGATCCTGATCAAATTGCACATAAATCTTGAAAATTAGGGCACATTTACACATAAAATATTGGAAAACCTTGAAACACCATTTTAAATAAATCATAAAAAGTTGAATGCCACTAAAAAGATTTTTTATTTCTAGTTTAAAATTATGGTTGAATAATAATAATGAATGATGTAGGGGTGTGTGGGTGGTGGTATGGTGAGTAGGGTGGGTTGGTAAGTATGACGCCATCAAATATTTTCATGGTACAGCGCCATACTGAAGTAAGCTGGTGGAAACACTACTTGTATTGCAATACAAGTGTATTGTAATGGAACCATCAGTTCCATTTCAGTAGATTCGGTCATCATGGTCATGCAGACACAGATATTCACTATTTACACAACAGGTTCCAGCATGTCATATATGCATATATCCTTTATTATTAGTACACGGCAGTGTTGTAAAGGATCATAGTTGTAGTGTGCCATCCCGGAGACTGTATGAACCAGGGGACGGCCGCATATTATTATGTGTGTTGCCGACTATTGGTCATCACGAGTACTGGTACTGTATATCAAATTGACACCAGACATTTCGACATTGAAGCAGATATCTTTCTTGTGTCTGACAATGACTGCCTTAATCTTATATCATCTTGTTGCTTATTCATTTCTGATGCTGGAAAGTAATGACTCGCACGCTATTTGTTTGTATTGGGTGTACTAGAGACGAGTTTGGGGAGCTGGGTGTTATGATTTTCCACAGAATTCACTGCGTATTTTCGTACCTATTTTCGTGCGAGCAGCCTATTGTAAGGGGTTTCAACCAATAATTTATGTATCACTACAAGTCTGATCCATAGCGATCGGCCACATTAGCACCCGCAGCGATTATCTGGTCACTAGTCTAGGGGACATGTTTATTTGTGTGATTTTGATGGCTGTATTTTGTTTCTTTGTGATGGCAGACATTTTTCATTTAGTGTCTCTAGTTACCGAGCGCTGATTGGTTAAAGATATATATGCAGCGGGAAATTTGATTGGGGCTCGCACAGCTGCTGCTCGCATCTCGTCTATATAAAGGAGGCGAGCTGCACAAATCATTAACTAACTTGTCAGTCGACTGACCCACTCATATTGTCAGTAACCGCTAGTGACCTATTGTCGACTCAGATAACTTAGTTCCCGTCACGCTGAATAACTTAGTACTCTGTCACAAAGTAGTATTAGTTAAGTTCATTTGAGCCATCCTGACACGAGGCTAGCTCTTGCATTAATAAATTAATAAATAAGTATGAGTTCAGACGCTCGTTGTTGTTAACTTGAAATCCAGATAGACAGTAATAACACTACCGTGCCGCCAACCAGGGCCGGGGTGTTGGTTACAGTATGTTGTTGCAGGCGCCATGTAGATGAGGAAATCAAGCTGTTCCCACTTGTCTCCCCTTGTGAACTGAAGCTGGTGGCTGCCCCCGCTATAGTGAATGTCGGCCCCGCCTTTGGCAGCTCACAGATGGAGGTAAGACAGCCACAGAAACATCTGAGGAACTGGTACCTGTCCGCATTTGTGATCTTCAGTTTGTTCTTATCATACACTGTGCAGAATTAGTTAGTGACACATTCTGTATGTGTCTAGATGTATGTGTCTAGATAACGGCTCTGTTCACAAATGAGTCTGTATGTAAACTAGCTGTGATAAATGGTTTTCACTAGCTAACTGGCAGCCTACACATGCCACATGTGAGTGTCAACCAAGAAATACCTGCATATTTTGCAATTACTGATACTGTAAAACATGTGTTTGATCATTTAATAGCCTTATTGCAGTTAAAATCAAGTCATCGACATTTGGGTCCATCAGTATTGGTTGTCACAGACATTAGCTTACATGTAACCCTTCCTACGCTGTTGACGGAAATTGCCGTCTGCTGTTTTTCATTTTTGCTTTAATTCTTAACAAAAAGCTGGTTTTGACGGCGCATGAGAATCGTCTCCACTAGAGACGATTCTCATGTGCTGTCAAAACCAGGTTTTTGTCGAGAAATATTGAAAATAAAACATTTCCAGCAGACGACAGAATTTAATTCAGCATAGTAAGGGTTAATCCACAACTCAGAAACTGTATTCATGCCATTAAACAGCACAATCTGCAAGTCTTTTGTTCTGTTTTCCTGTCTCTGGTTTGGTGAGCACCAGGTCTGGGTGTTCTATTTTCAGGGTTGAATATTTATTTTTTCTGTAAATTTTAATTTCTGATGAGTCGATCCCGTTAACCCAGTCTTAAATGACCTTCGCTGTTGACAGGCCACTAAACACCATTAAGTCCAATCAAACCAAATCTGTTTTTCTGTACACATTCATGCTTTCCTTTTCAGCATACACTGGTGTGTGGGTATTCTTTGGAATTCAATATTACCAGTGACCTTGACCTCCATGCGAGTACCAACCAGGTCCACTTACTGGAGAAGATTGCTTCACAAACCATCTACAACTTGTCTCCTTCACCTGGAGACTCGGTGCTGGCAGATGAAGCTGTTTCTGTCCATGGCAAGGACAGCGGCATTGGGAGCGAGAAGTCTGTCATGACCACCGACAGGTCAAAGGTCAAGTCACATCTATTAACAACTGACCCAAACAACACACAACGCCAAGTAAACACCATGACACCGTTTGATGTCCTCCTGACTGCTGGGAGAATATCCTGCACTGTATATACTCATGATGTCGCCGACTCCGAGATAAAACTACCGACAGACAAACGTGTCCGTAGTAAAACTCGACCAAAGGTCACAAAGCATGACCTTGAATGGCAAGTTGACCCACGTAGGTGCTCCACAGATGGTGTTGATTATGCCACGCCTTCGCCAATCGAATCGCAGGATTTGAAGTTCATGAATATTCACAAGGAATTTGCATATGATAATGGGATGAACGTGATTGCGGCGGGAAGTACCGTCATCCAGCCATTCATGTACTTCTACATCTCGCAGCCACACCTCCTCGTTGCCTGTCACCGAAAGTCTCAGAAGTTTGAGATGTCGTGCTATGATATTCTCATCAAGGGACCTGGAAGTTGCTCAGTAGTTCAAGGTAAAACCCATCAAACCAGACCACATATAAGACACGCCATGTGATTTTGTACTGAACAACATGTGCCATATATCATGAAAAATATTGCACAATTTACGATGTTCTACAATAGAATTCCGCATTTGCTATGACAATTTTGTCATCTTTTGACGTCATTTACAGAAAATATGACACTGTGTCTGTAAATACATTTCATGAAGAATTTGCACATGTTCTTGGATGCAAAATCACATGCCATGTCTTGTATGGGCTGCCAGCTGAGAAAAAGTATCATTTTACATATGAGATGCGCCTTTTGATTTTGTACCTTCAGACATCTGCGTAATTTCATGGAATACGTTTACAACATTTACAATATTTTCCATAAATGGCGTCAAAAGTTGACAAAATATTTCGAGTACATGCGGAATTTGGTCAACTTCCGACTTTATTTATGAAAAATATTGAAAGTTTTGTAAACATATTTTATGCAATTACCCAGATGTCCGAAGGTACAAAATCACATGGCGTGTCTCGTATGCCACCAGCATAGCCACAGAACAGTTTACACAACTTACACTAATATAGTCTGATTAGCTTGTTCCCTTCTCCATTCTATCACTCAGTCATGCTTACAGCAAATGGATTCAACCCTACCATGGAAGTGTGCAAGAATACCACGTTTCTTTAGGTACATTTCTTCAGCCGGCAGCCAATATTTCCAATTTATATTTTGCTGTAATTTTCAAAGGTGCCTGTGCTTGCATACAAAGTACAAATTGTTTCTCGGAATACCCATATGGGTTGTATGCCCAAGGTCAAGGTCTGTGACTATCAAATATCTTGGCTTAACTTTATATTGTTACATGGTTTCCGTTGTTTGCACATATGTTCAAACAAATAGCACGTGCTGTTTGCACATGGCTTTAGGCAATGCTCATTCCGGGGCCGCGCGTAATGGAATTGCCTTCCTGACGTCACTACGGGGAAGTGCCTTCATGACGTCACTACTTCATGACGTTCATGACGTTCATGACGCGGCCCCGGAATATGCATACCGAAAATTACGTACGTGAATGGGACGATTTTATAAAAGTACTGAAAATACTGAATATAATGCTCAAATTACATCAGTTTTTTGTTGGAAATGTAACAATAACGTTTGATCATGTACAGCCGTGTGAAAACGTTTGCTGTGGCCTTCGGGAACTGTTTGAACCTGCGGCCTGCGGCCTTGGGGTTCAAACAGTTCCCTCGGGCCACAGCAAACGTTTGCACATGGCTGGACATGATCAAACCTTATAGTAGTAACTAGAGAAGACGACCCCAGACTAGTGTAGGCATTCCGATACTCACAGAGGAATTCCTACCGTTTCTGCTGTTTCTAAGTCGATCTAGTTTGGTTCGTCTGGTATTATGTTTTATCACATTTAGTTTTATGCGATGAAATGCGCAACCTTAATGTTATTATCATTGAAAGAAGCATAGACTTGTTTACATTTTATCTTTACAATGTCATCATTCGGTAATGACGTTTGGCCAATGATAACGTCAATACCTGGTACAGCCTTTTGTTGTCAGTTGATATGTAATGTACTCTCCCTATGTGTAATACCTGATTCAACATTCTGTTAACAGTTGGTGTATATTCATCCAACGACTTTGCGAATGACCTGATACAGTCTACACTCGTTACCTCAAACTCTCTTATGTCAAACTACTGATAAATCAAAGTTTAATTAAGTACATGTTTTCCTCTACTGTATAGTAACTCTCACTCAAAGTATTTTCCTCTGTCCCCTGGACTTAGAGTATTAAACAAGTGTAAACTGCAATATGCTGGATTTCCGATTGATGTTTTTGCAGCATCTGACCATCGACTGCTGCCCGACTGTTCCGACTTCTCTGTGTATTGGTTGGAGACTCGTGCGGGGCAGTCCAATCCCACCACGGGCATCCCGCCCTGTCTCTACACCCTCAGGGCCACAGATTTCCTGATGGAACCAGGTAATTATTGGCTGTTTCAAAATGACGAACCACAGTTCTGCTGTTTATAAACCGTGTAGATCCAGAACTAGCCATCTCATCTGGGTCTGCACTGTTTGTGAATACTGTCCGACTTCTAGAAATGACCACCTCTATTCAACAGCCTCATTTAAGGGCTACTTTTAGATCCAAATTGGATGCATTTCTATTTGCTTAACCTCTTTACGGTAGCCATATTTTTAGCTCACCTGAGCGAAGCTCATGTGAGCTATTGTTACCGCAATGTGTCCGTCGTCCGTCGTCATCCGTGAACATTTTCAAACGTCTTCTCCTGGGTAACCATTGGGCCTATAGTCACCAAACTTCATGGTCATGGTCCTTAGGTAGGGGGATTACAAATTTGTTAAAATGACGTCATTACGTAATCCAAGATGGCCGCCATCTAAAAATAGCACAAATTCTTCAAAAATCTTTTTCTCAAGAACCGCCAACCGGATTTCGACAGCTCTTTCAAAGTTGTTAAAATGGTGACCCCGGGGTCAAAAATGAACGTGGCCCGTGGGGTCAAATTGGGGTCAAATTTTATTTTTGACCGAATATGGTCATGCTATATATCAAATCGAAGGTATCAATGAGGCGATCACTCTGGTACATTTTTTGTTGAAATCGGATTGTTATGTCATCCAAGATGGCCGCCGAAATGTCAAAAGGTCGTTCTTTTATTAGAGATTTCAAAATTCTTCTTCACATGAACCGCTTGGCCCATGGTTGCCAAACTTAAAAGTTATGGTCCATGGGTGAAGCATTTTCAGATTTGTTAAAATGCAGGTCATCGCTAATCCAAGATGGCCACCGTCTAAAAATAGCATAAATTCTTAAAAAATCTTCTTCTCATGAACCGCTGGCCGGATTTTGACGAAACTTGGTAGGAATGATTGATGTACAATGCTCTTTCAAAGTTGTTAAAATGGTGACCCCGGGGTCAAAAATGGGCATGGCCCGTGGGGTCAAATCTTATTTTTGACCGAATATGGTCATGTTATACAGTCAAACTTGTCTTAAGCAAGCGGCCATGGGAAAGTCCAAAATTGCTTGCTTAACACAGGTGGGTGCTTAATGGAGGTTCATCTTGGACCGACTTATAACTTGTTCCATATAGATTTATATGTACAATTAATGTACAGTCAAACTTGTCTTAAGTTCATATGTACATCATGATATCCAGTGTTTAATTTAATTTCGAATACTCATTGATCTAAGCGGCGCTTATGTCAATTAGAAATGCTAAACACAAAATGCGTCTTTGTGTAAAAAAAAAAAATAAATAAAAAAAAAGAGATGAATTATCATAAAAATCGGGTTACGTTAACATCGATTGGAAAAAGTTGCAAAAGGACGAAACTACGTACGTACGAAATAGCCGAAATTGTCTGTGATATTTACAGACTTTTTCATGTTTTCAGTTAGCCATATTTGGTTGAAATAAACGCGTGTTTGCATGTGTTTGTTTGTCTGGTTGAGAGTATTCGGAGGGAGTTAACTATACCGGCCTTTACTTATCAGCGATTGGCTGTACTGTATAAATAACATGGCCACGAGAATAACACGTGTTTTGAACTGACAACTATAGTAGCCAGAAGCAATGTTTGGCCACAGGTGGAAGACTCGGACATATGACACCGAAAAAATGCCTATTAAAAAAAATCCCATTACCCCACCCACTTGGTCTCGTGCATTACCATCTTCTATAAAGAGAAGATGGTAATGTACGAGACCAAGTGGGTGGGGTAATGGGATTTTTTTTAATAGGCATTTTTTTGGTGTCATATGTCCGAGTCTTCCACCTGTGTGTTTGGCTAGGGGAATTATTGAAACTATCGACCCGTGACTTTTATTGTCACAGCAGGTAGGCATGATTTTAGTGAATCGCGTAATGATGTGATGAAAATTTGGTCAAACAATCGGGTGTCATAAAACAAATTGAAATGGTATTGTAAACAGTTTGGCAGGCCTGCAATTAGCGAGATTTAGGTCACTGGGTGGGAAATGGGGATTACCTGAACGAATTTGGTTCCAGCTTTTTTTTTAGAATTTCCGATATTTTCCGAGAATGGTCGCTAAAACGAGGATTTCGAGTCAAAATGGACGATTTTGCATGGCCGTTGGCCGCGTTAGACAGGTTCACGCTTAATACAGGTGCATTTTAGAGTAATTTTCATTGGGGGGAAATAAAATGGCCGCTTAACGGGGGGAGACGCTTAATACAGGTGGCCGTTAGTACAGGTGCGACTGTATATCAAATCGAAGGTATCAATGAGGCGATCACTGGAACGTTTTTTGTCGAAATCAGATTGTTATGTCATCCAAGATGGCCGCCGAAAGGTCAAAAGGTCGTTCTTTTATTAGAGATTTCGAAATTCTTCTTCACATGAACCGCTTGGCCCATGGTAGCCAAACTTAAAAGTTATGGTCCATGGGTGAAGCCTTTTCAGATTTGTTAAAATGGAGGTCATCGCTAATCCAAGATGGCCACCGTCTAAAAATAGCAATTATTCTTAAATCTTCTCCTGAACCGCTGGCCGGATTTCCACTAAACTTGGTAGGAATGATCGATTTACAATGCTCTTTCAGAGTTGTGAAAATGGTGACCCCGGGGTCAAAAATGGGCGTGGCCCGTGGTGTCAAATTGGGGTCAAATTTTATTTTTGACCGAATATGCTCATGTCATATCATACGATCCTCTAACTTCGATAGCCGCACAGATTCGAGACCATTTTTATTTTCTCGTTCTATCGCAAGATTTACGGGTTACGTCACTTCCATTACACTTGTGCGTTCAACCGAAGCCAGATGAAAGGTCACAAATGCCAAGTTAGAAAAATGCGATTTAAACAGGACTAATACATTGCCAAACAACACAACACACCTAAATGTTGTGTTTTCCACTAATCCCATTAACCCCCTCCATTAAAATCCGGATTTCGATAGGAAAACTTACACATAAATGAGTTCGCTTGAACCCGTATGTTGTTTACATGTTTATCAATGGAGGTCACGTAATATCTGAAAGGCACTAATAATGTAGGAATATGGATTTTCATTCAGTCACCACCATAACCTATTTTTTTTTAAATTGTCACTTTTAAGTTCGTCCACATCAGTCCAATACCTCCATTTATCAGCAGATATATGCAATCTGGTCTCTGTTTTTGTTATTCCCTTTGTGGACGAGTACCACATGCAGAAGGGATTGAAATGTCTTACTCCAAAAATAGACATTACCACTTTAAAAAAGTATTAAAACCAACAAGCTGAAACTTCATATTGTTTAATTTGTTTAATCTAGCAAATTATATTTTCCAAGTTGGCAATCGTTTGTCTAATCATTTAAGTTCGAAACAATATGTATCGTGACCCCTGAACGCAATGGTACATTATGCAGACACAATGTGTGGTGTTTTTGAACCGGGCACCTGCACCGGAAGAGCATATGACGTCATAGGGTCAGAGGTCGCGACCTTTCACGGTACGCTGGATGCGACCATTTGTAGACGAGCGTGTTTTGAAAGTAAACAATTGCATTTCTCCGTGCTTTTGAAGCCATTAAACGCAATATATATACAGATAATTGCATTATATTTGCATGTAACTAATAAAAAAAGGCTTATACTCTTATTATTTATTACGCATGTTGTTTAATATCGTTAGAGTCTCGAATTATGAGCAGTCCAGGATATATCTAATTGAAGTTATCGATGAGGCGATTGGTCTGGTGCAATATTTGTCGGAATCGGATGATTATGTCATCCATGATGGCCACCAAAAGGTCCATTTATTCAAGATTTTGAACGTCTTTTTCTCAGGAACCACATGGCCGATGCTGGACAAACTTAAGTTAAGATCCTTGGGTGAAGCATTTTCAAATTTGGTAAAATGAGTCATCGCTTAATCCAAGATGACCGCCATCTAAAAATAGCACAATTTTTTTAAAACACATGAACTCAATGTCACATTCTCCTCTGGTGTTCATTTAGTCAGGTGAGCGAATTAGGGCCATCATGGCCCTCTTGTTTTCTTCCCACATGTATATACAGTATTTTTGGGTTGTGTTTTTTTTTGTACAAAAATACCACTTTGCCGACAAATGGAATAGTTTGAAAATTAATATGGAAAATTCCATGAAAGTTACATAAAGGTGAAAGGGATAGGAGTAATAGCAAGTTTTGTTAACAAAAATTCTGACACTACATATTAAAATATTCAAATGCATAGAGCTAATTAGGGAAACACTCTTGATATTGAATGTGCGTCTTTATTGCACATATTGTCACAGCCCATGTCACAAATACCTCCTAGCACTGACTTAAGTAAAACTATATGGAAATAGGATATAATTAATACTAAAAATAGGCATGTTGTTCACAATGAGTCGTGCTCAATGACCATCCTGTACTGGGAAAGCAATGTCAGTGGAAAAACGAATGGGAACACTTTCTACAGCCACAACTACACTACTGTACTGAACTTAAATTACAAGACAAAGTAAAAAAAGATCCATTATAACATGACTACCATAATAATGTTATTATCCCCTCAGGGGCAAGAGGGGATATAGTCCAGGTATGTGCATACATGTGTGCATGCGTGCGTGCATATATTGGGAACACCTTTCATTTTTCAATAACTTATGAACCGCTTTACTGATTTTGATAATATTTGGCCACACTGTAGGTCTAGAAATGGTGATTTGTTTTGCATATGACCCACATTTGACCGCCCAAAGTCAAGGTCACTGAGGACTTGTTTGTAAGGCAAATGCGTTAAAGTTAGATAGTGATAACAATGCTCTTGTTATATTTTGACATTACAGCGTGCATCAGCCTACGGGTGGAGCGCCCTATCCAGATGAAGGTAAGCTTCACCAAGCTTCAACAGATCCAGGCGTTCATAGATCGACTCTTTCCTACGACTCGGGGAGACAAACCTGCCCGGCCTGACACAGGGAGACAACCAGCGACAGAGAGACACAGCTCAACTCCAGGTATGGGGCTGGTACAGCCGATGCACAGTGATATGAGACACGGCATGTGATTTTGTATCAAAGAACATCTGTGATTTTCATGAAACATTTATACAGTAAATGGCGACAAAAGATGACAGAAGTTTTGTAGCAAATTGCGGAGTAGAATATGGCACAGTAGTATAACTGTAATTAATGTATCCACAACGGCAGCAAACAATACTGAATGCAACAACTAACAACAAACACCAGTCCAATTTCCCCAACCTAGATATATGCATTGTGAAAAACTACCTTGTCGATAAAGGCATGCATGCCCTGCTCAGAGTGTGCATTGCAGGCTGATCTTCAGTTGTGCTGGATGTATATGTTATAAGTTACATTTTCTCTGACAGAGACCTGGGGGCCGTTTCACTAAACTTTGTACGACTAAAATGTTTGTAAATGCAAACTTATGATAGTCTGTAAATTTCACATTAACATTGTTTTCTTGTAAACGATTATTGGATTTGCATTTATTGTCCAGAGCATAGGCTGCAAATCCATCAATTGAAATTTCCAGACGATCCTAAATTTGCACTTGCGAACACTTTAGTCGTACAAAGTTTAGTAAAACGGGCCCCGGTATACCATGTGATCTTTGCAGCTGTTCTGAACATGGTGAAGCATGTGGAGTTTGCCACTGACCAGGTGGTGGTTGTCATGGAGACCAAGTCATGTGACCAGTGTCCTGGAGTAACGGCTTCCTTCAGCAGTTTGAGAATGGAGACAGAGCTGGAACAGAATGAGAAAGGTAAAGCCAGACAAAATAAATCAAAAGTTTTTTGTCAACACTCACCCATCCACTAAATCACCAAATTTTATTTTTATACCCCTGGCATACGAAGTATGTCGTGGGTGGCAGGTGGGAGAATGTGATGAGTAATTTAATGATCGGGGTTCATCTTTACCGGAATTCCGACTGGAGACCTGGTTTGGCCCTCACATACGTCTTTGACATTTTGTATGCGACAGTTGAATCTGGTTATACACCGCTTGTGAGTATTATGATTATTTGTAATCCTATTTTAGGGGAAGGGGCCAAGTGACTTTGGTGTGATATGGACCTGGCACCAGGTCAGGTTATTCTAATTTCAGGGCTGAATATATTTTTTCTCGATGTAAATATTCCTCTCTGATTTTGGGATTTTTCCCCCAATACAGCAGGTTAAAACGGGATCGAACCCGTTTGCCCGGCCTTACATGACCGTAGCTGTTGATAGGCCATTAAACACCAATAAACAAACAAAACTATTAGTAGAACTACTAATTAAAGTAGAATCTGAGCAATGAAAGAACCAGAACAGACAATTAGATAATAAGAGCTACTGTCTGTTTCACGAAACCTGCCCAAATTTTACGGCTATATAAACAATTCAAAAACAAGATTTCTTTTGATAATATTAAATTAAAGGAAAAATTAAGAATGAGCCTTTTTATTTCGTGAAATTTGGTCAAATATTGATTTTATTGCGTAAAAACAATTTCCCCATGTTAAATCCCCATTGACATCTTCACGGAGTGAAGATGTCTATGAGGATTTAACATGGGGAAATTTTTTTGAATTTTAGAAATACTGGACCGATTTTTAAAATTTAACTTTTGTTTTCTTAGTTAGATCATATCCAAGCTATCTGGTCAGCTTTCGTGAAACAGACTATAGTCCACTTGTGGGCTGGATCACTCCGTATTCATATCCTTTGTCCATTCTCTCGGAGACGGCCTAATATGGCCTTAACAGATGACAGGCGGCGCAACAACAATCCAATCCAATTAGTGTAAACATAGTTCATTGTATATATGTACAGTTTGCTTGGGCTACATGTTCTCACAACATTACTTACAGCCCTTATCCCAATATAATCCAGAGCTCCAGATAAGGTGCGTATTTGCTTAAATTCCCAATTAAAACTGGCAAAAACCCAATTGAAATCAGAAGTAGTGAGTATCGAAAAGCAATTAAAAATTTGTGGTATCTTTATTATGCTGCAGAAAACAATAAACAGACCAGAAATATAGCATATTTTTCTTATTTTACCATGAAAACACATCTTGGTATTTCATTAGAATTGTCTCCAAGGAGTCAATTTTAATGAAATGCCAAGTCATGTTTTCATTTAGAAGCAACCTATTCAATAATTGCTGTCTGCTGATGTGTAAACAGTAGTGTGATATTAATTTACCCAATTAAAATTTTGAAATACCCAATTGCTTCAGAAATCATGGAGTGACCATACTCAATTACTAATTCCTTATCTGGAGCCCTGCCAATCTAATCCAATCAACTGCAACAGAAACACTTAATACGTTGTCTTGGTGTGTACCATTTTCCCAACAGAATCTTTTTTTTTTTTTTTCCAGGAGTTGTTGACACAATAACATCCAGCACATACGCCCGCGACATCTTCGTGAAAACCAGCTACAATGATAACACCTTGCCTCTGATTGGTCCGTGCTCCATGAAGGTCATTGGCAGGCATAGCAACTGTCACCTTGACAACAAGCATGTCTTGTCACAGTCGATAGTCACCGTGGCGACTGGACTGGTACTGATCAACGTTGGCCAGGAGCATGTTTTGTGTCTGAACTTGATAGCAGAACATGTTGGTGATTTGATGAAGGTAATGACCAATTTTCAATTAGCTAGAATAGAGTTAATAACAATGCTGTCCTTATAAATATTTTGAGCATATGCTCTAAACTCATGTTCAAAATCAAGAATTGTGATTGGCCAATCGATCTGCTTGATTTGGAGACCATGCTCTGTAGCCTATTTCACCAACATGGCAAAGTATACTTTAATATCTAGCAAAGTATACTTTGAGGGAGAAATTTTCAATGTAAGGATAAATTTATTAATTTTTATTATACTGAATTTATTACATTATCACAGCCATTTTGGCTGTGATAATGTAATAAATTCAGTAAATAATTCTGCATACTTTTAATCATCAAATATATGCAGTCGTTTAGATCATGTAGGACGTAATGTGGAACACCTGCAGAAAGTGGTTTGTCCATGTATATGAATTGGAAATAATGAATTTGCCTATATATCTCATTTGTCTATATATCATGTATTTTTCTCAATTCTTATTGGTGTATTTGACATCTACTTATAATACTCAGAAAGTTTTATAAATGTTTCTGTAACTGGAGAACATAGGCCAACTTAGGCCACAGTCTGATCAGGATCTGCAGTTCACCATTCCATCAATAAAACACCAATCATGCTTCAAACAAGCAATAATGATCGCTATCAGGCAACAGGATTGTGCTATTTGATCAGGAGCTATACTTGTCATAAATCCCATAAGCCCCCATTTCTCCTGTCACAGCCACAAATATGGGCCCTGTTCCAAACCCCATGTCTTACTGCCCCTAGGAATTGTACCCTGTGAGGCCCAGTGACCATCAGCCTGACCCCACTATACAGCGGTCAGTGCCAGCACCGGTCAGTGAGTCCGGAGACAGCTTCATAGTCCACACATCCGTCGATGACCTGAGGACTGGCGGGTTCCAGTACATAATGGACACCGGTAAGGGAACTCCCAGATTGAATTGCATTGGGTGAGTGGAAGGTTTTTGAAAAAAAATTCACTACCCATATAATTAAATTAACTTTCTGGTGAGTTTTGAATGTTTTAAGATAACCCAAGAGACATGTGAATGTCCATACTGTTCTACTTTTTACTGTTCATGTTTTGTTTTTTTTATAGATACCTCTGGCATGCTGCCAAGCACAGGGGAGATAATCTTCTGTGACCGAGACAAGGATGGTAACTCTACGATGGCATGGAGCTACAGTATGCCCAGAGTTATCTCCCATTTGAGATCCACCCCGATACCATTTGGAGTGACGGCTGCAGGAGTGATGGTGACGAGGGTAAGGGTGCAAAGTATTAATGAAACTCTAAATTAATTCTAAACAGTCGACTTGAAAGCTTCCACCTAACCCTTCGAACCCGAAATCCCGCTATATCGGTTTATGCAAAAAGTGCAGATCCAGATGAGCCGGCTCATCAGGATTTGCACTTTTTGAAAGTAATTTTAATATTTTTGAGAACAAAAACACCCCCTTTTCATAAATGGATGAATCTGAAAATCATTTTGTGACTATTGGATTGGTCGGAACATTAGTATATCACAGTGCATTCCAGTTTCTTAGGGTTGAAAGGGCTAAAGAAACACAGTTCCCACCTCAGCATATGCTCACTTAATAGAGTCATTATAGCCTCAGCGTTAGTTGTTGTCTTTCCGTCCGGTTGTCTATCCATCCATCCGTTAGTCTGTCTGTTAAACATTAACTTCATAGCAAACAAACACAATTTATAATTGAAATAAATTGGCTTATGTTATTTGCCCAACATTTCTTTCGGAATCGATATACACCTACACAAACCCAGAAAATGTCATCTAGTTGACCATATCCCGGCAGGTTGTGTGCAGCCTGCAGTTCTGGGAGCCTGTGGTGGACCAGTTCCTGGACTACGCCGACCTTGACCTGTTGGAGGACGACCCCTCGGAGGCGATGTTGCCCGATGTGCGGAACGCCCACTGCCGCGATATCGCCGTCGCACAGATCTGGCGTATTGTCATATTGCAGGCCGATATACTGCCGCCTGATGGGTATGTTGTCGTTATATATTGTTTCTGACATTTCTATGTGGCATCAACCAATTCCAAAAACCCCAATCAATCAATGTGTCCGTAGAGAACTGTTTATCCTACCCATGTCACTGGCCTCGACTGTGAGGCTGCACTCACACTCCACTCCCACAAACCCCAATCAATCAATCTGTCAGCAGAGAGCTGGTTGTCCTACCCACATGCCAGACTGTGGCTGTGAGGGTGGACTCACCCCAGTCAATCACTGAATCAATCATTCAACCAATCAATCGATCAATCCCACACACCCCAATTAATTAATCGATCAATTTGTCAGCAGAGAGCCGGTTGTCCTACCCACATGACAGGCTGCGGCTGTTTCAATTGGATTTACATTTATTGAGCATAGGCTGCATATGCAGCCTATGCTCAATAAATGTAAATCCAACAATTGTGAGGGTGGGCTCGACCCGAATCAATTATTCAATCAGTCAATCAATCTGTCTGCAGAGAGCCGGTTATCCTACCCACATCCCTAGCGGCGGCTGTAAGGCTGGACTCGCACTTCATCCCGAGCCTTGTGCCATCGGTCCAACTTGGCTGTACCATGGAGTCCATCGAGATGCACCTCACTAACCACATACACTCTGGCAGTACAGGTATTTAAAAACACATATATGAGGCTGTGACTAGAGAAATGGGATCAAGTGTAGATCCAGATCAGCCTGTGCATCTGCATAGTCACAGTCTGACATTCCTGGAATTCAATGTAGATCATTATCAGGCTACAGGAGTGTGCTATTTGATCAGGCGCTGGTCACAAATCTTATAAGCCCCATTGTTCCAGATACAGTCACATGTAGAGACTACCAGGCTATTGTCTTTGATATTTTAGCACAGGTATTTATACCAGCCTGTTGCAGTAAACTTTGTGCAATAAAGTGTTTGTACAAAGATTTCTATTAACCCATAACCCATACCTTTACGGGTAGAACTTTATTAAATATTTTATTTTTGTTATTTTTCAATGAAAATATATGTTGTGATCACTCACTTGAACCGTCTCGATGAGACGGTTCAAATGGTGGTCACAACATATACTTCCGAGCTGAATATTTAGGATTTTCCGCAAACATAATGGCGTATCCTCAGCATGAAACGGTTTAATTTACTTTACACACTCACAAAGTTGACTCTGGTGCTACAATATTTTACGAACATGTACAGTTCAATACATATGATCTCACCCGCTGCTACAGGACACCAGCCTAGCGTCTCTTCTATTTAGTTCAATAGGCTTGGATCGAAAACAGTAGGAATTCCTCGGCAAGCTTCGGGATTCCTACCCATTTCTCAGCCTCACTTGATAAACTTGATCAAACAACACTATTCTGGTACACAGGTTGAAGACTCGGACCTGTGACGCAAAAATGCACGTTAAGAAAACCTAATTTTCCCACCCATTTGGTCTCACCCTGTACTGTGCTATTTATAGCACAGTACAGTATGAGACCAAGTGGGTGGGGTAATGGGCATTTTGTTTGTGTCACAGGTCTAAGTCTTCCATCTGTGTTCTGTAGCCGATTTCATCAAAATTGCAAAGTATACTTTTCTAGCAAAGTATACTTTGAGGGAGTAATCATTTATTTTTCCCGAAATGCAATATTTCATATAGAACTAACAAATGCATATATTTCATGATTAAAAGTATGCAGAATTATTATACTGAATTTATTACATTATCACAGCCATAATGGCTGTGATAATGTAATAAATTCAGTATAATAAAAATTAATAAATTTATCCTAAAATTGAAATTTTCTTCCTCAAAGTATACTTTGCTAGTAAAGTATACTTTGCAATGTTGGTGAAATAGGCTACTGGCATTCTCTATATCCTGCTGTTTTCGGGTACATACTTTGTCTCGGACAGTTCAGTCTGGTCCTCTCATACTAGTGTAAGGCAATCCCTTGTTGTCGTTGAATATTCTTGTAACATGTCGTAGATTATATTAACCCTTTCAAACCTAAGTAACTGGAGCAGATTTTGATATGTCAATTTTGCAACCGATCCAACCGTCACAAAATGGTTTTCATACTAGTCTATTTATGAAAAAGGGGGTATTTTTGTTCTCAAAAATATGAAAATTATTTGCAAAAAGTGCAGATCCTGTAGAGCCGGCTCATCTGGATCTGCACTGTTTGCCAATACCACTATAGAGGTTTGTGGTGTTGAAAAGCCAGTTGAAACATATAGAATATGTAATAGTCTATTCTTATTTGCCTTTTTGGCAAGTTTTGTCACAATAAATATTTTTCTCATTAGAGCTTGTATTGTTACAGTGATGGCTTGTAGTCATGGGAATACAGCATTGGACTTCAATATGGTGGTTGTGAGATCAATCCCCACCCTAGGCGTGAACAAATTCGTAGTATGAATTCATAGTATTTCCAGAGACTTTAACCATGTTGTCATGTCTCTATATATGACCTTATAGTTCGGCTTTCTTTCTAAGCCAATTGTTGGGCAGCATTGTGCTCCACTTATTTCACATCTTGCAACATTTAACCCAAATTAGTTTCATATTACCAGATTGAATGATTAACTGTTCACCTAGAAATTGACAATCAATACTTGGATGGGACATTGCATTGTACACTTGGCTGAACTATAAGTATGTTATTGTTCACATATTGGATATTTTAGGAACTAAATGCTGCTGTTGCTAGCGCTCCCTCGCATTTAATTCTTTCAAAATCCAATATGTTAATAGTTAGCTGTTGCTGGGATGTTAAACCCATCATTCAATTTTCATTTGTATGGTTACAGAAGTTCCGTCGAAGCTGAAGCCGTTCCACCTGGGTAACTGTGTCCCGGCCTCACAGGAGTTCTGTGTACTCACCATGGACAATGCGATGGTGGCTGGTTCCCATCTTACAGGCAAACATGCCAAATCCCACATGCAGTTTTCCAGCCAGTTGAGTCTGGACGTGCTGGACTACAAGGCATTGACCATGCAGAGAGTTACTGGCCCTTCTGTGATATCGGGCTCCGCCAGTCTACAGACTAAGAGCAAGGTAAAGTGAAGGGGTCAGTGGAAAAAGGGGGCTAAGCCCATAATGGACATAGCCCCCTTTTTCTATGGCCCCCTTCAATTCATTCATTCATTCGGCTTATATTTAAGGCTGGGAATTGGCTCGAACACCTTCCATACCCCCCTTCAAATGTTTGCTTGCTTTAAATAGGTACGGCTTGGCCCATTTACCCTTTCACCCCTGAGTAATTGGAATGGAATTTGATGTGTTAATTTTGCAACCAATCCAATTGTCACAAAATGATTTTCAGACTAGTTCATTTATGAAAAGGGGGTGTTTTGTTCTCAAAACTGAAAATTACTTGCTAAAAGTGCAGATCCTGATGAGACGGCTCGTCATGAGCCAGCTCATCTGGATCTACACTGTTTGCCAATACCATTATTCAGGCTGGTGGTGTACAAAGTTAATAATTAATAACTTCTATTGGCGTATTATCTTAATAATCAATCACGTTGTCAATATTCAGTCACATCTTAGTCTATTCTAGTTTTGGTTTTGAACACTGAAATATTTATTGATTGGTTTGAATCCAGTATTGGTGTAAATTGACCGACCTACCTGTTCGCACAGGTTGAAGTAACGGACCGAGGTCTATAAATACATTAAATATGCCTAAAAGCATCAATAAATGAAAAAAGATAAGCTAAAAACATCCAGTAAACGTTCCTTTTTTAGCCAGGTTTTTTGAAAAAAATCCAGGCTATTGGATTGTCGAAAGCCGGGCGGGCGGGCGGGCGGGCGGGCGGGCGGGCGACATCCACAATCAATGTTAAGTTTTCGTGTTTGAGTCCATTTCTTTGTTACTGTACCACCTAGGACCACCAAACTTTCACAGCTTCATAATCTAAGGGGTGCCCACCACATATCACTATCCAACATGTTACTTTTTTTTTAACTTCACCCATTTTTTCCGCGCAGTCGACTTAGCCATTTTCAATGTTAAGTTTTCGCGTTTTCAATGTTAAGTTTTCGTGTTTAAGTCCATTTCTTTGGTACTGTACCACCTAGGACCACCAAACTTTCACAGCTTCATGATCAAGGGGTGCCCACCACATATCACTATCCAACATGTTACTTTTTTTTTAACTTCACCCATTTTTTCCGCGCAGTCGACTTAGCCATTTTCAATGTTAAGTTTTCGCATTTACAATGTTAAGTTTTCGTGTTTAAGTCCATTTCTTTGGTACTGTACCACCTAGGACCACCAAACTTTCACAGCTTCATAACCAAGGGGTGCCTACCACATACAACTATCCAACATGTGACGTACGTCTGGTTAAATTTTTTGGTTAAAACTTTTTCGTTATACTATATCTCTGCAACTGCTTCGCCCATTACCTTGAAACTTCACATGGGTGTTTATCATCGTCCATATTTTCATTCTAACCCCCAACCGTGCGGCCCCTGTGCGCAATGTCAAGGTCAAATTACTTTGAATTTATTTGTTAAAAGTTTTTTTGTGTACTATAGCTCTGCAGCTGCTTCACCCATTACCTTGATACTTCACATGGGTGTTTATCATCATTGTCGCACCCGCTTGCGGAAAGCGCGATATCGTCGGCGTTTTGGCATACGTCCGTCCGTCCGTCCGTCCGGGCACACATTAGGGTACTTATGGGGTAGGGGGCGTGGCCTAAGACAATAGAAGACAATGGAACTTATTCCGTACCCTGTAAGCCTATTGTGTCTTACAGGGTATTTCCTTTGATCTTTTATATAGCAAGTACCCCCTATGGTCCGAAATGTAAGTTCGTCCGTCCGTCCGTACGTCCGTGTGTCCGGTTAAAGTTTTTTCGTTAAAGTTTTTCCATCTACTATATCTATTTTTTTAGTGTCCATGCCTCGCCCCAAGGCGCGACAAGCAGGCCACGGCCATCTAGTCTACAAAAAGTGGGTATAATTATGTTATCCAAGTGTCCATGCTTGGAAAAAACCTGGCCTTCGTGGCTTTGCCTCGTTTCTTGTTTAAAAATGAGGTGCCAATGGGTCCAGCTCCAGATAAGTTTTGTATCTAAAGAGTATTATATCCCATATTTCAAATTCAATGCGTATTTTACTTTTACAAATGTATTATTGATTTTCTTCTTTATTAAATAGGAAACCAATGATAAAAAATAAAACCCAATTTAAAAATTCACATATTTGAGCTTCAAAAAGCAAACAGCTTTTTGTAGCTCAACTAAGTAAATTTTCAACTTTATTACAGTATTTTTTCTACTCAATTGAAAAGCAATGCATATTTTCGCATATTTTCGCATTACTGTGAGTATTTTGTACTCCCACTTTTGATAGTAAATGCATATTCTGATAAAATAAGTGCATAAAATACACCAATACACACCTTATCTGGAGGGCTGGGTACACTACAACCATAACCGTAATATAACTTGCATTCACAGCCCCCAATGATAGACATTGACGTGTCCTGTGAGCCAATAACTGTGCGCATTGGCCGCAGTGTTGTCCACACGATCACGCCTCACTGCGAGCTTGGAACCAGGCACTGTCGAAGACAAGGGACGACGAAGACTGCGTGATATTTGGCCAGTACGTCGTGTGTAATGATACCCAGTGCTCACTGAGGTTCGGCCAGGTGGGCACCGACGAGAATCTAGTCCTGCCGCCGCGACAGATGCACCAATATAGCTGGCGATCACACAAGGGCAGGCAGGTGAGTGGATTGCTGGCGTCCGTTTCACTAAACTTCGTACAACTAAGAAGTTTGTAGGTGCAAAACTAACATGGAGAGCAATGTTGGCATTATAAGGCAGAATCTGCACTGTCCGCCAATCCATTAATGAAACACCTGTCATGCTTCTAACAATATTGATCAATGTCGGGCTACATGAATGTGCTATTTGATCAGGAGCTGCACTGGTCACAAATCCCATAAGCTCCATTTCTCCAGTCACAGCCACATATCAAAACACACTATAAATCTGGTATTCTCTAGTTACCATTCATTCCCAATCCACATCAAATCCACATCTGTCTGGACGGCCTTAGCTGGAAGCTTACCTGACTTGGCTCGGACATGCTATGAATATATTCTTCGGTGAGCCTTACCTTGATACGTAGCTGTGACTGGAGAAATGCGGCTAATTGGTTTTTTGACCAATGTAGATCCAGATCAGCCTGTGCATCCGCACAGTCTGATGAGGATCTGCACTGTTCGCCAATCCATTAATACATCCCCCATCATGCTTCTAACAAGCAATACATATCTTTATCAGGCTTCAGAAATGTGCCATTTGATCATGAGCTACACTCGTCACAAATCTCATAAGCCCCATTTCCGTCATAGCCACATATTGATGTACTCCATATCTCCAATCCGCAGCAAATCCATGCCTGTCTAGATGGCCTCAGCTGGAAATGGTGCGATCCGTTTGACGTCCACTCCCCGGGTGTAGTCGTGAAGACGGTGTCATCCAGCGAACAGCGGTATACGTTTATCATCGAGGTTCGCCGCCTCTCCAACACCCAGAACCAGATAATCTTCACCGGGCAGTTGCACGTCTACAACCGGCTGAGTCAGCATGTCGAGGTGAAGGTCATTACCGTGGATACGAGCGGGGAGGAAGGTCGGGCGATCGTGGGGGCAGGGCAGCGAGTTCCGTCGTATGTCGTGGATGGGCGGGACGTGGATTATATAAAGTTTCGCCCCTGGGGCGGCAGTGCTGCCTGGTCGAAGGAGGTACATGTGGCCGGGGAGAAAATCAAGGAGAGTCGGCTCATCAAGGTAGGAGGGATGGGCTGTGGCACAGGGGATATAGCATCAGTGCTGCAGATAAGTTTTGTATCTAAAGAGTATTATACCCCCATATTTCAAATTCAATTTGTATTTCACTTTTACAAATGTATTATTAATTGCAAATGTATTATTAAATAGGGAACAAATGATAAAAAATACAACAAATCTAAAAAATAACTTATTTGAGCTGAAAAAGCAGCTCAACTAAGTAAATTTTCAACTTTATTACAGTATTTTCACTACTCACTTTGAAAATCAATGCATATTTTCACATTACTGTGGGTATTTTGTACTCCCACTTTTGATAATCAATGCGGATTTTGCTAAAATAAGTGCAAGAAATACTCCAATACTCACCTTATCTGGAACTCTGTAGCATTGGACTTCAATACCACAGGTTGTGAGTTGCTAGGACATTGAGGAGACACTCTATACCTAAGCATCCTTTGATTCAAAGATAATTGATTTATAAATGGGATGCAATATATGTATAACACGAGTTGACTTATCAAGGTATGTGAAAGTGTTCACATCGATGGGCAATTTGGTCACAAATTCTCCATGGTCCTGTTTGACTGTAGATTAACCTTTTCAACACACAGGCCTGTATAGTGGTTTTGGCAAAACGTGTAGATCCAGATGAGCCGGCTCGTGACGAGCCGTCTCATCAGGATCTGCACGCTTAGCAAGTAATTTTCATATTTTTGAGAACAAAAACACCCCCTTTTAATAAATGGACTAATCTGAAAATCATTTTGTGATGGTTAGATTGGTTGCAAAATCAACATATCAAAATCCATTCCAGTTACTTAGGGTCGAAAGGGTTAATAGCTTAGGTACTTTCGCCCTGATTTCACTGAAATGTGGACTTTACTATAGCATCTCACGATACTGTCAGCGATTCGCCCATATATAGCTACGTTCTCTCCACTATCCGATGTGAAGTCGAGACACATTATGTAGTTATTCGGTTTGACCATATATTTTACATTCACATCAATGGGCTATATAGTACATTCAATTATTGTGCACCACCACGATAGTGTTGTCTGTTTGTCCCGTCTGTCCGTCCTTGTCGTCACAAGGTTAAAGTTTATGTTTGAGCTTGTATCTTCAATTGTATTAAGCTTACAGCCACCATACTTGCACACTACATGCATCATGAGCGAGTGCTGTGCACCGCAGTCCACTGTGAATCAAATGAGCTTTGTGTGACCTTGACCTACAATTACGATATTTACATAATCTTGCGCTTTGTGTTTCAGTTTACTGTCAGTGACAAGACAACATTCCATGTTTGGTGCAGGATATTTACACAACATCTAAAATCAGCACAACAAATATTTGTAAGTAGTTAGTTTTAAAAGAATTTGCCACTTGTGGGAACAGTAGCCTAGTTCACCTCAATTGCAAAGTATACCTATCTTGCTATTAAGTACACTTTGAGGGAGAAATTTTCAATTTAATGATAAATTTATTAATTTTTATTGTACTGAATTTATTACATTATCACAGCCATTTTGGCTGTGATAATGTAATAAATTCAGTATACCGGTAATATAAGTCTGCATACTTTTAATCATCAAATATATGCAGTCATTAGTTCTATATGCAATAATGCATTTTTGGAAAAATGAATGATTACTCCCTCAAAGTACACTTTGCTATATAAACTAAGTATGCTTTGCAATTTTATTTAGTGAAATAGGCTACTGGGGTTGGCATAGTTTTCAAACAGGGCTTAGGGCCGGGCCGTGGCCGAGGGATATGACATTGGACTTCAATACTGAAGGTCATGAGTTCAGTCCTCACCCTAGGCGTGAAAAATAATCGCATAGTATTTCCATCCCACTGGTCTGTTTGAAGAGACTTTAAACTGTGGTCCCGTCTCTTTATGAGCTTGGCTTTTGCTGGGACGTTAAATCCTTTCACTTTCACTTTTTAGCTCACCTGAGCGAAGCTCATGTGAGCTATTGTTACTGCAATGTGTCCGTCGTCCGTCGTCATCGGTGAACATTTTCAAACGTCTTCTCCTCGGTAACCATTGGGCCTATAGTCACCAAACTTCATGGTCATGGTCCTTAGGTAGGGGGATTACAAAATTGTTAAAATGACGTCATTACGTAATCCAAGATGGCCGCCGTCTAAAAATAGCACAAATTCTTCAAAAATCTTCTTCTCATTGTTATGTCATCCAAGATGGCTGCCGAAAGGTCAAAAGGTCGTTCTTTTATTAGATTTCAAAATTCTTCTTCACATGAACCGCTTGGCTAATGGTAGCCAAACTTAAAAGTTATGGTCCATGGGTGAAGCCTTTTCAGATTTGTTAAAATGGAGGTCATAGCTAATCCAAGATGGCCGCCGTCTAAAATAGCATAAATTCTTAAAAAATCTTCTTCTCATGAACCGCTAGCCGGATTTCGACGAAACTTGGTAGGAATGATCGATGTACAATGCTCTTTCAAAGTTGTTAAAATGGTGACCCCGGGGTCAAAAATGGGCATGGCCTGTGGGGTCAAATTGGGGTCAAAGTTTATTTTTGACCGAATATGGTCATGTTATATATCAAATCGAAGGTATCAATGAGGCGATCACTCTGGTACATTTTTTGTTGAAATCGGATTGTTATGTTATCCAAATGGCCGCCGAAATGTCAAAAGGTCTTTCTTTTATTAGAGATTTCAAAATTCTTCTTCACATGAACCGCTTGGCCCATGGTAGCCAAACTTAAAAGTTATGGTCCATGTGTGAAGCCTTTTCAGATTTGTTAAAATGGAGATCATCGCTAATCCAAGATGACCGCCGTCTAAAAATAGCATATATTCTTAAAAAGTATTTTTCTCATGAACCGCTGGCCGGATTTCGACTAAACTTGGTAGAAATGATCGATTTACAATGCTCTTTCAAAGTTGGGAAAATGGTGACCCCGGGGTCAAAAATGGGCGTGGCCGAACATGCTCATGTCATATATCAAATTGAAGGTATCGATGAGGCGATTCCTCTGGTGCAAACTTTGTCTGAATCGGATGATTATAACATCCATGATGGCCACCAAAAGGTCCATTTATTCAAGATTTTGAACGTCTTTTTCTCAGGAACCACATGGCCGATACTGGCCAAACTTCATAGGAAGTTAAAATCCTTGGGTGAAGCATTTTCATATTTGGTAAAATGAGAGTCCTCGCTTAATCCAAGATGACCGCCATCTAAAAATAGCACAATTTTGTTTAAAGCTCATGAACTCAATGTCACATTCTCCTCTGGTGTTCATAGAGTCAGGTGAGCGAATTGTTTATCAGGTGGTTTTGTGTCGCCTGTACATTGTGAGGTCGCACCTTCCGCACACAAATACAATAGGACCTCTCTAAATCGGACGCCCATACAATCTGATGTCTGCTTAATTGTATGTGTTTATTGTCATCTCTCATCGTTGATAACGTCCGTTCATGATCGCAAACCACATATACCTGTTTTGCGGTGCCCATATGCCTGATTTACACTGGAGCCGCTCTAAACCGGACACCCTGGGGACCTCGCAGTGTGTCCAGTTTAGAGAGGTTCCACTGTATGTATTTGTCATATGCCTGGTTTACAGTGGAGCCTCGCTACACCGGACACAAGCATATGGTATAATTTTCTTTATACACGTCTTGCCCTACCATCACCAGGTGGTTCTGTGTCCACTGTACATTGTGAGATCGCACCTGCCGCGGCCGCTCTATGTGAACATAGACACGAGCAAGCTGAACCATAGGCGCCAGATAGAGACGACCGGGCGGGGATCCGAGCTCCAACTCGTGTGTGCCGGGGGAGATATACACCACGCCGTCACTTTCCAGTTCAGGTTAGTCGTTAGTATCCACCTCCCTACCAACATAATTAAAATGGGGCATGGTGGGCCAGTTAAAAAGGGAACACTTAGTGCCTAAAACGTAAATCAATATTTTTATTGTTACTTGAAAATTACATCATTTTGGTTGAATGGTGTCTGATCAAATTGTAATAAAAACTTAAAGAAAATAAGATTCATGTTGAACAGATATAAAACCCAGATGAATGAATCAATCAGTCCCACATTTCCAGTCCCAACTCGCGACAGTCGAGCACGGCGGTAACCCTGTCCACAGGCCTGATAGACCAGCTGACACGCGCCCCGGGTCCGGCTGCCACCGATGTGAAGGCCTTGCTAGACGACTGGACACATGACCTCAGCTCCCAGTGGCCTTACTTCATGGACACCGATCAAAGGTATTTATGGGTCCTGCTCTGAAAATTTCTTGCTTATCTCATGGCTGCTTTTCGCAAACAATTAGGGATGGGTTGTGGTCTTCCGATGCCAGTGGGTGGTGGTCGGGTGAACGCGACGGGTGTAAATTAACCCTAACAAACAAACAAACAAACAAACTTCCGATGCCGGAATCTGTGGGCTCTTTCCCCACTCTCAGCATGGAAACCTTTTATTTCCAGGTCTTTCAAATGAGACTTAAAACCGTATCAAAAAGCAATAAAATAAATTGTGGTACCTTTACCAAGCTGCAGAAAACAATAAACAGACAACGAATATAGCATATTTTTCTTATTTTCCATGAAAACACATCTTGGTATTTCATTAGAATTGTCTCCAAGGAGACAATTCTAATGAAATGCCAAGATATGTTTTCACTTCGAAGCAAACCATTCAATAATTGCTGTCTGTTGATGTGCAAACAGTAGTGTGACTTTATTTTACCCAATTAAAATTTTGAAATACCCAATTGCTTCAGAAATGATGGAGTGACAATACTCAATTACAAATTCCTTATCTGGAGCCCTGATATGTCATGGCGACCATCATGGTTTGATATCTGAATGTATTAGTTACGTTGTGAAGGTAATCTTATACTTTCAGTAGTCCTACTGGACTGCCGGGTGACCAGAGTAAACCCCACACATTACCGACAAGTGTGGCAGAACAGCCGACCATTGACCTCAATGTGACCTTGTCGGAGCGTTGGCCCGGCTGCGGGACTGTCATGGTGGACGTGACCCCCTGGTGTCTCCTTAACAACCAGTGTGACCTTGACCTTCTGATTATGGGTGCTGATGAAAGTACTTACGACATTCCGAAGTCACAGACAATTTGTCCTCCCAGGTTGGAGGTGTGTAGTACACTGCTTTATACTTGCAATGTTATTGTCGTTGTGTATGTTAGCTTCTGTATACTATTGTCCATCTGTTAGCAGTGCTGTATGATACTTGTGTACCACATCTGTGTCGCAGTTTTGTGACGTAGGGTTATACCTTAACCCATTAAATGGATTTTTTTTTTTTATATTTTATTTTTAATTTTTGATTTTTGATTTTTTCTCACTGAAAGTATATGTTGTGACCACTCAATTGAACCGTCTCAACGAGACGGTTCAAATGGTGGTCACGACATATACTTCTAAGCACATAGAAAGAAAATATTTAGGATTGTCCACACACAAAGTGGCATCTCCTCGGCATGAAATACAGCTGTTTGGCTATGAAACGTATATGTCGCTGTGACTGGAGAAATGGGGCTTATGGGATTTGTGACCAGTGTAGCTCCTGACTTGCTAGCACGCTCCTGTAGCCTGATAATGATCTATACTGCTTGTTAGAAACAAAACTGGTGTTTCATTGATGAAGTGGCGACCAGTGCAGATCCTGATCAGACTGTGGATGCGCAGGCTGATCTGGATCTCCACTCGTCGCAAAACCCATAAAGCCCTATTTCTCAAGTCACAGCCACTTTTGTGTTCACTTTCATTAATGTTATTCCTGTATATAAATTTATATATAGTAATTTCCAATAACCTCCGAAGGGAAGCACATTTAATACACATTGTTTTAAAGTCATTCTTTTTATAAATTTTCGACCACATGGTCTTTATCAAAATAGTATGAAAATGTATCGGCAGTCCTATGTGACGTCCATAGTGTAGTAGTAAACCGGATGTTATGAGCCGGACGTCATGACTTTAAAACAATGTATAAATTTATACTTCGCATATTTAACAGAGATCATTCTATAGTTAGAAATAAACATATTTCAGAAGTCACAGTGTCGGTTAATTTCATAAATTACCTGTGCCAAAACATTCACTATGCAGGTTCATTTACTGACAATAATTATTGAACTTGTTGAACCTGACCAAACAGCCACCTCACGACAACACCTCTGTAATAGCCACAGTGTTATATACCTAAATATTTAACCTCCGTACATCAACCACCGCTCTACAACAGCTTTAGAGAGGTTCAACTGTAACTAAACTGACTATGAATATTTTTGTCAGTTTCAATCAAGAATAGTGTGACAAATAAATTATTGTGAAACCCATCTGAATTAATGATGATAGGTGCACAGGGTGTCCGGTTTAGATAGGTTCCACTGTAATTCAACACTCCATGAATTTTTTTTGTCATTTTCAATCGTGAACAGACACAAAAAGGAAATAAATTACAGTGAAACCCATCTAAATTAAACAGTAAGGGTTCCCCCTTGGTTTCCGGATTAGAGATGTTCTACTGTATTACATGGACTATCATGCTTATTCCTTTTCACGCCAGGGTTCGTTCCACGTGGGTGTGCGGCAGGATGACGGCGGGGTGTGTATATCAGCGGCCGTCCCAATCTCGGACGAGGACGTGGCTGCCCAGCGATATCGCCGCGACATCGGGCGCACCCTGTACCTCGACTCCCATGTCTACATGGCCATCTTCACTAGACTCGGCAGCCACAAACAGGTGACACTCGAAGGGTCTTAATATCTTATTAAGACTGTCGTATCTAACTATTTTGTGTTTTATTTACACTGTTTATAAATGAATTTCGCATTCTGGATTATGTTCTTTGCTTGTGTTGGTACCAGCAAGCAGATACAGCAACATGCTGGCATAGTGAATGGGACGTTATGTCGGCACTGTATTAAAAAAAATGTCAGATATGTACATGTAATTAACCCTTAGACCGCTACTCACAACAATTGTCGTCTGCTGTTGCGTTTATATCTTTCCTTATTTCTCAATAAAAACATGGTTTGAAAGTGCTGTCAAAGCATGTTGTTAATTATTCTAAAGTGCTGTTAAAGCATGTTTTTGATGATAGAAATGGAAAATAGAAAATAAACAGCAGACGACAAAAAAAATAAGATAGCGGTCTAAGGGTTAAGTAATAAATGAACATTTCAAGTCTAACAAATGTATAGCCCCGGCTTATAAAGTATGCCAAGGTCTATATAGTTGTCTCCTTTCCATCCAGACGTCGGTACGTCCGTAACACATAAACATAGCGTTTCATTTTTTAGCCCAGGTGGCGACCGGAGGTATCGATGGGTCCCTGCTCACTTGCTCTACATTTCACACTAGTTCATTAAAATTCCTTCAAAAACTGTTTATAAACAGTTTGGATTTCCATTTGCATGTAAATAGTCCGTTCTGATTTTGGGATTTGCCCCCCCAATGCAGCAGGTTATATGCGGGATCGAACCCCGTTGGCCCGGCTTTAAATGACCTTAGCTGTTGATAGGCCGTCAAACACCAATAAATCAAATCCATTTTGCAACCTGGTGGTTGACCCATTTGGATTTTTCACTTCAGGTTTATTTTCTCACCATCACATCCGCGGTGAAACATCAGATGCGTATAATCACTGTCCGGGAGCGATTCGTGTTCACGAACTTCACTCGCCACCAGCTCCGATTGTCGCCCTTCACTGTACCAGTCTGGAGTAGCAAGGTAATGCAATAGTAAATAGTAAATATGTGTACACCATTTGTTTTGGGAAACCCTAGAGGGTTTCCCAAAATGCATTGCTATTGTGATAAACCAGTACAACTGTACTAACCGTAAAAATTGGGAAAAACATATTATTTTTATTCTATTTAGAATAAATTGTGTTAGAATATTTAGGGTTATTACAGTAATATGCAGGGAGGGGTTGTGGCCTAGGGGTACAACACCTGACTTCCAATCCGGAGGTTGTGGGTTCAAACCTGACCATGGGCATCAAAAATACTTTCGTAGTATTTCCATCCCACTGGTCTGCTGGATGAGACTTCAAACTGTGGTCCCGTCTCTATATGACCTGAGCTGTTGCTGTGACGTTAAACCCGTTCACTTTCAGTAAATACTCATATATGGCTTGTTTGTGGCGTTGACTGGAGAAATGGGCTTATGGTATTTATTGTCAGTCTACATCCGTGGGTGGTGGTCGGGCGAACGTGATGGCATAAATTAACGGTCGGGTTCCTCCTTATAGGAATCACGATCTGCCTAGTTTGGCTCTTGGGTACTTTTTTATCTTTGGCTCTTTTGTTACCTGGGAGTTGAATTGGGTTATTGTCCATTATAAAAGTAGTAAGAATATTACTGATCCTACTGCTTTTGGGAGGGGGCCAAGTGATTCTGGTGTGGCGAGGACCTGGCATCAGATCAGGACTATTCTGATTTCAGGGCCGAATATACATTATTTTTTTTTGTAAATATTCAGTTCTGATTTTGTGATTTTTCCCCCCAATTTGTACATGCACTTGAACATGTACATGTATTTGTACAGGTAATATATGAGATTTACTAAACCCATTGACCCGGCCTTAAATGACCTTTGCTGTTGATAGGCCGTTAAACCCAAACAAACAAAACAAACAAACAGTCTACATCCTGGTCTGTTAGCACAGTTTATCTGCATGAAAAGGATCTATACTATGTGTGAGAATCGTTCCAGGTTTTGCACTGACTGAATGGTGAGCAGTGTAGACCCTTTCCAGATTGACCTTGTCTGTGTCTACTCTGGTTTTCAAAAGCCCCATTTTGTGGTATCAAGTGGTAACCAGACCTTATGAAAATGAACTGTAGTGCATGTCAGATTCATGTTGGTGTTTATAAATGTGGCTGTGAGTGGAGAAGTGGGGCTTATGGGTTTTGCAACCAGTGTAGCTCCTGATCAGCAGTTTGATCAGGGCCTGCACTGTTCACTATTCCATCAATGCAACGCCCGTCGTGCTTCTAACAAGGAATATAGATCGTTATCAGGCTACAGGAGTGCGCTATGTGATCAGGAGCTGCACCAGACACAAATCCCATAAGCTACATTTCTCTTATGACAGCCACAAATTTATAAATATATTGCAGGTTGATCCACCCATGGAAACATATAGTCATGTGACTGACTGGATAAATGGGGATTATGCGTTTTGTGACCGGTGTAGATCCAGATCAGCCTGTGCATCCGCACAGGCTGATCAGGATCTGCACTGTTCGCCATTCCAACTATGAAACACCTGTCATGCTTCTAACATGCAATACAGGCTACAGAAGTGTGCTATTTGATCAGGAGCTGCACTGGTCATAAATACCATAAGCACCATTTTTTCCAGTCACAGCCACAAATAAATAAATATTGCAGGTTGATCCACCCATGGAAACAGATATTGCACTGAGCAGCCATGATGCTGGGAAATGCTCGGAGCTGACTCCTTTAACATTCCACCCTCTACTGCACCATGGCGATTTGAAACTGGAGCAGGAAATGGACCACACAACAGATTTCCTCCACTATCTGTCTGTCGGGGACCGTGCTATAAATACCTCCAAGGTCATCACTAACGGTGACGTCACACATTCAGAAGAAATGGTTTCTGCAACATTTGATTGGTCATACCCGGTTAGATTGTCAGCCAAGGAGAACGGATGTAGAATGACAGTGTCAGTTCCACTTGCGAGTGGTTGTGACAAACGCTGCCTGCCGCTGTGTATAACCGGACATGAGAAGAATGGAATTACCCACTATGTTATACGAGACGATTCTGCACCGGGATGTCTACTGGTGAACCATTGCTCGTTTCCTGTTCTCTTTGGCGAGACGTCGATGAACTTGTCACTCACAGGTATTACAGTATTCTCGTAATAACCCTAAATATTTGGACCCTATTTATTTGGGGAAAACATAACAATATATGGTTTCCCCACAACAGTGAGTGTGCCATTATTATACCCACATTTTTAAAAAAAATGGGTATATTGTTTTCGTCACGGGTGTCCCTCCGTCCGTCCGTCACGTTTCTTGTAACTCGAAAAACTTTTTCACCTTCATACCTACGCGCCTCATATGTGCTATGTAGCTTCGTTATCATGTGCAGAAGCGCAAAGTGAATTCGAATTTTTCATCCGACCCTCCATCATGGATTATCTCCCCCTTTCGGACTCAGAATTTCCCATTTTTTTCCTTGTAACTCGAAAAACTTTTCACCTTCATACCTACGCGCCTCATATTTGCTATGTAGCTTCGTTATCATGTGCAGATGCGCAAAGTGAATTCGGATTTTTCATCCGACCCTCCATCATGGATTATCTCCCCCTTTCGGACTCAGAATTTCCCATTTTTTCCTTGTAACTCGAAAAACTTTTTCACCTTCATACCTACGCGCCTCATATTTGCTATGTAGCTTCGTTATCATGTGCAGATGCGCAAAGTGAATTCGCATTTTTCATCCGACCCTCCATCATGGATTATCTCCCCCTTTCAGACTCAGAATTTCCAATTTTTTCCTTGTAACTCGAAAAACATTTTCACCTTCATACCTACGCGCCTCATATTTGCTATGTAGCTTCGTTATCATGTGCACATGCGCAAAGTGAATTCCCATTTTTGATCCGACCCTCCATCATCGATTACCTCCCCCTTTCCGACTCAGAATTTCCCATTTTTTCCTTGTAACTCGAAAAACTTTTTCACCTTCATACCTACGCGCCTCATATTTGCTATGTAGCTTCGTTATCATGTGCACATGCGCAAAGTGAATTCGGATTTTTCATGCGACTCTCCATCATGGATTATCTCCCCCTTTCGCACTCAGAATTTCCCATTTTTTCCTTGTAACTCGAAAAAAAAATTCACCTTAATACCTACGCGTCTGATATTTGGTTCGTAGCTTCGTTTTGATGTGCTGATGCGCAAAGTGAATTCGGATTTTTTATCCGACCCTCCATCATGGATTACCTCCCCCTTTCGGACTTAGCATTTGGGGAAAGTGGGTATATTGCGATGGCGCGCCATCGACTTTTTCTAGTTTAGGGTTAGTATGGTAGTATTGGTTTCATCACAATAGATCCAAATTGTTTTGGGCAACCCCTATTTAATTATTAAGCAAATTGTGTTCGAATATTTAGGGTTAGTATGGCAGTATTGGTTTCATCACAATATCAATGTATTTGGATACAAATTGTTTTGGGAAGCCCCTTACCTATTCAATAGGGGCTTTCCAAAGCAAATTGTGTCCAAATACTTAGGCTTATTATGGTATGTATTACTGTTGAGATCATTTATACTTGAAAGTTGAAATAGAGTATTGTTGTCTGTTGTTATTCAGTGTTGTCCTATTTGCAAAGCATGTGGATCATTAGAAATGATTCTCATAAAAGTAGTAAGATTAGTACTTATTGTATTACATTTAGGGAGTGAGGCTAAGTGACTGGTGTGGTTAACACCTGGCACTACTGTCTGTTTCACGAAACCTGCCCAAATTTTATGGCTATATAAACAATTCAAATACAATATTATTTTTGATAATATTAAATTTTATAAAAATTTAAGAATGAGCCTTCTTTTTATTTCGTGAAATTTGGTCAAATATTGATTTTGTTACGAAAAATTGATTTGTCTGGGAATTTTTAAAACATGGGGGAAAAGGAGGTAGAGGAGCTGGGGGAGGAGTCAAAAAACAAAAAAAAATGGAAATTATCTCTGAAACCTGGCTTGATTGCTTGGAAATGATATAACTAAGAAAACAAAAGTTAAATTATGAAAATCGGTCCAGTATTTCTGAAATTCTAAAAATTTCCCCCAATATTTGACAAAATTTAACGAAAAAAAAAGAAGGTTCATTATTAAATTTTGCTTTAATTTAATATTATCGAAAAATATTTTGTTTTTGCATTGTTTATATGGCTGTAAAATCTGGGCAGGTTTCGTGAAACAGACAATAGGTCAGGTTATTCTATTCTAATTTCAGGGCTGAATGTTGACAGGCCGTTAAGCACCATTAAATAAATAAAGTTTAGACATAGTCTTCATAATTATATTGCCTTTATTGGTCAAAAGACTCAAATATCTGTTCCATTAATTTCAGGGCCAGCGACGCAGGAAGAAGAGGAGCTGGTGACGATGACACCGAGCGTGCCTCCCAATGGCGGGCGGGTCTACTACACTCCCCCCTCCCTGTACCAGAGCCTGCCGGGGGCCTCCGACACCCGCTCTAACCACACCATCCAGATATCCGCCCTCGGGTACGAGGTAGACGATAGCAACAAACCTGTGATCAACTGGAGCCAGCCACTCAACCTCAACCTGACAACGGACACTTTTGTGGCAATACCAGGCATTGCTGATGTCAGGGTACATATAACACATGTTGCCTTGGTGACGCACATATATATTGAACCCATCTCCAAAGCAGAGGTGTCAGCGAAGGAGATCCGGAGCCGGCTCAAGGGGAAGGAGAGAACAATCGTGATTGAGAGTAAGGAGGTGGAGAAAAGTGTCGCCGATATGAAAACTGAACTCAAGGAAGTTATGGAAATGAAGAAAGAAAAGGATAAGATACTCAAAGGCAGTCAGAAGTGGGAGCAGAGTTACCAGTACAGCGTTGGGTTGTTCGTGAAGCAGTTATCGCTGGTCGTCACCGATGAGTTGACGTCCCCGGAGAGCCACGGGGAGCTGGTGCGGGTGGAGGCGCGGGACGCCCTACTGGCCTACTACCCGGCCAGTGCCCTCACTGACCCCGAGTCATACCGCCGCAGCTGTGTGGTGGTCAGTGCTGGCGACCTGCAGGTAGACAACCAGATATACGCCCAGGGCAACTACGACTTCCCCGTCGTCATTGTCAGGCAGGACTTCAACAAACCATCACCAGACAATACCATGGATTACTCAGAAATGAATATTCTGGAAAAGCATGCAATTTTGAAATCCAGCAGTTTAATTCATGTTCAAATTGTCGTGGGTACAACTAGTGATAAAAGTATGTTTATCCAGTCAGTAGAAGTCAGTTCAAAGCCTATTAGTTGTTATGTGGACGACACATTTGTGTTCCGTGTCATCAAGGAAATTGAAGGGTTTATTCCAACACCGTTGTCTGATCCAAGACCACTTTTCATGACACAAACCATACCGTTATCTGTGAAGAGTCGGTCGGCAATCCTCAGTTCACCCATTCGTATCGGGCACCTGTGCGTCCACCAGGTGGCGCTGTTGTTCAGTGTGCACGCATCCCTGAAGCTGTTTATCGCGTGCGATCACACGCCGCTGACGTTCGGCAGGTTTGACCGGGCGAACCTGTGTACGACGAGCCAGGAGCTGACCCGCGACCTCGTGATGCACTACGCCTCGGGGGCACTGTTTAGGGCAGGTTCGTGGTGTCCACTCCTATCCACAGGTCGACGACTCGAATCTTTGACATAAACTAAACCCTATTAAAAAATGCCCATCACCCCATGGACCTTTGACATAAAACACACCCATTAAATAAATCCCATTACCCCACCCACCTGGTGTCGTATTTATACGTAACGTACAGTACGACAATAGGTGGGTGGGGTAATGGGATTTTTATGCCCCACCACAATAGTGGAGGGGGTCATTTAGTGTTACCCTTGTGCGTCTATCCCATCCATCCGTCCCGTCCTTCTGTCCGTCCGACACCAACCTTGTAAGTCATAAAACTTTTAAACCGTAATAGCCACAGACCTGAAACTTGGTATGTAGCTTCCTTATGATGAGTAGAAGTGCATAGTTTATTTAGATTTTTTATTCAACTCCCGGGTCATGGATTATCTCCCCCTTTTCGACATAGAATTTGGAAAGTTTGCCTTTAAAGAAGTCATAAAACTTTCAAACTGTACTAGCTACAGACCTGAAACTTTGTATGTAGCTTCCTTATGATGAGTAGATGCGCCAAGTTTATTTCGATTTTTGATTCACCCCGTGGTCATGGATTATCTCCCCCTTTTTACTTAGAATTTTCCAATTTTTTATCCCAGATCAGCCTGTGCATCCACTGTGACGCTAGGTCCTACACTGGTCAACATCCTGACAATTAACATCATCGCTCCAGATAAGGAATTAGTAATTGAGTATTGTCACTCCATCATTTCTGAAGCAATTGGGTATTTCAAAATTTGTATTGTGTAAAATAGAATCACACTACTGTTTACACATCAGCAGACCACAATTATTGAATAGTTTGCTTCTAAATGAAAACACATCTTGGTATGTCATTAGAATTGTCTCCTTGGAGACAATTCTAATGAAATATCAAGATGTGTTTTCATGGAAAAATAAGAAAATATGCTATATTTGTAGTCTGTTTATTGTTTTCTGTAGCATGATAGCACAAATTTTTCATTGCTTTTTGATACTCACTACAACTGATTTCAATTGGGTTTTTGGCAATTTTAATTGGGTATTTACGCAAATACGGAGCTTATCTGGAGCTCTATAACATGATTTTATCCCGTCAACACAGTGCGTATGTGCCATGAAACACGGTGCCGTGAAACATTTTTGATATCCAGTCAATACTATTTTTGCATTTTACAGCCATTTGTAGGTGTTGACGGGATAAATAGAATAGTAGGTTAGTGCCGTGAATGGGAAAAAATATCTGGCGCGGCACGGAAACGGGATGTGCTCGGCAGAGCCTCGCCCATCCCGTTTCCTGAGCCTTCCAGATATTTTTTCCCATTCACGGCACTAACCTACTATTCTCTATGTATTTTCCTTATTTCTGAACCAAAGTATATGTTGTGACCACTCATTTGAACCGTCTCATGCGAGACGGTTCAAATGAGTGGTCACAACATATACTTATGATGAGAAATAAAGAAATTCTTGAGCCTTGCCAGATAGTTTTTCCCATTCATGGCACTAACCTACTATTTATTCTCTATAAGCTTGGTTAACGATATTCCTATGACAGACATTTGTTATCAATCTGTCAGTGTAGGAGTACACAAGATGACCAATAAATACCCAAATGTCCATTTTCCCCATTAAATTATCATGTTTCCATTCTTGCATATTTACATCTCCAGTGATCTAGATAAGCTGTGTGTCTAAAGAGTATTGTACCCCCTGATAACAAATTAAATGCATATTTTATTTTTACAAATGGATTATTGATTATTATTGTTTAATAGGGAACAAATGATAAAAAAAACGTAAAACAAATTTAAACATTCATTTATTTGAGTGTATTATTACTTAGTTATGCTTTTTGCAGCTCAACTTAGTAAATTTTCGACTTTATTACAGTATCCTACTACATTGCTGTGAGTATTTTGTACTCCCACTGTTGATAATCAATGTGTATTTGCACATTGCTGTGAGTATTTTGTACTCCCACTGTTGATAATCAATGCGTATTCACATTGCTGTTGTATTGTGTACTCACTGATAATCAATGTGTATTTTCACATTGCTGTGAGTATTTTGTACTCCCACTGTTGATAATCAATGTGTATTTTCACATTGCTGTGAGTATTTTGTACTCCCACTGTTATATAAGTGTACTCCCACTGATTGTATAATCAATGTGAATATCACACATTGCTTGTGTGTATTGTGTACTCCCACTGTTGATAATCAATGTGTATTTTCACATTGCTGTGAGTATGTTGTACTCCCACTGTTGATAATCAATGTGTATTTTCACATTGCTGTGAGTATTGTTGTACTCCCACTATTGATAATCAATGTGTATTTTCACATTGCTGTGAGTATTGTGTACTCCCATGTTGATAATCAATGCGTATTTTCACATTGCTGTGAGTATGTACTCCCACTGTTGATAATCAATGCGTATTTTCACATTGCTGTGTGTATTGTGTACTCCCACTATTGATAATCAATGTGTATTTTCACATTGCTGTGAGTATTGTGTACTCCCACTGTTGATAATCAATGCGTATTTTCACATTGCTGTGAGTATTTTGTACTCCCACTGTTGATAATCAATGTGTATTTTCACATTGCTGTGTGTATTGTGTACTCCCACTATTGATAATCAATGTGTATTTTCACATTGCTGTGAGTATGTTGTACTCCCACTGTTGATAATCAATGCGTATTTTCACATTGCTGTGAGTATGTTGTACTCCCACTGTTGATAATCAATGTGTATTTTCACATTGCTGTGAGTATCCCCACCTGTTGATAATCAATGCGTATTTTCACATTGCTTGTGAGTATGTCTCCCACTGTTGATAACAATGCGATTTCACATTGCTGTGTGTATTGTGACTCCCACTGTTGATCATGCGTATTTTCACATTCTGTATATTTTACACTGTTGATATCATGCATTCACATTGCTGTGAGTATTTTGTACTCCCACGTGTTGATCAATGCGTATTTTTCACATTGCTGTGATATTTTGTACTCCCACTGTTGATAATCAATGCGTATTTTCACATTGCTGTGAGTATTGTGTACTCCCACTGTTGATAATCAATGCGTATTTTCACATTGCTGTGAGTATGTTGTACTCCCACTGTTGATAATCAATGTGTATTTTCACATTGCTGTGAGTATTGTAACTCCCACTGTTGATAATCAATGTGTAATCACATTGCTGTGAGTATTATGTACTCCCACATGTTGATAATCGATGTGTATTTTCACATTGCTGTGAGTATGTTGTACTCCCACTGTTGATAATCAATGTGTATTTTCACATTGCTGTGAGTATGTTGTACTCCCACTGTTGATAATCAATGCGTATTTTCACATTGCTGTGAGTATTTTGTACTCCCACTGTTGATAATCAATGCGTATTTTCACATTGCTGTGAGTATTTTGTACTCCCACTGTTGATAATCAATGTGTATTTTCACATTACTGTGAGTATTATGTACTCCCACTGTTGATAATCGATGTGTATTTTCACATTGCTGTGAGTATGTTGTACTCCCACTGTTGATAATCAATGCGTATTTTCACATTGCTGTGAGTATTTTGTACTCCCCACTGTTGATAATCAATGCGTATTTTCACATTGCTGTAGTATTGTGTACTCACTGTTGATAAACAATGTGTATTTTTCTCCATTGCTGTGTGTATTGTGTACTCCCACTGTTGATAATCAATGTGTATTTTCACATTGCTGTGAGTATTTTGTACTCCCACTGTTGATAATCAATGTGTATTTTCACATTGCTGTGAGTATTTTGTACTCCCACTGTTGATAATCAATGCGTATTTTCACATTGCTGTGATATTTTGACTCCCACTGTTGATAATCAATGCGTATTTTCACATTGCTGTGAGTATTGTGTACTCCCACTGTTGATCAATGCGTATTTTCACATTGCTGTGAGTATTTTTGTGTATTTTCACATTGCTGTGAGTATTGTGTACTCCCACTGTTGATAATCAATGCTATTTTCACATTGCTGTGATATTGTAATACTCCCACTGTTGATAACAATGTGATTTTCACATTGCTGTGAGTATTTTGTACTCCCACTGTTGATAATCAATGTGTATTTTCACATTGCTGTGAGTATTTTGTACTCCACTGTTGATAATCAATGCGTATTTTCACATTGCTGTGAGTATTTTGTACTCCCACTGTTGATAATCAATGCGTATTTTCACATTGCTGTGAGTATTTTGTACTCCCACTGTTGATAATCAATGTGTATTTTCACATTGCTGTGAGTATTGTGTACTCCCACTGTTGATAATCAATGTGTATTTTCACATTGCTGTGAGTATGTTGTACTCCCACTGTTGATAATCAATGTGTATTTTCACATTGCTGTGAGTATTTTGTACTCCCACTGTTGATAATCAATGTGTATTTTTCACATTGCTGTTTTTGAGTATGTACTCCCACTGTTGATAATCAATGTGTATTTCACATTGCTGTGAGTATTTTGTACTCCCACTGTTGATAATCAATGCGTATTTTCACATTGCTGTGAGTATGTTGTACTCCCACTGTTGATAATCAATGCGTATTTTCACATTGCTGTGAGTATTTTGTACTCCCACTGTTGATAATCAATGCGTATTTTCACATTGCTGTGAGATGTTGTTTACTCCCCACTGTTGATAATCAATGTGTATTTTCACATTGCTGTGAGTATTTTGTACTCCCACTGTTGATAATCAATGTGTATTTTCACATTGCTGTGAGTATTTTGTACTCCCACTGTTGATAATCAATGCGTATTTTTCACATTGCTGTGAGTATGTTTGTACTCCCACTGTTGATAATCAATGCGTATTTTTCACATTGCTGTGAGTATGTTGTACTCCCACTGTTGATAATCAATGTGTATTTTCACATTGCTGTGAGTATGTTGTACTCCCACTGTTGATAATCAATGTGTATTTTCACATTTGCTGTGAGTATTTTGTACTCCCACTGTTGATAATCAATGCGTATTTTCACATTACTGTGAGTATTGTGTACTCCACTGTTGATAATCAATGTGTATTTTCACATTGCTGTGAGTATGTGTACTCCACTGTTGATAATCAATGCGTATTTTCACATTGCTGTGAGATGTTGTACTCCCACTGTTGATAATTCAATGTGTATTTTCACATTGCTGTGAGTATGTTGTACTCCCACGTGATAATCAATGCATATTTTCACATTGCTGTGAGTATTGTGTACTCCCACTGTTGATAATCAATGCGTATTTTCACATTGCTGTGAGTATTTTGTACTCCCACTGTTGATAATCAATGTGTATTTTCACATTGCTGTGAGTATTTTGTACTCCCACTGTTGATAATCAATGTGTATTTTCACATTGCTGTGAGTATTTTGTACTCCCACTGTTGATAATCAATGCGTATTTTCACATTGCTGTGAGTATGTTGTACTCCCACTGTTGATAATCAATGTGTATTTTCACATTGCTGTGAGTATGTTGTACTCCCACTGTTGATAATCAATGTGTATTTTCACATTTGCTGTGAGTATTTTGTACTCCCACTGTTGATAATCAATGTGTATTTTCACATTACTGTGAGTATTTTGTACTCCCACTGTTGATAATCAATGCGTATTTTCACATTGCTGTGAGTATGTTGTACTCCCACTGTTGATAATCAATGTGTATTTTCACATTGCTGTGTGTATTTTGTACTCCCACTGTTGATAATCAATGTGTATTTTCACATTGCTGTGTGTATTTTGTACTCCCATTGTTGATAATCAATGTGTATTTTCACATTACTGTGAGTATGTTGTACTCCCACTGTTGATAATCAATGCGTATTTTCACATTGCTGTGAGTATGTTGTACTCCCACTGTTGATAATCAATGTGTATTTTCACATTGCTGTGTGTATTTTGTACTCCCACTGTTGATAATCAATGTGTATTTTCACATTGCTGTGAGTATTTTATACTCCCACTGTTGATAATCAATGCGTATTTTCACATTGCTGTGTGTATTTTATACTCCCACTGTTGATAATCAATGTGTATTTTCACATTGCTGTGAGTATTTTGTACTCCCACTGTTGATAATCAATGTGTATTTTCACATTGCTGTGAGTGTTGTACTCCCACTGTTGATAATCAATGTGTATTCTGCTAAAATAAGTGCGTAAAATATTCTAATACGCACCTTATCTGGAGCTCTGATATTTACATCTCACACCTTGCTTCAGGGGCAGTGGTCGGCTCATTAGAAATCCTGGGCAGTCCAACCGGTTTGGTACGCAGTGTCGGGACGGGCGTAGCAGATTTCTTTCGGATGCCGTACCGGGGCCTGACCCGGGGGCCCGGGGCGTTTGTCATGGGCATCTCCAATGGCACCTCCTCCATGGTGAAAAATATCACCACAGGTAATGGGGGTTCTCCTGATGTAATGATTTGATTACCATTCAACTCGGAGAGAATTGAAGAGCTGAAATGTTGTTGTGACTGGAGAAATGGGGCTTATGGGATTTGTGATCGGTGTAGCTCCTGGTCCAATAACTACGGAAGCCCATTAAGGCCCCTTCACATTTTTATGCCCCCGCTACCGAAAGGTACGGGGGCATATAGTGTTACCGGCGTCCGTCCATCCGTCCGTCCGTACGTACGTCCGTCCCGTCCGTACGTCCATCCCGTCCGTCCGTACGTCCCGATATTACCATATTCTTTAGTAACTTCTACATGGCTTCACATATTATGTCAATATTTATACACGTGATACATATGAACATGCCTTACACACTCCACTCCCCAGTGCTTCGACCTTGACCTTTGGCCTTGACCTTTTCCACTTTAAATGTTTGCTTGGCACTTTGGGACACGTTTCTCAATCCTACACTAACTTCTCAATACTTTTGCCAATCGCTTAAATATTTATACACATGATACATGTGAACATGCCCTACACACTTCACCACCCAGTACTTCGACCTTGACCTTTGACTTTCACCTTTTCTACTTTAAATGTTTACTTAGCACTTTGGGACAAATCTACGTGCACGTTTCTCAATCCTACAATAACTTCTCAATACTTTTTGCCAATCTTCTAAATATTTTTATACACAGATACATAGGAAACATGCCCTACACACTCCCACCACCCAGTACTTCGACCTTGACCTTTGACCTTCAACCTTTTCTACTTTAACTGTTTACTTAGCACTTTGGGACAAATATTTCTACGTGCACGTTTCTGAATCCTACAATAACTTCTCAATACTTTTGCCAATCGCTTAAATATGTATACACATCATACATATGAACATGCCTTACACACTCCACCACCCAGTACTTCGACCTTCACCTTTGACCTTCACCTTTTCCACTTTAATTGTTTACTTGCCACTTTCAGACAAATCTACGTGCGCGTTTCTCAATCCTACACTAACTTTCACACACGCATTGCTCCAATGGTCCTCTACCGCCCTGTGACAAATCCACATTCGTCCTGCCCCCGCTAAGCACAGGGTCAAGGTCACAGACTTGGTGCGTTTGAAACCTTAACATTCAGTTAAATGGCTTATAATTTGTGTTTCCTTGCTCGGATCTGCTTCACATTTCACACATGCATTGCTACAATGGTCCTCTACCGCCCTGTGAGAAATCCACATTTGTCCCGCCCCCACTAAGCCCAGGGTCAAGGTGCGTTCAAAACCTTAACGCTCGGGTAAATGGCTTATAATCAAAATGCCTCGTTTTCTTTGGCTGCCAGCGGGGGCATTCGTGTGCCGACAGGCCACATTTCTAGTTTTATTTCCATTTATTCAAGATCTTTTCTTGAATTTTCAAGTTCTTTTCTTGAATTTTCAAGATCTTTTCTTGAATTTTCGAGATACTTTCTTGAATTTTCGATATCTTTTCTTGAATTGATACTTTCTTTAATTTTCAATATCTTTTCTTGAATTTTCAAGTTCTTTTCTCGAATTTTCGAGATATTTTCTTGAATTTTCAAGATCTTTTCTTGAATTTTCAAGATCTTTTCTTGAATTTTGAAGATACTTGATTCAAGAAAAGATCTTGAAAATTCAAGAAAAGAGCTTGAAAATTCAAGAAATGAACTTGAAAATTCTTGAAATTTCAAGAAAGTATCTTGAAAATTCAAGAAAAGCTCCTGGTCCAATAACACACTCCTGAAGCCGGATAACGATGTAAATTGCCCGTCAGAAGCAACATGGGTGTTTCATTGATGGAATGGCGACCAGTGCAGATCCTGAACAGACTGTGGATGCACAGGCTGATCTGGATCTACACGGTCACAAAACCCATAAGCCCCATTTCTCCAGTCACAGCCACAAATAATAGTAGCCATTGTTACTTGTCACTGAAACATGGTGATTCTCTCGCTCTATTCTGTAATGACTCAATTATTCTAACGAGCTAAAATAATAGTTTGAGACAAGCCATGTGATTTTGTACCCAAGAAGATTTGCAATATCTCATGAAACGTATTTACATAATTTTATATTATTTTCAGTAAATGAGGTCGAAATTTGACAAAATCTCTCAGAGCAAATGCGGAATATAATTCCGCATTAGCTGCACATCTTCTTCGGTTCAAAAGCACATACATTGTCTCGTATTAGCCATTGTTAATCGTCACTGAAACAGTTAGCTATTGTTTGGTTAAGAAGTTTGTAAGAGTTTCTCCTACATGACAATTTCGATATCACTTGAATGACTGTTTCAATATATGGACACTTGATACATTTTGCCATATTGGAACACCTGCTTGCCACGATTAACATGACATTGACATTTGTTACCCTCTAAATGTACCTGAAGCACATGACAGTGTGTACAAAACCACAATTTGCTTCATACTCAAAGTTTCCCTCAGGGATGCTGACATAGATCGCAAACTTTCTATGCTTGTAATAAAAACCACATTTCCCCCCTCAGGGATGCTGACGTCGATCACGAACTTCGCATCAAGTGTGTCGCGGAACATGGACCGCCTGTCTCTGGACAGTTCGCACCTGGAGCGTCAGGAGGCGGGGCGGAGACACAGACCTGACGGGCTGTCTGAGGGCCTCAAACAGGGGCTCACGGGCCTCGGGCTCAGTGTCCTAGGTAAAATACCACATCTCTTGTATAATTGCTTGGATAATATTTTATCATTCTAAGAACTTCCTGTAGCGTAACAGTACAGTGGAAGCTCTCTAAACCGAACACCTAGGTAATATATTTCATCTCATTTTGAGAGGTTTCTTGGTAACGCATCTCAGATAATAAGGCATGTTCATGATTGCAAAATATATAAGTATGTCCCAGAATTGTTATATGCCTGATTTACAGTGGAACATCTCTAAACCGGACACCCTGGGGACCTCCCAGTTTGTCCGGTTTAGAGAGGTTTCACTGTAGTTATTTTCAGTAGTAAGAAGTTTGTGTGCCATGTTTAATGACATTCAGAAGTTGCTACAATGTGATGAATTCATTATTAGCCGATCTATTTATAGATCGTCTAATATATTGGTCATCCATCGAATTCTGAAAAAGTTTGTAGCAACCCTTTTCTCCGCTATTCGGTAATCTACGAACGCGAATTTTGCTGTATCACTTCCAAATTGCATCAACCGATAAAGTTTGCATTTTTGGCAATTATCTCCGTTTAAAACTTTAAATATAGCCAAATAACACAATTTTGAATACGTAATGAGCTGAACGCCGGAAGAGATTGAACCCGAAAGTTGTTGTTGTTGAAGTCCATAGTTGGCTCTAATTGCCATATACGCCAACATACGCAGATTATTGGGCTAATTTAAAGCTTTTATTTATTAAACAGAACAAGTTTCAGCCACGTATAATCGCGTAAAACGTGTATTCGGCTAATTTATAATCGACCTCTGCTCAAAATCTCCTCCGACTAGCAACCCCAGCATCTCGGGGTTTATCCCATTGGATCGCGTATGCGCGTCATTTGACGCTAGTTAATATTCACAAAATTTTCCACCAATCAAAACGAAGAATTGCCCTTCATAGCGAACTTTGATTTGTTTACGTATCATGCAGGGATGGCAGGGATGCATCCAGCACGCGCGATTGCGGCAATCCCCCTTAATTATTGTCAATGCCGCAAATTATTGATTGTCTTGCGCCCGCATCGCGCAAAAAATCATGGATGGGCCCTTTTTAAATGACCATGTGTGCACATTAAAAAACGTAATTGACTATTTAAAACGCGCTGCGTATTTAAATCATTGGAAGGCGTGCAGTTCAATCGAGTTTGTGCGGCCGTTGAACGTAAGCTTCGAGTCGATTTAAACCATTTAAATCGATAAACAAGGGATAAAACAAGTGACAACGTTATCAAGGCCAATCTGGGCATGTGCCTGAATACGCATGACGTCAATTCGACTGGTACATTTTGTTGAGTACGTTAATTAATGGTCACTTTGTTAAGTAAGATTTGTATTCGACTGGACTGGTGAATGGGATATCCCTTTGCTAAAAATATGTTTCTGCATGCCTAACTAATATCATGACCGTAGCTCCGTGTTAACTAAAAATATCGATAAATATAGGATGATGTCAATTTTTTTTTCCAAATGTTTATTTTTTCAATTTTTTTTCTACATCAAATTTTATTTCCTATTAATATTTTTTTCGGGGCCCCAATGTTTCTAATAGAATTCAATTTTTTTTCTTGAGAATTTGGTTTGGGAGGAAATCAACACTTCTCTCACTTTTCCCTGAGATTCCGTAACTACTAAAATGTGGACATATATTGAACCCTGATTTGATCGGCTAATAACGAGCATGACTTTTCATTCATACATTGCTGACATTCTTTTTGTGTAGCAGGGTCAATGTACCACATACCATATATATTCTAATAGAACCCACCCCCCCCCCCCCCCACCCCCCCCTCCCCCCCCCAAACCCCCCCCCCCCCCCCCCCCCCCCCCCCCCCCCCCCCCCCCCCCCCCCCCCCCCCCCCCCCCCCCCCCCCCCCCCCCCCCCCCCCCCTACACCTCCCATGTTTGCCTTCTAAATAGGTTATTTTCACATACAAAAGCCAATACAGTATTATAATTCCCGCACAAAAATATTTACACAATTCCCTAACATTTGATTGGTCCGTAGCAAGTCTGTCCAAAATTTATATCCCAGTAAACTCCCACGCCAAACTACTTTCCGTAACCATCAGGCGCAGTTAAAATAATTCTTAAGAAAACGGAAAATAAACACATTTTCTTGATGAATTTATTTCAAATGCTGGAATTATAAGGAATGAATGGCATTTTTGTGGAATTTATCTGGGATATAAATTTGGAAAAGTCGCGGGAATACTGGACGAGGCCTTCCGGCCTTCGTCCAGTATTCCCGCGACTTTTCCAAGTTTATACCCCGATAAATTCCACAACAATGCCATTCATTCCTATAATAGCACATGACCATGAAAAATAATATTTTGAATGATTTCCAGCAGGCACGACTATGGTCGGCACTTTTCATTATCATCCTCGTAGCCGTCTGTGTCCACAAATTAACAATGTGGTAAATGTTTTACAGCTTCTGTTCCCTTTCAACTTCACTCATGCATTCCTCTGATGGTCCTGTTTCATTCTGTGAGCTATCCATAATCCACCATCTAATGCCTCGGTCACCAATCTACCACCATCTATATACTATTTATATTACATAATTTCATAGTTTGAAGACACAATATTGCATGCTGTGATTTATGAAACCATTCACACACCTTCTTAATGTCTGTTTCACGAAAGTTGCCCAAATGTTACGGCTATATAAACAATGCAAAAACAATATTGTTTTTGATAATATTAAATTAAAGCAAAATTTCAGAATGAGCATTCTTTTTATTTCGTGAAATTTTGTCAAATATTGATTTTATCGCGATTTTTTTTCCCCATGTTAACATGGCAATTTCTTTTTAGAATTTCAGAAATACTGGACCGATTTTAAAAATTTACTTTTGTTAGATCATTTCGAAGCTATCTAGCCAGGTTTCTGAGTCAACTTCCCATGTGAGCTATTGTTACCGCAATGTGTCTGTCGTCCGTCGTCGTCCGGCGTCCGTCGTCCGTGAACATTTTCAAACGTCTTCTCCTCAGTAACCATTGGGCCTATAGTCACCAAACTTCATGGTCATGGTCCACTCGGAAACCTCGCACCATTTCGTCGCAAATAATGACTCGGACTTGAATGCTAGATTTCCATTGTTTGTATTTACATTGTTTCTATGGTAATACCAGAATGCCTCCATGTGACCGATTTACCTATTCGTACGCGTTCAGTAAACTATTCTAGTTCATCAGGTTTTAAGTTTACTGGTTCCAACTCACAGGGTGCCGGGTACAGAAAACTAAGCAATAACTCTGCCCCAGCTCAAGTCGTACCAATTACAGGACGCAAGTAAGCACGGAACCAACACATCATGTACATGACCGACAACAATTTATAGCAGATATATGCATTCAGTCTGTTACGATTTAGTTTCAGTTTCAGTTTGGAGGGACTACCAGTAATGTTTTAGAAATAAATGTAAACTGTTAATTTGTGACTGTGACTGGAGAAATGTGGCTTATGGTATCTGCGACACGTGTAGATCCAGATCAGCCTGCGCATTCGCGCAGTCTGATCAGGGTCTGCACTGGTCGCCATTCAGTCAGCAAGGCCGAAACCAGAGGTAAATACCAGACGAGGCGAACCAAGTCCCGACATGGGGGTCAGGGAGCATTCTCCCCGCCACCACCCCCAGGGATTTGTTTAATTCTTGGCATAAAACAAATAATTGGCAAAATGCCCACCTCGTCTGCCTCATCATGGTTATGGTACTTGTCAGGGAAACATCAGTCGTGCTTCTAATAGTGTATGTTCTTATCATTCCTCAAGACTGAGCTGTAAGACCCAGGGCGAGACTGGCCATATATCCCATACATTTGCGCAGTCTGATCAGATCAGAGTCTGCTCTGGTCACCATTCAGTCGGTGAAACATCAGTCCTGTTTCTAACAAAGTATGTTCTTATCATTCCTCAAGACGGACCTGGAAGACCCAGAGCAAGACTGGCCATATATCCCATAAGCCCCATTTCTCCACAAATAAAACATAACTGTGCTTTTTGTTTTAATATCTTGGGTTTCACTGTAACTTATCTTAGATTGTAAATTGTCTGAGACACCACGGCAACCTAACGGACGTCTCATTTACAGAGATTTCATCATAGTATTAAAACTCAATTACATTTATTTCAAAATAACATGCATGTTATTCTCTTCATTTTTATTTGAAACGGTCGCGTTAAATTTTGTGAATTTCAAAATGGGGGCTAAAATAGATTTTGTAAACAAGTTACAAAATTTATTTTTTTCCTTCGATAAATAATTTCCAACTTATATCGCCATGGTTTGGTGTAAATGTCGTATACATTTTTCTCATCCTCACCTCTTTTGGCTCATGTTAAATTTAGTAGGTTGACTTGATTTGGTTTATTGGTATTTAATGGCCTATCAACAGCTAAGGTCATTTAATGCCGGGCCAACAGGTTCGATCCCGCATTTAACCTGCTGCATTGGGGGGAAATGGATCCCAAAATCAGTACGGAATATTTACATCAAAATAAATATATATTAATCCCTGAAATTCGAACAGTGGAAAACTGTAGGACTAGTTCGATGTACAAGACTAAAGTTTATGGACGGACAGATGGCGCCACAACATAATATGTCCTGTTTTTCAAACGGGCATATAAAAAGGAGTACAAAAGAGCTCATCTGAACTCTAACCACACACAACACAGATTCAGCTCCCTGGTTTGAAGGTCAATCTCACAGCAGAGGTTATTTGACCTTGAACTTGGACAAGGGCAGCACGTCTGGGTGGGGAATGAAAATATGAATGATGGGTTTACATCAGTCACATGAGCAACATACTAAAGACATTTTTGAATTACAAATATTCATGAAAATGATGTCAACAAGCCTGTAAAATGTTTGTATTTTTCACTGGAGAAATGGGGGCTTATGGTATTTGTGGCCAGTACCTCATGATCTGCAAGCACACTCCTGCAGCTTGTTTAGGATTTATACTGTTTATTTGGAGCATGGTGGGTGTTTTGCTGACTAAATGGCGAATAGCACATGTATACTTGATCAGACAAATGTGCATGCTGGTATGTGCTGACACTGAACACAAATGTCCAAAGCTCCATTTCTCCAACCATATTCACTTTGAACTGTTAACGGCACTCAATTGATATGCAGTGACCTTTTTCGCTATACTGAATGAAATTTATTTGCAGTACATCGAGACGAACTACATACTGAATAGCTGCAGTGACTTCAGAATGTCATATACATAGAGAATTTGGGAGCATTCTAAATTCAGCACTAACAATGGGGTTACACTTGGTGCATCTTTTAATCAGTCACAATAATATGTCATGACAGGAACAGCATGTATAAGGAATATATATGCACCTGGACTTTTAAATTCATCAGACAAAAATCAATCCAATTTTGATCTGGACATTTTGACCATTTCATTCCATTGGTAATTGGTATAACATTATTTTGAAATGTTATGTCCGGCTAAGGCCTGCATGAAATTAAATTACTGAATAACATCCCCACCTGCCCCTTACAAAATGTCAGATTAATCTTTTATTTATATATATTTGAGGAAAAATCGTTAATTGTCGTTTTTTAAAACACTTAAAAACAAGAAAATGTGGCCTGTCGGCACACGAATGCCCCCGGTGGCAGATTGGCAGAAACTGTGGCAAAGTTAATTTAACAAAAGTATTCATAAACACAGGTGTGAAGGTCAAAATGTGAAGGTCATATTCAGGGCAGCATAGATGTGTGACATTTGTGCACAGGTCTTGTGTAAACTCCGGTAAAATAAATAATGTGTGAAAACGTTCAAAGTTGTGAAGGTCAGGGTCATATTAAAGACAGCATGGATGCGTGGCATTTGTGCACAAGTGTGATGTATTGACATAATATAGTGATCCATCAAGGGATAAAGAAGTTATGACATAATTGAGAAACTCATGCAAACTTGTTAAAGGTACATGCCCACTCAGTAGGCACAAAATGTTACTTACATCAGAGACATCATCTGACACATTTTCTGGCAAAATAAACATTCATTCACCGTTATTCCACATATTGATTGGCATTATTATACATTTTATATTAGTCGTAAATTTACACACTGATATCAGAAGCGATAACTGTGTTTCCTTAAAATGTTAACAGACATTACTATTTATTCTCTGTATTTATATTTTGATGTGCAATGATCATACTTGATAAACTGTTGAAAATATATTGTTTTCAGGAGACACATTTAATTAGTATAAATAATTAAAAAATATCTTGCCTCATTTGCATATGAAAATAGCGTGATACCACCGCGCGTCACTATCAGTAAAATAAATATTACTACATGTAATTGATTATATTTGTATAGCGGGCACTTGTAATTTTTAGAACTGGTGGAATAGTGACACAATTATACACTAATTAATTCCATATTTAATTCATAAAAGAACAGTTTGTGCCTACTGCGTGGGCATGTACCTTTAATGTGTGAAAAAGTTCAAAGTTGTGAAGGTCAACAGGTCAAGGTCACATTAAGGGCAGCATGGATGTGTGGCATTTGTCCGCAAGTATGCTGTGCTGAAATCTTTAAGTAATTCTTCCAGGAATATAGAAGTTATGATGAAACTATACTCAATTCATTTGTTGTCACTTGTTGCTGTTCAGAATGGTTGTGGCATTGCTAAAATCATGGATGGCAAAATCCACTGTCTTGTAACCAGAATTCCTAAGCAGTCAAACAACTTCATAGGCACTGTGTATTACTGTGTTTGATCAGTTTATTCATACACAGTAAGAATTCATCTATGGTGCTAGGCTCAATAAAACTTCAAACTTTTACAATTTAAACACGGGCCATGTAATGACTGGCAATAGGTTTGGTGGATCCCAGTCTTATTTAGTTCATTGTCTATTTTGCTATGACGATGTCTTGCTTCAGTTGTTGGTTGTGGTACAGGTGGGAAAAGTTCTTCGGCTGGAACGAATTGGTGTAAACTTCGAATAACCAGAGTTGCCTTCATCGAGCTCTCCTGTAATAATAAACAGAGTATTTGCTATAGAAGAGAAATCCATCAGACTGCAGTCACAAGTGTTCAAATGTTTCAGAACTGTGTTCCTAGGCATTGTGAATGGGCTGGAGGCCTTTAGTTTTGTGAGAGAAAAAAACGTATGATATGCGACATTGTTGGGGGAAAATGTGAACAGACCATGGACATGCCTCTCTTTATGATTCTACATGGGCATATAATGTATAGTTATAGTTCACATATTGAATTTTTAATAATTAATTTCGTTTAGCGAGCGCTAGCAAGCAAGAAAGTAGTTTATTAAAAATTAAAATACATGTATGTGAACTATAACTTACTTATTGTTTACCCCAGCCACTGCGAAGCGAAAGCCCCTAAACATGATTTCGAATCACTATATCTAGTATGTGTTTGGCGGTTTGCTTGAACACAAAGTTGAGCGTGTGTGTGGGCAGTAATATGCTTTGTGTATTGTGAACTGATGACAACAAGGCATAAAATCAGTTCTAAATATAGCGCTGAACATTTAATGATTAATTTAATACATTTTGGCGAAAATGTCGTAATATGCGATTAATTGAGATGAAATCCATGGCCATTTCATAGGTACGAGAAACTAGGGTAATCAATAAATACATATAATGGTTATTTATCATATGAGCACAAACAAAACAGGAAAATTCTTGGTGTCGGTGGCACGAATGCCCGATGTCAGATTCGGATAAGCCTGGCAAGCTTCTTCCTTACCGCGAAAATAGAAAAGTGTTTAAGCAGAGTTGGTGTCCAAAAGGTCCAAGGTCCAAGATTCAGTCTTAGCATGGAGTGTTTATGTTTGTTTGTTTATTAGCATTTAATGTCCTATCAACAGGTAAGGTCATGTAAGGCCGGGCAAACGGGTTCAATCCCGTTTTAAACTGCTGCATTGGGGGGAAAATCCCAAAATCAGAACAGAATATTTACATTGAGAAAAAACACATTCAGCCCTGAAATTAGAATAATCTGATCTGGTGCCAAAGACGTATGTGAGGGCCAAACCAGGTCTGCAGTCAGAATTCCGGTAAGGATGAATATCGATCGTTGAATTACCCGCCGCGTGCTCACAACCAACCACGCATGGAGTGTTGAATTTGTGCACAAGTACGATGTAATGCAATATTAAAATAATCCAAAAAGAGTTACATGTATAACAGCATTAAGAAACTCTGGCAAACTTTTAAAATTAACAACTAGAAAATGTGCCATAGAACACAGATGCCCCATATATCGTGTTGATAATAAACAAGGCAAATGTGAAATTATATTATTACGGTTTCAAAAGTTTTACAAGTTACAAGTCGAAAAGGGGGAGATAATGCATCATAATGAAGAGACATACCAAGTTTCAAGTCTGTAGCTAGTACAGTTTCAAGTCTGTAGCTAGTACAGTTTCAAGTATGTAGATAGTACAGTTTCAAGTCTGTAGCTAGTACAGTTTCAAGTCTGTAGCTAGTACAGTTTCAAGTATGTAGCTAGTACAGTTTCAAGTATGTAGCTAGTACAGTTTCAAGTATGTAGCTAGTACAGTTTCAAGTCTGTAGCTAGTACAGTTTCAAGTCTGTAGCTAGTACAGTTTCAGTATGTAGCTAGTACAGTTTTCAATAGTCGTAGCTAGTACAGTTTCAAGTATGTAGCTAGTACAGTTTTCAAGTCTGTAGCTAGTACAGTTTCAGTATGTAGCTAGTACAAGTTTCTGTAGCTAGTACTTTCAAGTATGAGCAGTACAGTTTCTGTATGATAGTACAGTTTCAAGTATGTAGCTAGTACAGTTTCAAGTCGTAGCTGTACAGTTTCAAGTATGTAGCTAGTACAGCAGTTTCAAGTCTGTAGCTAGTACAAGTCATTGTAAGCTAGTACAGTTTCAAGTATGTAGCTAGTACAGTTTCAAGTATGTAGCTAGTACAGTTTCAAGTCTGGTAGCTAGTACAAGTCACGTATGTACAAGTACAGTTCAAGTCTGTAGCTAGTACTCTTAGTACAGTTCAAGTCTGTAGCTAGTACAGTTTTTTCAAGAATGTAGCTAGTACAGTTTCAAGTCTGTAGCTTATACAATATCAAGTCTTTGTACTAGTACAGTTTTCAAGCTGTAGCTAGTACAGTTTCAAGTATGTAGCTAGTTTAACAGTTTCAAGGTACATGTATAGATACAGTTCAGTCTGGCTTACAGTTTCAAGTCTGTAGCTAGTACGTTTAATATTTAGCATACAGTTTCAGGTACATGCCCATTTCAGTAGGCACAAAAAATGTTCTTTATATCAGAGAAATCATCTGATACATTTTCTGGAAAATATACATTCATTCATAACTATCTCACGAATTGATTGGCAATATTATACATTTTATATCAGATGTAAATTTTCACACTGATATCAAGGGCGATAACCGTGTGTCCTTAAAATGTTAACGGACATTACTATTCATTCTCTGTATTTATTTTTTGATGTGCAATGATCATACTTTATAATCTGTGGAAAATATGATTTTTTCAGGCGACGCATTTAATTAGTATATTAAATAACTAAAAAATATTATGCCTCATTTGTATATGAAAATAGCCCGATACCACCGCGAGTCACGATCAGTAAAATAAATATTACTACCAGTAAATGATTATATCTCTATAGTGGGCACTCGTAATTTTAGAGAACTGGTAGAATAGTGACACACTTATTTAATTTCTATAAAGAACATTGTGTGCCTACTGAGTGGGCATGTACCTTTAAAACATTTACGAGTTACAATGCAAAATTGGAAAATTATAAGTAAAAAAGTGGGAGATAATCCATGACCTGGGGGTCGAAGCAAAAATTGAAATAAGCTTTGCACATCTACTCATCATAAGGAAGCTACATACAAAGTTTCAGGTCTGTAGCTAGTACGTTTAAAAGTTTTACGAGTTGCAATGCAAAATTGGGAAATTCTAAGTAAAAAAAGTGGGAGATAATCCATGACCCGGGGGTCGAATCAAAAATTGAAATAAGCTTTGCACATCTACTCATCATAAGGAAACTGCATACCAAGTTTCCGGTCTGTAGCTATTACGATTTAAAAGTTTTACGAGTTACAATGCAAACTTGCCAAATTCTAAGTCAGAAAGGGGGAGATAATGCATGAGCCGGGGGTCGAATAAAAAATAGAAGTAAACTTTTGCACATCTACTCATCATAAGGAAGCTACATACCAAGTTTCACGTCTGTAGCTAGTACGGTTTAAAAGTTTTACGAGTTACAATGCAAAATTGTGAAATTCTAAGTAAAACAAGAAATGCGTCTGTCGAACGCGAATGCCACCTGCAGCATATTTGAGAAACTGTGACAAAGTGGTTAACCAAAATTTGAGAAACTGTGACAAAGTGGTTAACCGAAAAGTGTGACGGACGGACGTTCTTACAGTACTATACTTATGTGGCTTATCACATGTTAAATATTAGCCACATAAAATTGTAACCAACCCTATCCTTTACCAAGTCCATAACCCTGTGGGGCAAGCCACATAAGGACGGATGGACAGACGGACGGTCCAAACACTATATGCCACCCGTTTCTTCGAAACCCGGTGGCATAAAAAGTGGGAGATAATCCATGACCTGGGGGTCGAATCAAACATCGACTCATCATAAGGAAGCTACATGTACATACTAAGTGTAACGTTTGTACATGTAGCTAGTATGGTTTAAAAGTTTTACGAGCTACAAGGTAGGTGACGGACGGATGGAAGGACGGAACGGACAAGGGTAACACTAAATTCCCATAAAAAGCTCCGACACACAGATATTTTTCTGACACGGCGGAATTATGTTTTCTGGCCTAAATTCACACAACAGATATTTTATTTTCCAGCATAGTAACAAAATCATACCTTCTCAGTATTTTCTGTAACTTTTATTGTCTATTTGTCTCTCCACAACTGGTAAATGCTCGCAAACCAGGTGCCCCAGTATAGGCGGTCAATGCGTCGGTGGGTTGAAAATCTGCAGAAGACAGGAAAAATACAAAAAGGTTGTAAAATATGCAGGATACATGATACATGTATTTATCAACTTTAGTTCATGCTAGAGAAAACTAATTTGCAGATTTTTAGTAGGGACCATACCCATCACTGAAATAAATTGCCAAATTGTCATTTTATTTGTAAATGTATCTATTTTCAAAATATTTCAAAAGCAATCTGACACTACACGAAAAATGAACTAAATTTCTATGGTCTCAATACATGATATACATGCACACTAACACTGCTGTCAGTTTTATGTAAACTTGCCACCTTATAAGGTTATATATATATAAACATTGCAAAACTATGGTGGCATATACTTGCTGTTGAGATGTCGACGCAAAACTATGTCGACATGTTGAGATAAAATATCACATTATGTCAACATGTTGTGTAAAACTATCATATTATATCGACATGTTGTGTTAACTTATCACGTTCAAAAAAGTCACCATGTTGAGATAAATATCACGTTATGTCGACTTGTTGAGATTCCAAATTCATCCGTTTATGTCGACATACTGTGTTAACTTATCACGGTATGTTGACTAATTGTGATAACTCGTATTATGTTCACTTGTTGTGGCAACTTATCAGGTTATGTTGACATGTCATGATATTTAAGTCAACATGTTGCGAGAAATTATGTCGACATCTTGATGGCAAATATATGCCACCATACGAAACACAATTTTCCACTATTATTACTACTTAGCAAAATGTAAGAATGAGACTTATTTTTATTTCACGAAATTTAGTCAAATAATAATTGTATTATGAAAATAATTTCTGCATGTTAAATCCTCATAGATACGTCATAGTTTCATATAAGTGAAGATGTTTACAGGAGATTAAAGGTACATGTACATGCCCACCCAGTAGACACAAACTGTTCTTTATATCAGACATAATCCGAGACATTGTCTGGCAAAATAAACATTATTTCACCATTACCCCACGTATTGATTGGCATTATTATCATTTTATATCAGATGTCAATTTCCACACTGATATCAGGGGCGATAACCGCGTTTCCTTTAAAATGTTAACGGACATTACTATTTATTCTCTATATTTATTTTTTGATGTGCAATGATCATACTTTTTTATTATCTGTCGAAAGTATTATATTTTCAGGTGGCGCATTTAACTAGAATAAATAATTAAAAAATATCATGCCTCATTTGAATATGAAAATAGCCTGATATCACCGCGAGTCACTATCAGTAAAATATATATTACTAAATGATTATATCTGTATAGCGGGCACTCATAATTTTTTTTTTAGAACTGGTGGAATAGTGGCACAATTATAGTATACACTTATTTAATTCCTATAAAAAACATTTTGTGCCTACTGAGTGGGCATGTATATGTACCTTTAAACAGTCACGAGGACAGTGAAACATCTTTTATCAAAATTTAAGTTTTGTTTTCTTTATAGTTTGTAAAATCATTTCCATGTTAAATTCCCATAGAGAAATAGTATTTTTGTATTAAATAGCATTATTTAGCCAAGCGAGCTAATTATCTTGAAATAATGCATAGGTGAGTGGGTCCTTACGCCAATCAAACGAGTGAGCTTATCGAACCATGTTTGATTATCTGTAGAACCCACGCATGTGTATTAATTCAAGATAATCAGCTCACCTGGGCCCGGTTGTTCAAAACACCAGTTAGCTTAACGGACTGTTAAATCCTTAACGGACTGTTAAATCCTTAACTGAATGGTTAATATCTTCAGTTAAGGATTTAACAGTCTGTTAAGCTAACAGATGTTTTGAACAACCGGGCCCAGGTAAGAAAACTAAATTGCTAATTCTGCAAATATTCGTCAATTTACAACGGCCCGGTTTTGGTCAAAACGGCCCCTAAGTTTTGGGAATTTGGTCAAAACGGCCCCTAAGTTTTGGGAATTTGGTCAAAACGGCCTCTAAGTTTTGAGAATTACTACAACGGCCCCCTATTATATATTTTTTTTTCTACACAAATATATAATATATATATATATATTCTTAATATTCATCTAAAATAACAATAATAAATGACCTTGTATTATGAATATTGATGAAAACGAACTTTAAAGGTACATACCCACGCAGTAGACACAAAATGTTCTCTATATCTGAGACATCATCTGAGACATTTTCTGGCAAAATAAACATTCATTCACTTTTAGCCCACGCATTGATTGGCATTATTATACATTTTATATCAGACGTAAAATTTCCACACTGATATCAGGGGTGATAACCGTGTTTCCTTAAAATGTTAACGGACAATATTAGTTATTCTCTGTAGTTATATTTGATGTGCAATGATCATGCTTTAATATAATAAGTCGAAAATATTATTTTTTCAGGTGACGCATTTAATTAGTATAAATAATTAAAAAATATCATGACTCATTTGCAAATGAAAATAGCCTGATACCACCGCACGTCACTATCAGTAAAATAAACATTACTAATGATTATATCTGTATAGCGGGCACTGGTAATTTTTAGAACTGGTGGAATAGTGACACACTTATACACTTATTTAATTCCTATAAAGTACATGTTGTACCTACTGAGTGGGTATGCATGCAATATATTGTTTTTATATTTATTATTATCTTATTATCTTATATTTAAGGGTAGGAATTGGCTTGAGGACCTTCCAAACCCGGATATTTGAGCCCAAAAATGCAGGCCAATGACCGTTGGTCCGTTTGTTTCAGAATTTACTAATATCTGCCATACAGTCAAAATATGTGCATTAAATGAAGGAGGCAATGAGGCGGTTAATTTAACCTAGCTAGTTCATTCTCCTGTCGCACGAAGCCGGTATGTCAGACCGTGAAAAGGGCTGAGTGTGAGTGCATGTGATATATGGAGATTTAGCCGTAACAGTGTTATCCTATAAAATGATGATATTTGACGGTTGGTCAGGGCAGAACATATCGTGACAGGGAAATAGAGAGTAGTAAGTTTGTGCCGTGAATGGGAAAAAATATCTGGCAAGGCTCAGGAAACGTGATGGGCGAGGCTCTGCCAAGCACATCCCGTTTCCGTGCCGCGCCAGATATGTTTTCCCATTCACGGCACTAACCTACTATTCTATTTATCCCGTCAACACCTACAAATGGCTGTAAAATGCAAAAATAGTATTGACTGGATATCGAAAATGTTTCACGGCACCGTGTTTCACGGCACATACGCACTGTGTTGACGGGATAATGATCGATATTGGGCTATGCAAAGTATGATGTACCGGTAATATGTTTCGCGGCTTATCGTTGTATAATGCTATTATTCGAGTCCAGGTGCGGCGTTTATCTGTTGTTATTGCAATAGTAATTTCAAAGAAACACATTAAATGTAATTGTAATTGCCAATTACAAATTCGTGGATAGTACTTATAATGAATTTCAAAGAGACACATTACATGTACCACACACGAACCCACAATTGGCAAGTACAGTTTTTACTCCATAACAGCGTGTTCCAAAATTGTCTATGATTGGTCATTATCTGAAATACAGTAGTATTTATCTAAATAATGGATCAGGAAATTATGTAATTGCATTTAAAATTAGTGTCGACCATTATGAAAACCAGACACTAGTGAAGTTATTTTGATTTCACAAGGGTTTGCATAATTGTATCCCCCGGACTCCGTCGGGGGATACTATGGATTTGACAGCGCGCCGCGTCCGCGTCCGCGTCCGCCGCAGACACTTCTTGTCCGGAGCATAACTCGAACACCCACCCCTCGAAACCACCCTTTGGAATATTTTCATGAAACTTCACACATCATAGACCGACCCGAAGGTGTGTCGCGCACAAAAGAATGACAACAGCATAGTAATTTTTTAGTTATCTCCTTTTTTGTTTCTCCACTATTTCGTGTCCGGAGATAACTCCACCACCACCCTTGGAATATTTTCATGAAACTTCACACATGCATAGACCACGACCCGAAGGTGTGTCGCGCACAAGAATGACAACTCTTGCATAGCTAATTTTTTAGTTATCTCCCTTTTTTGTTTCGCGCACTGATTGACCATAACTCGACCACCCTTTGGAATATTTTTATGAAACTTAACACATTCAATTAGACCACGAACCGAAGGTGTGTCGTGCACAAGAATGACAACTCTTGCATAGCTAATTTTTGAGTTATCTCCCTTTTTTGTTTTCGCTCACTGATTTCCTGTCCGGAGCATAACTCGACCACCCTTTGGAATATTTTCATGAAACTTCACACATGCATAGACCACGACCCGGAGGTGTGTCGCGCACAAGAATGACAACTCTTGCGTAGCTAATTTTTCAGTTATCTCCCTTTTTGTTTTGCGCACTCTACAAACTGGACAATAATGCATGAAGACCTGTTTTCTCGTCTGCTCTGTATACCTTTTCTCGTGTGCTCTGTACACCTTACCTGTAGAGAGAACAATAGAAACTGGGAGAACCATGTGCTAAGCATGGGCTAGCATGTGCAGATGTCCAGTGCTTGACCACTGCTGACCAGGTAATTTATACAGGTAAATCACTACATTGGGTACTGTGTTGAAAATATTGTGGCATTATGTGGACCTCTGCAGATATATGTAGATAAATATAGGACTATTAAAAAAAAATCTGGTCTCCAATAGCAAGCATTATTATTTTTAAACTTTTTTTTGTCATTTTTTTTTTTTTTTTTTTTTTTTTTTTTTTTTTCATTTTTTTTTTTCATTTTTTTTTTTTCAAATTATTTTTCAATTTGACTGGAAAAAAAATCTGGGCTCCAGTAGCAAGCATTATTATTTTTAAACTTTTTTTTTCCATTTTTTTTTTTTTCCATTTTTTTTTTTCATTTTTTTTCTTCAAATTATTTTTCAATTTTTGTCCAGTAGCATAAGGTCGTAAGTGCTATATACAGACTATTCACCTGTACATGTGCTAGCATGTGCAACTGACCACTGACCACTTACAGGTAATTTATACAGGTAAATGATTATATTACATTTCCGTAAACTGTGTTGAAAATATTGTGGCATTATGTGGACCTGTGCAGATATATTTAGATAAATATAGGACTATTAAAAAAATTCTGGGCTCCAGTAGCAAGCATTATTATTTTTAATTTTTAAACTTTTTTTCCATTTTTTTTTTCATTTTTTTTTTCAAATTCTTTTTCAATTTTTGTCTAGTAGCATAAGGTCGTAAGTGCTATATACAGACTATTATCATATAATAAAACAATTATTGACTAGTGAGCCATAGAATATAATCTGATATTCTATGGTTCACTAGTCAATAATTGTATAATATGTTCGGGCCAGTGAAAATTGCTTTCGGGCCCAGGCTCGAGGTCAAGGCGGGTGACAAGCGAGGCATCTGATTCCGCGGAATTCTTGTTTACTTATCTCCCTTTGTTGTTTCGTGCTCTGATTTTGTATCCAGAGCATAACTCGAACAACGCATATACGCATTGCTCTCTAATGGTCCTCTACCGCCCTGTGCCAAATCCACATTCGTTCTGGCCCCGTCAAGCCCAGGGTCAAGGTCACATACTTAGTGCTTCAAAAACATTAACGCTGGGTGGGTAAAATCTTATACTTTCTGTTTTCTTTCATGGATCATGGATCATCTTCATATTTCATATACGCATTGCTCTAATGGTCTCTACCGCCCTGTGCCAAATCCACGTTCGTCCTGCCCCACCAATCCCAGGGTCAAGGTCAACATACTTGGTGCTTCAAAAACTTTTAACGCTAGGCAAATATCTTATAATTTTTTTTACCATTCACGGATAAATATTTCATATACGTTGCTCAGGTCGTCTACCGCCCTGTGCAAATCCACGTTCGCCTGCCCCCCAAGCCCAGGGTCAAGGTACATACTAGTGCTTCAAAAATTTAACGCTCAGGTAAATATTTCTAATTTTTATTTCCTTTCAGGATAAACTTCATATTTCATATTTCGCGTTGCTCTATGGTCGTCTACCGCTGTGCCAAATCCACGTTCGTCCTGCCCAGCCAAGCCCAGGGTCAAGGTCACATACTTAGTGCTTCAAAAACATTAACGCTGGTAAATCTTATACTTTCTTTTTGTTTCATGGATCATGGTCATTTCTTCATATTTCATACGATGCTCTAATGGTCTCACCCGCCCTGTGCCAAATCCAGTTGCTGCCCCACCAATCCCAGCGGTTCACATACTTGGTGCTTCAAAAATAACGCTCAGGTAAATATCTTATAATTTTTTCATTCACGGATAACTCATATTTCTATACGCGTTGCTCTAATGGTCGTCTACCCGCCCTGCCATCCACGTTCGTCCTGCCCCGCCAAGACCCACGGGTCAATTTGGTCACATACCTAGGTGCTTCAAAACATTTAAACCGCTGTTTAAAAAAAAATCTTCTTAAAAAATACTTTCTTGGTTTTCTTTCTTTTGGAATCATGATCAATCTTATATTTCATAATACGGCAATGCCTAATGGTCCTCTACCGGGCCTGTGCCAAATCCACGTCGGGTCCCTGGCCCATTTGCCACCAATTCGGGTCAGGTACATACTTGGATGCTTCAAAAACTTTAACGCTCATGGTATTTAACTTATATTTTTATTTTCCATTCAGATTCAACTTCATATTTCTTATAAACGCGTTGCTCTAAATGGTCGTCTAACCGCCCTGCTGTGCCAAATCCACGTTCGTCCTGCCCCCGCCAAGCCCAGGGTCAAGGTCACATACTTAGTGCTTCAAAAACTTTAACGCTCAGGTAAATATCTTATATTTCCATTCACGGATCAACTTCATATTTCATATACGCGTTGCTCTAATGGTCGTCTACCGCCCTGTGCCAAATCCACGTTCGTCCTGCCCCCGCCAAGCCCAGGGTCAAGGTCACATACTTAGTGCTTCAAAAACTTTAACGCTCGGGTAAATATCTTATAATTTCTGTTTTCTTTCATGGATCATCTTCATATTTCATATACGCATTGCTCTAATGGTCCTCTACCGCCCTGTGCCAAATCCACGTTCGTCCTGCCCCCACGCCAATCCCAGGGTCAAGGTCACATACTTGGTGCTTCAAAAACTTTAATGCTCAGGAAAATAAAATTCTTATAATCCTATTTTTCTTTCCATTTCACGGATCAACTTCATATTTCATATATGCGTTGCTCTAATGGTCTTCTACCGCCCTGTGCCAAATCCACGTTCGTCCCGCCCCGCCAAGCCCAGGGTTAACATCATATACTTAGTGCTTCAAAAACTTTAACGCTCAGGTAAATATCTTATAATTTCTCTTTTCTTTCACGGATCAGCTTCATATTTCATATATGCATTGCTCTAATGGTCCTCTACCGCCCTGTGCCAAATCCACGTTTGTCCTGCCCCCGCCAAGCCCAGGTCAAGGTCACATACTTGGTGCTTCAAAAACTTTAACGCTCAGGTAAAAGAAAATTTTGACTTGCAATTTGGCCTCATTTATTATCAAAGCGATATGTGGGACATCCGTGTTCTATGAACACATTTTCTAGTTTATTAAACTTCACACATGCATAGACCACGACCCTAAAGGTGTGTCCCGCAAGAATGACAACTCTTGCATCACTAATTCTTTAGTTATCTCCCTTTGTTTTTCCGTCACTGATTTTGTCTCCGGAGCATAACTCGAACACCCTTTTTTCAAACTACTTGTGTATCTGGGGAGGGGGATACACATGCGCTTGTCGACAAGCGTCCATTTCTAGTTCAACATTTATTCAGCAAATCATTGACACTATGTTAAGTTTTCAGATTTTGTTTTATCGCATGATTTAGCCTCGTCTTGGTTTCCATGAAGGCCTCTTTTTTGTCTGAAACGTTTTTGTTTGCTTTGTCACTTTCTTAACATTCAGAACATTTATATTTTTGGGAAAATTATTTAATTGCTTGAAATGCAGTAATTATTTACTTGTTACATTCCTTCGGGTTTTGTTAAGTAATTATCTGCATGTGGGTTATTATTTATGTCACCGACTACAAGCAGAACTGTTCCGTTAGCAAATTCTATAAACCCAGTATAATTATGTGTCAATAGTTTTCCATATGTACAAGGGCAAGGCTGATTCACTGATTCAGTATAGCCCCATATCAGCCTGTACATCCACTGATCAGGGTCTACGCTGCAATACTATCCCACCAATCGATAATTGGATTAATCCTGCTATGCAATCAATAAACAATAATTGACCATCATGCTAGTGACATCGCCTAGTGATTTTCACGAAAAATATGAAAATATTTTGTAACGAATACGGATAAAATACGGTAATATAATACAATTTTGTGTTGTATTAAATTAAATTATATTATATCATTATTCATTCCATTTACATTATACTACATTATACAAACTATATACTATCAAAAACTCTTATAAATACATAAAATAAAAATTATACCTGATTTTTTTTGGGGGCCGTTTTTACCAAATATTGGCCGTTTTGACCATTTATTTTGGACGGGGGCCGTTTTGACCAATTTAGGGGGCCGTTTTGACCAAATCCGTGCCGTTTTGAACTGGGGCTGTTTTGACCAGGGGCCGTATTGACTGTAATCCAATTTACACCATCAGCCTTTCCATACCGAGAACAAAATATCCCGATCCAGTGTCAGGCACCCTTATTGCAATCAGATTGAGCAATATTGTCTTAGTGATGGAAAGTAATGGAACCAGGCGTGAATCCCAATATTGTAGATTAAACCTTAATTTGTGACTGGGACTTGAGAAATAGGGCTTACGGATTTTACGACGAGCGTAGTCTGATCAGGATCTGCACTGCTCGCCAGTCTCTGAATGAAAGACCCGATATGCTTCTACAATCAACATAGATCCTTATCAGGCCACAGGAGCGTGCAATTTGATCAGGAGCTACACTGGTCACAACTCCCATGAGCCCCATTTGTCCACCCTCCCGGCCATAGGTGTAGCTGTTGGTAGGCCGTTAAACACAAATAAATCAATCAATGAATGAACTGCAGAAACGTAACACAACTGACTGCTCATTTATCATCCATCGCTACGGTCCGTGCATTAATTTAAAGCGTTGTAACGATTCCGTTAGCCAAATTATGAAACAATTTGCCGGCTTCTACCTCTTGTCGGAAATAAGAACATGTTATGTGTATGCTGAATTAAATTCCGCATAGCAGAAGTTTCGAACACATAATTAATGGCAGTAATAACTTAAATGTGCAGCCCGTTACTGTCTCAAATGTACAAAAATTCCACCGTCACTATACCATGAAATTGAAGACAACGAAATTCAAGGCTTTTCGTGGCACTGCTCGAGCTGCAAAGTTTCTCTCCCGACACTCAAGATTATGAATCAAACGTTAAAAGATATGGATACAAAACACGAGCACAGATTCAAAAGTTTAGAAACAAAACTTGATAACCTCGACACAGTAATAACAGAAAAGGTCACAAAAGAAGTGAAATTGCTAAAAAAAGAAGTAGTGGAAGAGATCAGTACCGACATAGATCAAGTTATAGACAGAAAAATCAAAGAATATGAAGACCATCAACTACGCGAGTCAAACATAATCGTCTATAATCTCAACGAAAGTAGTGAGCAAAACCCGGACATCAGACGCCAAAAAGATATCGATAACTTTAACAGAATAGCAAGAGACATAGGTGTACCTGATGTAGAAATTAAATCAGCTTTTAGATTGGGAAACAAACTAGAGGGAAAAACAAGGCCACTCAAAATAGTGCTAGAAAGCAAACAAAAAAGAAAAAAATTGTTAGAAAATGCAAGGTACATACAAACTAAAACTGTTGAGTTTAAAAAAGTCATTATCGCAAGGGACTTAACTCCAAAGCAACGTGAAGAATTAAAAAAGCTTAGAGCTGAACTCCACACTAGACGAAATGCGGGAGAAATCGTTACCATCCGACAAGGGAAAGTAATCAAGTTAAAACAACAGCCAAGGCAAAACGCTCCACAGAACCCAAATGCTAATGGTCATCATACAAGCATGCACAACCATAACCCAAACATACAACCAAACTACTCAGGTCACGGCATGGATGGGCTAAACTTGGACATATCTAGCATCACTGTTAGCGATGAAACCGTTCTGGGGGGAATACCCACACAGCTTTCAGGTGCACACGGTGGGGGTACGCTAGGTCTGTTGGATGCATGTTTTAGTTTTAACTCTGAAACTAGTGACTCAAACACCTTGCAGATCAAAATTTCTTCAACATCAACTAATACCACACTGGGAAAAACAAACCTAAAGGTAATTTATACCAATGCAGACAACCTGTTAAATAAAATGGAAGAATTGAATTCATTAATAAACATAGAAAGTCCGGATGTCATTGGCATAACTGAAACTCTTCCAAAACATACCGCAATAAAACCCGTAATTGAACACATGGAAATCCCGGGTTAAGATATAAATGTATACACAAACAATTTAGATAATCATAAAGGTAGGGGCACAGCAATTTACATAAAGGATGATTTAATAAACAGTAAATTAAATATAATAGACGAAGAGGTAGAATCTAGCTGGTGCCAAATAAAACTGAAAGATAAAGATGTTTTGGTAATAGGGTGCATTTACAGAAGCCCTAATAGTAAGATAGACGCATATGCAAATATAGACAGGTTAATAAAAGAAGCAAAACACACAAAACCAACACATATTCTTATAATGGGAGATTTCAACTACAAAGAAATCAACTGGAAAGAAAAAACTACAAGCGTCAGCGAAAACCACCCAGCAACATTGTTTCTCGAAAAAATTAGAGATAACTACCTCCACCAACATGTACAAAACTTTACTAGACTTAGGGGGAATGAAACTCCTCACACTCTGGACTTAATCTTCACAAACGAAGAAAATATGACACTATAAGTTATCTACCAGGTCTAGGGAAAAGTGACCATCTGGTTTTGCAATTCAATTTCGCTTGTTACACTCTATTCGAACCGTCATCACAGATACGCCACAACTTCTACAAAGCTGATTATATATCTATCAACAACAAATTAGAAATGATAAACTGGGAGACTAGGCTTCAGGGGAAAAATACCGACGAAATATGGGAATGCTTTGCCGATATACTAAATAAATTAATTGATGAACATATACCAGTGAGCAATGCAAACCCAAATAATCGACCACATCTACCCTGGATGAACAGAGAAGCCCTATCAGTAATCAAACACAAAAGAACAATGTGGAAGAAATATATGCACTGTAGAACTGAAAGAAACTATAATCTATATCTAGCCGCGAGGAACACAGCAACCACAGAAACTAAAGGGGCAAAATATAAATATGAGCAAAATATAGCAGAACATATCAAAGACGATACAAAATTATTCTGGAAATATGTGCGTCAAAAATCAAAAACAAAAATAACAATAACCGAACTGGAAGACGAAAATGGTATACCGACGGCAGACAACTTAGAAAAAGCGAACATATTGAACCATTTCTTTATAAGTGTATTCACAGACGAAAATATTCATTATATACCGAACTTCGAAATTAAACATCACGGTGATCCCCTAGATAATATAACAATAAATCAAGAAATAGTCAAAAAAGTACTAGATAAACTTAAACCAGGGAAATCACAAGGACCTGATGGCTTACATCCGAAGATATTGAAAGAAACGGCACACAATATAACTGAACCGCTGACAGAACTGTTTAAAAAATCACTATCTGAAGGAGCAGTACCGAATGACCGGAGAAAAGCAAACATCTCGGCCATCCACAAAAAAGGAAGCAAGAAAAAAGCAGAAAATTACAGGCCTATAAGCTTAACATCAGTAATCTGCAAAACAATGGAGAGAATTATAAGAGACCAAATAGTAGAACATATGGAGTCTAATAACCTCTTCAGCAAACATCAACACGGATTTCGAAAGGGCCACTCCTGTGTCACCCAATTAATCGAAGTTCTTGAAGACTGGACGGAAACGCTTGATAAATCAGAAAGTATAGATGTAATCTTTTTGGACTTTAAAAAAGCTTTTGAAACAGTACCGCACCGTAGACTAATAACCAAATTAAAAGGATACAAAATTGAGGGAACAACTGTAAAGTGGATAGAAATGTTTCTAAAAAACAGGATACAAAGAGTAGTCATTAAGGGTGAAATGTCGGAATGGTCATCAGTGGGAAGTGGTATTCCACAAGGCAGTGTATTAGGTCCAGTATTATTCCTAATATACATCAACGACCTCCCGGATGTAGTTAAAAACATTATTAAAATGTTTGCGGACGATACAAAAATATACACTGTCTCAAAAGATACCGAAAATAAAATTAGCCTACAAAACGATCTAGATAAACTGAGTGATTGGTCAGATAAATGGCAACTACGTTTTAGCGCTTCCAAATGTAAAGTAATGCACATAGGCAGACAAGATGAACATCACACATATTCAATGAACGATAGCGATCAAGATAAAAAAAGTAGCACTAAGTGAGGTGACGGAGGAAAAAGATCTTGGAATAGTAATCGACAACCAGTTGAAATTTACACAACATATAAATACAAGTGTCAAAAAAGCGAACAAAGTTCTAGGAATCATCCAACGATCATTTTCATATATGGACAAAACTATGTTCCTCCAACTTTACAAATCACTAGTAAGACCACATCTAGAATACGGATCGCAAGCATGGTCTGTCGTATACAAAGAAAAAATTATTCCAATCATTCAATCAAGAACAAGAGCTCACCAGCAAAAAATATTCAAGAGACAATTTTGTCTAAACATAAGAAAAAGTTCTTTCAGCCAACGAATAGTAAACGACTGGAACAATTTGCCCGAAAATGTAGTTATCGCGGAATCATTAAACCAATTCAAGAATAGACTGAACAAAGCCTGGAAGGCTAATGACATTAAATTTGCCCCAGACTGTTACTAGTAATCTATTGTGTCAACTGTTGGCAGGGCTTGTCCTGTCACACCGACGACACCAACGACATCGACAACACAGTTCATATATACACATGTAAATAGTTTTAACCGATACAAAACCGATACAAAACAAATGTGCGCAGTCCAGGAAGACATACCAGTGATCAAGAAAAATAATAAAAGATACGTCTAATAAGTCAAAGGCTTACTACCGACGTTGGATACAGTAAGATACAGTAAGGTATTACCTTTCTACTTGTGTATCGGTCAGGTGTCTGTCGTTGGGAATATCTGGGTAAAGGCTTGTAGTATTCTGCAATCGCTCTTTAGAGCATTTTTTATAAATGTAAATATTCTTTTAATTACTATTTTGCGTGTTTAGGAAATATAAGTCAATTTAAATATCTTAGCAACATTATAAGTGTGCAGAATAACGCGAGAAAGTCGGCACTATTTCGTGCGGATACACGGTTTTGACCTCAGTTTTGTAGCGAATTCCGCTAAAAAAAGGCCCCTGTTTGATGACAGTCATCCTTTGCCTCCATCTTTTGACCGTTAAACGCAAAAGATGACAAAGTGGACAGAATGGGTCAATTTTAAAACGTCATGGTCCTGAGGTAGGGGGATTACAAAATTGTTAAAATGACGTCATCACGTAATCCAAGATGGCCGCCATCTAAAAATAGCACAAATTCTTCAAAAATTCTTCTCGAGAACCGCCAACCGGATTTCGACAAAACTTGGTAGGAATGATCGATTTACAATGCTCTTTCAAAGTTGTTAAAATGGTGACCCCGGAGTCAAAAATGGGAGTGGCCCGTGGGGTCAAATTGGGGTCAAATTTTATTTTTGACCGAATATGGTCATGTCTATATCAAATCGAAGGTATCAAAGAGGCAATCGCTCTGGTGTATTTTTTGTCGAAATTGTATGGTCATGTCATCCAAGATGGCCGCGGAAACGTCAAAAGGTTGTTCTTTTATTAGAGATTTCAAAATTCTTCTTCACACGAACTGCTTGGCCCATGGTGGCCAAACTTCACAGTTATGGTCCATGGGTGAAGCCTTTTCAGATTTGTTAAAACGGAGGTCGTCGCTAATCCAAGATGGCCGCCATCTAAAAATAGCGCAAATTCTTAAAAAATCTTCTCATGAACTGCCATCCGGATTTCGACGAAACTTGGTAGGAATGATCGACGTAGAATGCTCTTTCAAAGGTGTTAAAATGGTGACCCCGGGGTCAAAAATGGGCGTGGCCCGTGGGGTCAAATTTTATTTTTGACCAAATATGCTCATGTCATATATCAAATTGAAGGTATCGATGAGGCGATTGCTCTGGTGCAATATTTGTCGGAATTGGATGATTATGTCATCCATAATGGCCTCCAAAAGGTCCATTTATTCAAGATTTTGAACGTCTTTTTCTCGGGAACCACATGGCCGATGCTGGCCAAACTTCATAGTAAGTTAAGATCCTTGGGTGAAGCATTTTCAGATTTGGTAAAATGAATCATCGCTTAATCCCAGATGACCGCCATCTCAAAATAGCACAATTTTGTTAAAACACATGAACTCAATGTCACATTCTCCTCTGGTGTTCATGGAGTCAGGTGAACGAATTACGGCCATCATGGCTACACCGATTTGGAATTTCAGACCCCCCCCCCCTGCAATTATTTCTGTATCCGCCCCTGCATTTATAAATACATGTATTATCAAAGAAAAAAATTGTATCTACATTGTTTATATGGCCGTAAAATTTGGGCTGGTTTCGTAAAACAGATAGTAGGTACAAAATCACGTGGCTGGTCTCGTATGAAAGAGGAATCTATGAATTTCATAAGAGGAATAAATGAAATTAATTTGCATTTCTTTCCTTGCTAGGAGCAATAGCAGGCATTGCGGACCAGCCTTTACAGAACATTGTGGCCCAGCAGGCTGACAGCGAGCGGGCGTCGTCTAAACGGTCCACCGCATCCAGTCTTGTGACGGGGGTTGGTAAGGGACTGCTAGGGGCCGTCACCAAACCTATAGGAGGTGCCGCTGAATTTGTCTCACAGACTGGACAAGGTTTGTTCCATACATTTTATCCCATCGTATAGCGAAAATCGAACATAGGGATGCAAAAGTTGTCTCTACTTCCATCTGTCGGAGCTGATTCTGATATAACTTCTTTACCAAATGACCTATGGGCTTGTAACTTCATGTTATTTATAATCATCCATTGCGGCTATAACTCAACAACAATTATGCACTGTGTGGTTGGCGTTTGTTTGTAACTGCTTGGACATATTTCACTAGGTCATTTATCACATTACAAATGACTTGTACAATGGTCATTGATTAAATAAGAAACTCAACAGAGTGACAGTACCGTAGCCAGGATGAAGCAGACGAGGCGGTCGACTCGTCCTTCATTTTGCAAATTTTTTTATGCTAAGAATTAAACAAATCCTCAGGGTGGTGGCGGGGAGAAGGCTAAGGCTGCCTGACCCACCTATCGGGACTTGGTTCGCCTTGTCAGTAGCCGATTTCACCAACATTGCAAAGTATACTTTTCTAGCAAAGTATACTTTGAGGGAGTAATCATTTTTCCTGAAATACATTATTTCATACAGAACTAACGACTGCATATACACATATTTGATGATTAAAAGTATGAAGAATTATTATACTGAATTTATTACATTATCACAGCCAAAATGGCTGTGATAATGTAATAAATTCAGTATAATAAAAATAAATAAATTTATCATAAAATTGAAAATGTCTCCCTCAAAGTATACTTTGCTAGAAAAGTATACTTTGCAATATTGGTGAAATAGCCTACTGGTTTTTGTCGCGCCCGCTTGCGGACAGCGCGATATAGTCGGCACTTTGGCGTACATACGTACGTACGTATGTGTGTCCGGTTAAAGTTTTTGGTTAAGTTGTTTGGTTAAGTTTTTTGGTTAAAGTTTTTGGTTAAGTTTTTTGGTTTAAAGTTTTTGGTTAAGTTTTTTGGTTAAGTTTTTTGGTTAAAGTTTTTGGTTAAGTTTTTTGGTTAAGTTTTTTGGTTAAAGTTTTTTGTTATACTATATCTCTGCAACTGCTTTGCCCATTACCTTGAAACTTCACATGGGTGTTTATCATCATCTATATTTTCATTCTACCCCTCTCCCGTGCTGCCCCTGTGCCCAATGTCAAGGTCAAACTACTTTGAAGTTTTTGGTTAAAGTTTTTTTCGCGCCCGCTTGCGGAAAGCGCGATATAGTCGGCACTTTGACGTGTGTCCGGTTAAAGTTTTTGGTTAAGTTTTTTGGTTAGAGTTTTTCGTTATACTATATCTCTTTTTTTAGTGTCCATGCCTCGCCACAAGGCGCGACATGCAGGCCGCGGCCACCTAGTTACCTATGTGTGTGGCCCCGAGTGTGTGACAGTTAGTTGGTCTGGAATCATTCAGTTGAATGAGATTACAAGTCTATCTTGTAGAATATATTCTTTATCATATTTGAAAATGTTCAACAACTGTATATTAATAAGTTATCCCTGTAAGTCATGACGGTGTACAGCCGAATTCCTGAGATTCAACTACAAATGAGACACGCCATGTGATATTGTACCTTCATACAGAACATGTGTACTCTGAAAAATGTTGTCAACTTTTGACGCCATTTACGGAAAATATTGCAAACGTATTTAATGAAATTACGCAAATGTCTGAAGGTACAAAATCTTGTATGTACATGTAGTATGTATGTTACCAACATGCTCGCTGTCCATTGTCCATAGGTATCCTGCAGGGTACAGGGTTGAGCAACTTCCCAGTCCCATGCTCCCTGGCTGTGGTCACCCCGCTGTGTGACATGCCCTGTGGACAGGTGAAATATGCCATGTAAGTGCAATGAATTATTAATCAACTATTACCACTCGTTGTTTATAGTGGCCACCAGTCCGAAGACTATATGTGCCACTTTAAAAATGTTACGTACGACAAGCTGTGTATTATAGGAATGAATGGCCTTTTTGTGGAATTTATCGGGGTGTAAACTTGGAAAAGTCGCGGGAATACTGGACGAAGGCCGGAAGGCCTCGTCCAGTATTCCCGCGACTTTTCCAAGTTTATATCCCCGATAAATTCCACAAAAAGGCCATTCATTCCTTATAATTCCAGCATTTGAAATAAATTCATCAAGAAAATGTGTTTATTTTCCGTTTTCTTAAGAATTATTTTAACTGCGCCTCACGGTTACGGAAAGTAGTTCGGTATGGGAGTTTACTGGGATATAAATTTTGGACAGAGACTTGCTACGGACCAATCAAATGTTAGGGAATTGTGTAAATATTTTTGTGCTGAAATTATTGTTCAATATGTCGATATGTGTTTTCACTGAGGTAAATATAAAATAAACAGAGCTCCAGATAAGCTGCGTATTTGCTTAAATACCCAATTAAAATTGAAAAAAAAAACACAATTGAAATCAGAAGTAGCGAGTATCAAAAAGCAATACAAAATTTGTGGTACCTTTATCATGCTGCAGAAAACAATAAACAGACCACAAATATGACATTTTTTTCTTATTTTCCATGAAAACACATCTTGGTATTTTATTAGAATCGTCTTCAAGTAGACAATTCTAATGAAATGCCAAGACTTGTTTTAATTTCGAAGCAAACCATTCGATAATTGCTGTATGTTGATGTGTAAACAGTAGTGTGATTTTATTTTACCCAATTCAAATTTTGAAATACCCAATTGCTTCAGAAATGATGGAGTGACAATACTCGATTACAAATTCCTTATCTGGAGCCCTGAATAAAACAATTAACAGGTAAGGATTAAAGGCATTGGAGTCTCGGATATACAGATTTGTAACAAAAATATTTTAATTGTAGATTTGTGTTTATTTCTAAACTCTGTAGGGGCCTAAAGTTCCAAAAAGTACTTGGGCCGAAACGTTGGAAGAGTGGGTAGTTCGTGAATGAAGTATCGTTCATCATATCATATTAATGCGGAAAGCATGAATACAAATATGCACTGGTTGCAGTGTGACTATGATGTGTCAATTTTCCGACCAATCCAATCAGCACAAAATGATCTTCTGACTATTCCATTTATGAAAAGGGGGTGTTTTTGTTCTCAAAAAAGTGAAAATTACTTGCAAAAAAGTGCAGATCCTGATGAGCTGGCTTGTCGTCACGAGCCGGATCTGGATCTACATTGTTTGCCAAGACCACTATACAGGCCTGTGGTGTTGAAAGGGTTAAAAGCTTTCTAAGCACAATCCCCAAATTGTACTCGAAACCAGGAAGTTTGACTGGTCAAGATTGAACTGTCTCCATATCGGGCTGTTTGGGCAAGAATTTGATTGCTCAATCTCGATCAATCATTCTGTCTGATTTCGAGCATGAGATTAGCGAATGTGCTCAGACTATTTCATCATCCCAGGAAGCTGCTTCAACACCTACCAGCCAGCGACATTCTGTTCTGCGTGGAGGCGGGGTTTGTTGACCTTGCCACGGCCTTGACTCCGGTGACCTTGATCGTGACCCCGGAGGTGATGTTCATCATGAACGTGGATGAGGACGCCCAGCAGCAGGCATTCTCCCTGCTGGAGCTGGAGTGTGGGGTGAAGCCGGGCAGTACCGCCGTGCTGACCGTTATATGGAGGGACTCACTCACGTACAGGGATGAAGATGTAATGGCATTCTTTACTACTGTTTGTCACAGGTGGAACAATTGGAACTGTGACATAAAAAATGCCTGTTAAAAATTCTCATTTTGCCTCCCACCTGGTATACTATACGCGATGTTATATAAAATCACAGTACCTCACCCAATTGCTGTCATATGATAGGTTATATACAATATCATTACCCCACTTACATGTAGCCTATTTCACCAACATTGCAAAGTATACTTTTCTAGCAAAGTATACATTGAGGGAGAAATTTTCAATTTTAGGAGAAATTTATTAATTTTTATTATATTGAATTTATTACATTATCACAGCCATTTTGGCTGTGATAATGTAATAAATTCTGTATAATAATGCTGCATACTTTTAATCATCAAATATATGCAGTCGTTAGTTCTATATGAAATAATGCATGTCGGGAAAAATAAATGATTACTCCCTCAAAGTATACTTTGCTAGAAAAGTATACTTTGCAATGTTGGTGAAATCGGCTACTGGTGTTAGTCGCTATGTTATCTCTATAATGTAACATACAGTACAACACCAGGTGAGTGGGGGTGATGGGCTTTTCTAATCGACATTTTCTTATGTCACCGGTCCGAGTCTTCCACCTGCGCTGTTTGTGTGGCTTTGTTGTAACTGCTATGACAATCAGACCATTCACCTCACTTCTACATTTTTCATAAAAAAATGAATATTTGTATGTGACTGAAAGAAGTTTCTGATATTTCTTTCTTTCTAACTCCTGTAGCCGATTTCATCAAAATTGCAAAGTATACTTTTCTAGCAAAGTATACTTTGAGGGAGTAATCATTTGCTTTCCGAAAATGCATTATTTCATACAGAACTAACTACATGTACTGCATATATTTGATGATTAAAAGTATGCAGAATTATTATACTGAATTTATTACATTATCACAGCCAAAATGGCTGTGATAATGTAATAAATTCAGTATAATAAAAATTAATAAATTTATCATAAAATTGAAAATTTCTCCCTCCAAGTATACTTTGCTAGAAAAGTATACTTTGCAATGTTGATGACATAGGATACTGGCAATCCTTGCCCTAGACATAAAAACATACTTTCATTGCCAATCCCACTGGGATCCTGCATGTACACAACTGAAGCTCTTGCTGGGTCTTTAACCCTTTCAACACCAAGTAACTTAATAGGATGTTCCATGCCAATGTTTCAGACTATTCCATTTATAAAAAGGGGATCTTTTTTGTTCTCAAAAATATGAAAATTACTTTCAAACAGTGGAGATCCTGATGAGACGGCTCGTTACGAGCCGGCTCATCTGGATCTGCACTGTTTGCATATAGCGGGCTTTCGGGTTCAAAGGGTTAACAGTATTAACCCTTTCAACACCAAGTAACTTAATAGGATGTTCCATGCCAATGTTTCACGCTATTTCATTAATTTTGTTCATTCAAATTATCCCATTCTTTTAAAAGGGTAATCTGTACGACGTTTAAAATTATTATTATTAACAAACAGTGGAGATCCTGATGAGACGGCTCGTTACGATCTGGATCTGCACTGTTTGCAAACATTATCTCTATAGAGGTCTGTGGTGTTGAAAGGTTAAACCCATTCACTTTTCTTTTCTAACCTTCACTAAAATTTGTACAACTAAAATGATAGTAAGTGCATGTACAACTATTAATCTGGAAATTTCAATTGATGGATTTACATATGCAGCCGATGCTCAATAAATGTAAATCCAATAATTGTTTACAAGAACACATTGTCAATGGGATATTTATAGACTATCATAATTTTGCACTTACAAACATTTTAGTTGTACTAAGTTTAGTGAAACAAGCCCCAGGCACCCGTTTCACTTAATTTTGAACGACTATATCAAGTTTGTAAACCCATTCTAGTTGCTGTTCCGTCAATGAAACATATTTTGGGGCTCTAGTTTCGAGTATGATGATCAAGAGATGTCCTCATGTCCCATTTCTCGGTTATTGAATGGCAGGGCTCCAGATAAGCTGCGTATTTGCTTAAATACCAAATTAAAATTGCCAAAACCCAATTGAAATCAGAAGTAGCAAGTATCAAAAAGCAATAACAAATTTGTGGTACCTTTATCATGCTACAGAAAACAATAAACAGACCACAAATATAGCATATTTTTCTAATTTTCCATTTCCTAATGAAATGCCAAGAAATGTTTTCATTTCGAAGCAAACTATTCAATAATTGCTGTCTGTTGATGTGTAAACAGTAGTGTTATTTTATTTTACCAAATTAAAATATTGAAATACCCAATTAATACAGATATGATGGCGTGAAAATACTCAATTACTAATTCCTTATCTGGAGCCCAGTAGCCTATTTCATCAACATTGCAAAGTATACTTTACTAGCAAAGTATACTTTGAGGGAGTAATCATTTATTTTTCCTGAAATGCATTATTTCATATAGAACTAACAAATGCATATATTTCATGATTAAAAGTATGCAGAATTATTATACTGAATTTATTACATTATCACAGCCATTAAATGGCTGTGATAATGTAATAAATTCAGTATAATAAAAATTAATAAATTTTTAAAAAAATTGAAAATTTCTCCCTCAAAGTATACTTTGCTAGTAAAGTATACTTTGCAATGTTGATGAAATAGGCCCCTGGAATGGCGAACATAATCTGAACCTATCCACTGCATTGATGGCAACTGTTTTAATGCCTTATGAGTTGGTATTAGTATTGCATGAGCATGGGCCTCTGGCTAAACGAAGGGACTTTATGAGTTTTCGACAACTGCGGCCTCAGATCAGCATGTGCATCCACACAGTCTCAGGGATTCCGTTGGCGATCACCACTTTCGCAATTGGCGATAAAAATAAACAGTTGGCGATAAAAAATTACAATTTTCGAAAAAAAAATAATTTAATTTTCCATTTTTTTTTTTGCTTTTGAAGTGGCGACTTTTTTTATTTTCCCCAGCGGAATCCCTGAGTCTGCATCCGCACAGTCTGATCTGGACCTACATTGGTCACCTCCGAGTCGATCTAGTGTTGTCGACACCACTGAGTAACTGGATGTGTATTCGTACGATATGTGACTATGTGATTATCATTACCTTCTCTGTAGCCGATTTCACCAACATTGCAAAGTATACTTTTCTAGCAAAGTATCTTTGAGGGAGTAATCATTTAGTTTTCCCGAAATGCATTATTTCATATAGAACTAGCGACTGCATATATTTGATGATAAAAAGTATGCAGAATTATTATACTGAATTCATTACATTATCACAGCCAAAATGGCTGTGATAATGTAATAAATTCAGTATAATAAAAATTAATAAATTTATCCTAAAGTTGAAAATTTCTCCCTCAAAGTATACTTTGCTAGAAAAGTATACTTTGCAATTTTGTTGAAATCGGCTACAGGGCATGCTTGTTATAAGGCACTGTTTTATCAATGTATCACCCTGACCTTCAATGAAACAATTTCTTGCAGCCTGGTCCCACGAGCGAGGAGCGTGTGGCAGCCTTTATAGATGGCGCCGTAAACTTTGGCATTCCAAGACAAGGGCAGATAACTCCTCCAATCACTTTATCCAACTCGGACATAAAACAGACGCCCACTACTCTACCTGATCTCTCACCCATCCAGGAACAACCGGTTGTTGCCGTGACAACAGTGAATGTAACAATACCTGAAGGGACGTCACTCCAAGAGACCACTTCCCAAGGGAGAAGACTCAGTACTGTGATACAAGGAACTCAGATTAGCGATAGTGACTCTGGGTCCAGCTCTTCTGTGATAGGGGGTGCTTCTGTGATGCTCCCGGAGTATGACTTCCAAATGGGCGCACCCAAGCTGGCAGCATTCCTCGCAGTGTTCAATATGGCGAAACAGAAACTTCAAGGAACGGGTTTTACTGTATGAATAACCTAGGTCTCTAAATTAATCCTTTAACCCCAAAGTATTTGGTTTCGACTTTTTCATTTTTATTTTTGGAACGTTCCATTAGCCAGAAATGGGGCATATATTTTTTTTTAAATCTGAAAATATCCACAAACAGTGCAGATCCTAATGAGACGGCTCGTTGTTATGAGCCGGCTCATCTGTAGCCTATTTCATCAACATTGCAAAGTATACTTTACTAGCAAAGTATACTTTGAGGGAGTAATCATTTATTTTTCCTGAAATGCATTATTTCATATAGAACTAACAAATGCATATATTTCATGATTAAAAGTATGCAGAATTATTATACTGAATTTATTACATTATCACAGCCATTAAATGGCTGTGATAATGTAATAAATTCAGTATAATAAAAATTAATAAATTTATCATAAAATTGAAAATTTCTCCCTCAAAGTATACTTTGCTACTAAAGTATACTTTGCAATGTTGATGAAACAGGCTACTGGATCTACACTGTTTGCAGACATGGGGAGATATTTGTAGTTGTGAAAGCGCTATTGTTGGTATTTTTGAGACTCAACAAATTTGTCAGTGCAAGGATGACAAATAACCTTTTAAATGTGGGAACTGAACTTAAATGTGGGAACTGAACTTAAATGTGGGAACTGAACTTAAATGTGGGAACTGAACTTAAATGTGGGAACTGAACTTAAATGTAACTGAACTTAAATGTGGGAACTGAACTTAAATGTGGGAACTGAAAGTGTCGTCTGCTGTTATATCATATTAGCGTCTGTGATGCCCCTGGAGTTGACTTCAAATGGGCGCACCCACGCTGGCAGCATTCCTCACAGTGCACAATATGACGAAACAGAAACTTCAAGAAACAGGTTTTGCTGTATGAATCACCAGTGTAGGCAGTGATTGACCTTGGTCTATAAATTAACCTCTAAGTATTTTGTGTGGAAAGTTCCATTAACCAGAAATGGGGTATATATTTTTTACAAATCTGAAAATATCCACAAATGGTGCAGATCCTGATGAGACGGCTCATTACGAGCCGGCTCATCTGGATCTACACTGTTTGTAAAGATGTGGAGAAAGTTGTAGTGTTTAAAGTGTTAATGTTGGGATCAGGATGAAATTTTGTTAATGCAAGTTTGACAGTTAAAGGTACATCTTTCCTTTTTAATTGAACAATACATACAAATGGGGCTCGTTACGAGCCAGCTCATCTGGATCTACAGTGTTTGCACATGTTGGATTTATGGCCTGTGAGGTTGAAAGGGTTAAGCTCGCTCTTGCCTGCGAAAATTTAATAGGTATGGCTGGGAAAGCAGTTTATCACATGAAATCCTTGTTATGACGTGTTTTAGCCCATTTCATAAATGTGATATGACGCACGTGTAATAACACCTGGAGCGAGTTTGATTGGCTGACCGCATCGTCCTAATTACGTATGTATTATGCGTCAACGTTCTGTCAAATGCGTAAAAACAGAGACGTTCCAAATGACGTCCGTAATGGCGGTACAAAACAATGATGTTGTAGTAGTACGGCCATAGTTGGATAATCGAACATTTGTACTACCTTGCGGTACAAGTCGGCTTTTATAGCAACGTGGTAGAGTGTTCGTCTCTCACGCAGGCGGCCTGGGTTTGACCCCAGCTGCCGACAAGATATTTTTCACTTTATACACATTCCCCTCCTACTACAATGTTTTGACGTTGACGTCATCATGTTTAAAACATCATTAGAAGCGACTGCGACTCTTTAAAATTATTGCTGGTGTTAGTATGAACTTCCGTTTGCTAAAAAGAAGTGTTTACAAACAGGAACCTATTATATGCCTTATTTATAATAATTATATCATTTTAACTCTTTGCATGCTGGGAAATTTGTGGGCTATAAATAGTTCAAAAATAGCAGATGACAATTCATTATATTTGCTTTTATTTCTCCTTATAAATGTTATGAATATGTCTTGGAATTTCATTAGAATTGTGTCCGGAGGACACAATTCTAATGAAATTTCAAGACTTATTTACAAAGAGAAATAAAACATATACTCGTAATTCGTTTGGCGGATATTTTCACTGCTAGCATGCAAAGAGTTCAGGATTAAAACTATTTTTCTCTGTGGAGATTTTCAACTTGATGCGGAATAGTCTTCTCACTGAAACATATCGGATATCTCCAAGTTTTCGGCTCTTTGGAGGCTGAAGTCGTGTGATAAACAGAATCTCAAACTTGTTTCCATTTGATATGAGATTTATGAAACTCGTCCGCAATTTTATGCACTTCGCTAGAGACTCGGTGCATAAATTGTGCGTGACTCGTTTCATAAATATCATATCAACTGGAAACTCGTTTGAGATCCTCTATTTACTTGTTTCGTAACAAAAACATGTTTTGGAAGCATGGTCTCCATGTCGTCTGTGTGGGATGCAGGTTCAAACATGTTCATCTGTGATAGTAGTAGTGATATGTGGCTGGGGCTTATGGTATTTGTGACCTGTAGCCTATTTCATCAACATTGCAAAGTATACTTTAGTAGCAAAGTATACTTTGAGGAAGAAATTTTCAATTTTATGATAAATTTATTAATTTTTTATTGTACTGAATTTTTTACATTATCACAGCCAAAATGGCTGTGATAATGTAAAAAAATCAGTATAATAATTCTGCATACTTTTAATCATCAAATATATGCAGTAGTTAGTTCTATATGAAATAATGCATTTCATGAAAAAGAAATGATTACTCCCTCAAAGTTGCTAGAAAAGTATACTTTCCAATGTTGGTGAAATAGGCTACTGACCAGTGCAACTCTGATCACATAGCACATTCCTGTATCCTGATAACGATCTGTAATGCTTGTTAGAAGCATGTAATTATGCCCCACCATGATAGTGGAGGGGGCATTTAGTGTTACCCTTGTCCGTCCGTCCGTCCATCCGTCCGTCCGTCGTAAAACTTTTAAACCGTACTAGCTACATACAAGTTTATTTTGATTATGTAACTTCTTTATGATGAGTAGATGCGGAAAGTTTATATCAATTTTTGATTGGACTTATAATGTTAACTTGATTACTATCAAAGCGATATGTGGGGCATCAGTATTCTATGACTTCATGGACGGAATGGAGAACCATGTCGAAACATGTTTCTGATTTCTTGTTATAGCGTGTACAAAAACTGTGATTTTATTTCATCCTTTTAAATATTCTATTATGTACAAATTGGTTTAATTGCAGATCATATATTAATGTATCTCGTGTAACAATTTATGAGGTAATTGCCATACCTAATGTAACTATAACCTGACACATGTGAGGTATGTGTATGTGATACTATTTATAGATGGTGTATGCATTCAATCAGTCTGTGTTACACAATCTGGAGGCCGTTTCACTAAACTTTGTACGACTGAGATGTTCATAAGTGCAAATTTAGAATCGTCTGGAAATTTCAATTGATGGATTTACATTTATTAAGTATTCGCTCCGTTTAGTGAAACGGCCCAAAATGTACCAAACGGCCAATTTCAATTGATGTATTTACATTTATTGAGTATAGGCTGCTACTACGCAGCCTATACTCAATAAATGTAAATCCATCAATTGAAATTTCTCAATTTGCACTTATGTACATCTTAGTCGTACAAAGTTAGTGTAAATGTAAATCCAATAATTGTTTACAAGAAGACAGTGTTAATGTGAAATTTACAGACTATTATACTTTTGCACTTACGAACATTTTAGTCGTACGAAGTTTAGTGAAACGGCCCCCAGATTGTTTCCTTATAAGCATGCATTTTCTGTATCTCTATGTTTGTTTATGTCCATTCAACAACAAAATCATGTGTGGTTGTGACTGGAGAAATGGGGCTTATGGGATTTCTCACCAGTGTAGCTCCTGATCAAATAGCACAGTCACATAGCGTGATAATGATCTGTATTGTTTGTTAGAAGCATTACTGATATTTCATTGATGGAATGGCGAACAGTGCAGATCCTGATCAGACTGTGCGGATGCACAGGCTGATCTGGATATACACTGGTCACAACACGTATAAGTCCCAATCACAGACACATACACGTATCATTTGTTCCCTAAGCAAGAAAATCAATAATGCATTTGTAAAAGTAAAATATGCATTGAATTTGAAATATAGGGGTCTTTGTCATATCGGGGTCTTTGTCATATCGGACATTTCTCACATTTTGATTGGTCAGCTTGACATGTAATATGAGCCCATATTACCTGTCAAGCCCGTCAATATGGCTCAAATAAAAAATGGAGTCAGGTCAAGGCTGAGTCAAAAAGAAAAACAATTGGAAATCACCTCCGAAACAGTCATAGGGTTTGGCAATGACCTAAATAAGGAAACAAAAGACAGATTTTGAAAATCGGTCCAGAAATTGTCAAGTTATTAACAAAAATTCAACTACTACACTGATTGGAATGTTTTCTCATCATGATTCACAAATTATTTATATTTTTACCAGTGTACATACATGTTTGGGGCCCGTGATCTTTCTGGTGCAATAAATAAAAAGTGGACAACTTGTGTTTGATATTGTTTTATGTCTGTTCCAGGGGCCCGTTTCACTGAACTTCGTAATACTAAAATGTTCGTAAGTTCAAATTTAGGATCGTCTGGAAATTTCAATTGATGGATTTACATTTATTGAGCATAGGCTGTATGAGCATTGGCTGCATACAGCAGACAGAAATGCTCAATAAATGTAAATCCAATAATTCTTTATAAGAAAACATTGTTAATGTGAAATATACAGACTATCATAATTTTGCACTTTCAAACATTTTAGTTGTACGATGTTTAGTGAAATGGCAGGACTTTATTTTATGACTGTAAAGGATGGTTTGTAGTCTAGTGGCGAGAGTACTAATGTAGTAGGTTGTAGGTTCAATTCTGCCCTAGGCCTGAACAAATTCTTACATAGTATATGTACATGTATTTACACAGGTAATTTAATGATCGGGGTTCATCCTTACCAGAATCCAGACCAGAGACCTGGTTTGGCCCACGCGTACGTCTTTGGCATTCTTATTTGTAAGTGGGTGGCAGGTGGGAGTATGTGATGGGTAATTTACCGATCGGGGTTCATCCTTACCGGAATTCCGATTGGAGACCTGGTTTGGCCCTCACATACGTCTTTGGCATTTTGTATGTGACAGTTGAACCTGGTTATACCCCTTATGTGAGTATTATGATTATTCGTAATCCTATTTTAGGACATGGACCTGCTGGCACCAGGTCCGGTTATTCTAATTTCAGGGCTGAATATATTTTATCTCGATGTAAATATTCCATTCTGATTTTAGGATTCCCCCCCCCCACAATGCAGCATGTTAAACTGGGATGGAACCCGTTTGCCCGGCCTTACATGACCTTCCTTAGCTGTTGATAGGCCGTTAAACACCAATAAACAAACAAACAAACACTTAGGTTTATAGTAACAGAGTGGATCATCCGTCATCGTCCCAGGCTACATAATATACTCTTGTATTTGTGATTGGTATGAATACTATCTATACACATATAGACAAATACCGGAGTCTATACCTACGTGTATATATCTATACACGTATGTATATACACAGAACAGACTGTGTCTGACATGATCCACATGTACTCTCTTCTCTCTCCATGCAAATGCGGTGTCCTGCCTTTATTGCAAGTACTTGATTGTGAATTCCTCCCGTGATATAGTCGAAAATACGAAAGGTAGTGAGGGTATTATGTCAAAGTATTCAAATAATCTACATAATTAATTCAATTGAACATATACTTGTCATTTTCACCAGGTAGGTTGATGCATGCTCCACTTAGCAATTGCTGATCGCAGTAGCTGGCAGATAATACATGGAATTATTACAAATAACTTCTCTTGGAAATGCAATTTACATCTTACAGCTAGAATGTATTTAGCGACAATATTACAGATATGGGATGTATGAATGTATGTTATACTCGTAATGTTATAAAGTAGGAAATATAGTCGTATAGCATTATTGGTCTTAGTTTTGCGTGGAGGTATTTGTATATTAGTTATACCATTAATCACGCTTATTTTGTTTGTAAGACTTGTTGTTATCATAATTCACCTACGTTGATTATATATTTTTGGTTATTTATGAATCGCTTGTTTATTCGTTAAATGTGTTCATTATTATCAGTGTAAATTTGGAAATTTTATTGCGGATGTTTTACTTAGATTTGAAATATCCATAAGTTTTTGAAATTTCAGGATATTCGGTCTTCAACAGAATTGTGCCTTTAAATATGTCTTCCTTTCTTCCTTAAAGAAATCGCATTCAAGGAGATAGTGAAACTCGTCACCAATATTTGATTGATTGCACTTATTACATTTTTGATCTGTAGCCTATTTCATCAACATTGCAAAGTATACTTTACCAGCAAAGTATACTTTGAGGGAGAAATCATTTATTTTTCCTGAAATGCATTATTTCATATAGAACTAACAAATGCATATATTTCATGATTAAAAGTATTCAGAATTATTATACTGAATTTATTACATTATCACAGCCAAATTGGCTGTGATAATGTAATAAATTCAGTATAATAAAAAATAATAAATTTATCATAAAATCGAAAATTTCTCCCTCAAAGTATACTTTGCTACTAAAGTATACTTTGCAATGTTGATGAAATAGGCTACTGGTCGGTCTACCATTTCAACAACCAGTTTCTATAGGTAATGTATGGTTACTTGTTCTGAATGTTATTATTGTGCTGTAATACATTTATGTGCGAGGTACATTCAGTATGTATGGTTCAAGGTTAATCGATTCTTCAAACAATTTATAAGTGGTCCCTGTAGATGACTGATTTAATGAAGTTTGCCATGATTGTATATATTGATGTTTTAATGTTGTGGTTATGTCATGTTTTGTGCTGTCAGGGTTTGGAATATTTTCGCTGTACCAGAGATCTTTCTTCCTACGTCTTGTAATATTTTATAGACAAAGTCTAGCCATTTATGATTATATAATCCAATAACTCTATCCTAATTTAGCATTTTAAAAGCAAGATGGGAAAGTTTACTATCTTTTCCATTTTTAGCCAGGTTTTTTGAAAAAAAATCTAGGCTATTGGATTGGCGAAAGCCGGGCGGGCGGGCGGTCGGGCGGGCGGCATCCACAATCAATGTTAAGTTTTCGTGTTTGAGTCCATTTCTTTGGTACTGTACCACCTAGGACCACCAAACTTTCACAGCTTCATAATCAAGGAGTGCCCACCACATATCACTATCTAACATGTTACTTTTTTTTTAACTTGACCCATTTTTTACGCACAGTCGACTTAGCCATTTTCAATGTTAACTTTTCGCGTTTTCAATGTTAAGTTTTCGTGTTTAAGTCCATTTCTTTGGTACTGTACCACCTAGGACCACCAAACTTTCACAGCTTCATAATCAAGGGGTGCCCACCACATATCACTATCCAACATGTTACTTTTTTAGCCAGGTTTTTTGAAAAAAAATCCAGGCTATTGGATTGGCGAAAGCCGGGTGGACGGACGGGCGGGCGGCGTCCACAATCAATGTTAAGTTTTCGTGTTTGAGTCCATTTCTTTGTTACTGTACCACCTAGGACCACCAAACTTTCACAGCTTCATAATCAAGGGGTGCCCACCACATATCACTATCCAACATGTTACTTTTTTTTTAACTTGACCCATTTTTTCCGCGCAATCGTCTTAGCCATTTTCAATGTTAAGTTTTCGCGTTTTCAATGTTAAGTTTTCGTGTTTAAGTCCATTTCTTTGGTACTGTACCACCTAGGACCACCAAACTTTCACAGCTTCATAATCAAGGAGTGCCCACCACATATTCCAACATGTTACTTTTTTTTTAACTTGATCCATTTTTTCCGCGCAGTCGACTTAGCCATTTTCAATGTTAACTTTTCGCGTTTACAATGTTAAGTTTTCGTGTTTAAGTCCATTTCTTTGGTACTGTACCACCTAGGACCACCAAACTTTCACAGCTTCATAACCAAGGGGTGCCTACCACATACAACTATCCAACATGTGACCATTTTTTTACCTTCACCTATTATTTCTACGTAATTGACTTAGCCATTTTCAATGTTAACTTTTTAACGTACGTCTGGTTAAATTTGTTGGTTAAAACTTTTTTGTTATACTATATCTCTGCAACTGCTTCGCCTATTACCTTGAAACTTCACATGGGTGTTTATCATCGTCCATATTTTCACTCTAACCCCCAACCGTGCGGCCCCTGTGCGCAATGTCAAGGTCAAATTACTTTGAATTTATTTGTTAAAGTTTTTTCGTGTACTATCTCTGCAACTGCTTCACCCATTACCTTGATACTTCACATGGGTGTTTATCATCATTGTCGCACCCGCTTGCGGAAAGCGCGATATCGTCGGCATTTTCGCATACGTCCGTCCGTCCGTACGTCCGTGTGTCCGGTTAAAGTTTTTTCGTTAAAGTTTTTCCATCTACTATATCTATTTTTTTAGTGTCCATGCCTCGCCCCAAGGCGCGACATGCAGGCCACGACCATCTAGTCTACAAAAAGTGGGTATAATTATGTTATCCTAGTGTCCATGCTTGGAAAAAACCTGGCCTTCGTGGCTTTGCCTCGTTTCTTGTTTTTAACTTGACCCATTTTTTCCGCGCAGTCGACTTAGCCATTTTCAATGTTAAGTTTTCGCGTTTACAATGTTAAGTTTTCGTGTTTAAGTCCATTTCTTTGGTACTGTACCACCTAGGACCACCAAACTTTCACAGCTTCATACTGACCAAGGGGTGCCTACCACATACAACTATCCAACATATGACCATTTTTTTACCTTCACCTATTATGTCTACGTAATTGACTTAGCCATTTTCAACGTTAACTTTTTAACGTACATCTGGTTAAAGGTACATGCCCACGCAGCAGGTTACACTGTACTACTACTTTTCATTTTCTGTCATGCCTTATATGAGCCATTTGTCTACCCACTAACGAATTATGTTTAATTACGGCGCGTGTTAATTGGTGTTAAATCGCTTTTTATATGCCGCGACCAGAAAGGGTATTTTCCAACCTCGTGCTATTTTTACCAATACGCGTCACGGGACACGGTCAATCATATCACATCTTTGACATGCGCAGTGAAGTATCGGAAGTTGAGAAGAAAAATCTCTATTCGAGTCTAAATCTCCACGTAACTCTTTCCATTTGGTGATCTGGTCGCCAATATTAACCACTCTCTCTCTGTACTGCCTGTCCCTCAGACAATTCGCCTTTTTTTTGGGCCGACGCAGTTTCATACAATTTCCGTCCTGGACGTTTCGACATGTTGATATTCTTGTGTACATATTGGGAAGCCTACTGGCGCGCGTAGTATACTGCGCATGCGCACCGCAAGCCGTGATGTGAAAGTCGTCGTCCCCGCACATTATCAAAATAGACTGTTACCGCTGCGCGTCGCTAACAGTAAATTGATAATTAATAAATGATTATATTTGTATAGCGGGCACTCGTAATTTTTAGAACTGGTGGAATAGTGACATAATTATGCACTTATTTAATTCCTATAAAGAACAGTTTGTGCCTACTGCGTGGTCATGTACCTTTAAATTTTTTAAAACGTTTTCGTTATACTATATCTCTGCAACTGCTTCACCCATTACCTTGAAACTTCACATGGGTGTTTATCATCGTCCATATTTTCATTCTAACCCCCAACCGTGCGGCCCCTGTGCGCAATGTCAAGGTCAAATTACTTTGAATTTATTTGTTTAAGTTTTTTTGTGTACTATATCTCTGCAACTGCTTCACCCATTACCTTCATACTTCACATGGGTGTTTATCATCATTGTCGCACCCGCTTGCGGAAAGCGCGATATCGTCGGCATTTTCGCATACGTCCGTCCGTCCGTCCGTACGTCCGTGTGTCCGGTTAATGTTTTTCCATCTACTATATCTATTTTGTTAGTGTCCATGCCTCGCCCCAAGACGCGACATGCAGGCCACGGCCATCTAGTCTACAAAAAGTGGGTATAATTATGTTATCCAAGTGTCCATGCTTGGAAAAAACCTAGCCTTCGTGGCTTTGCCTCGTTTCTTGTTTAGCTTAATCCAAAAAATTATCATCCTTGTCTTAATGTTAATTGAAATAGGAAAACGACCTAGTTCAGCATGTATCATGTATATAGGAGTACTTTTCCTAAGTTTTGTTATTCTTCTTAAAAATTCATTATATAACTTCTCAAAAATATCTGTGTTTTCAAACCCCCAAACGTCACTACGTTATAAGAGTATTGGCATAATTGTATGATCAAACATCTTAAGTTGGAGATCAATTGGTAAACCAAAATGTCTTATCCTTTTATATAGGAGAAACATTGCCTTTCGAGCTTGTTCTACTATATGTCGTCGTGTTTTATAGAAACTACGAGATTTCGAAGAAAATATTCCAAGGTATTTAAATTCATCCACAGTGTCAATTTGATTTCCGCCGATAGTAAAATTGTATTTCGCGTTATTTCTAGAGCCAAATATAAGCGTCTTAGTTTTAGAATAGTTTATATTTAGTTTCCAAGTTTTACAGTACTCATAGAAGTAAGTAAGGCTGTGTTGTAAGGCGTCTTCACTTTCCGCTGTGTCGTCAGCATATAGCAGTATTAATATTTTAATAAAAAATGTTGCGTCTGTTTCACAATCGCTTATTTCTACACCTTGACAGTTATTTGCAGACATAAAACGTTCTAAATCGTTTAGATAGAGAGAGAAAAGTATCGGAGACAAGTTTTCACCCTGACGTAATCCAATGTTGCTAACAAAAAAATGGTGATTGTTCGCCATTGAATGTAATACATGATTTAATATTCTGGTACATATTATAGATAACTCGGAATAATTTGCCATTTATTTCAGTAAACAAAAGTTTTTGCCAGAGACCTGCTCGTCATACTGAGTCGAAAGCCTTACTGAAATCAATAAATCTACCAAACAATTTTTGTTTTCGCGCTTTTAAAACTTCAATTAATGATTGTAGGGTAAATATGTGATCTGTAGTGGAATAGTTTTTCCGGAAGCCAGCCTGATTTTCTTCGAGCATGTCATTTTGTTCTAAAAAATTGTAAGACGACGGTTTAAAATTGATGTGAATAATTTCCCAAAGCAACTAACCAAAGTTATTGGGCGATAATTTTCGGGATCACAATTATCTCCCTTGCGCTTATATATCGGTCGTATAAGACCTTCCAACCACGGTTCTGGTATTTGGCCAGTGTCAAGAACGATTATAGGAATTAATGGCCTTTTTGTGGAAGGCCTTCGTCCAGTATTTCCGCGACTTTTCCAAGTTTATACCCCGATAAATTCCACAAAAAGGCCATTCATTCCTTATAATTCCAGCATTTGAAATAAATTCATCAAGAAAATGTGTTTATTTTCCGTTTTTAGCCAGGTTTTTTGAAAATAAATCCAGGCTATTGGATTGGCGAAAGCCGGGCGGGCGGGCGGGCGGCGTCCACAATCCATGTTAAGTTTTCGTGTTTGAGTCCATTTCTTTGTTACTGTACCACCTAGGACCACCAAACTTTCACAGCTTCATAATCAAGGGGTGCCCACCACATATTACTATCCAACATGTTACTTTTTTTTTTAACTTGACCCATTTTTTCCGCGCAGTCCACTTAGCCATTTTCAATGTTAAGTTTTCGCGTTTACAATGTTAAGTTTTCGTGTTTGAGTCCATTTCTTTGTTACTGTACCACCTAGGACCACCAAACTTTCACAGCTTCATAATCAAGGGGTGCCCACCACATATTACTATCCAACATGTTACTTTTTTTTTTAACTTGACCCATTTTTTCCGCGCAATCGACTTAGCCATTTTCAATGTTAAGTTTTCGCGTTTTCAATGTTAAGTTTTCGTGTTTAAGTCCATTTCTTTGGTACTGGACCACCAAACTTTCACAGCTTCATAACCAAGGGGTGCCTACCACATACAACTATCCAACATGTGACCATTTTTTTACCTTCACCTATTATTTCTACGTAATTGACTTAGCCATTTTCAACGTTAACTTTTTAACGTACATCTGGTTAAATTTGTCTTTTTTGTTATACTATATCTCTGCAACTGCTTCGCCCATTACCTTGAACTTCACATGGGTGTTTATCATCGTCCATATTTTCATTCTAACCCCCAACCGTGCGGCCCCTGTGCGCAATGTCAAGGTCAAATTATTTTGATTTTATTTGTTAAAGTTTTTTCGTGTACTATATCTCTGCAAATGCTTCACCCATTACCTTGATACTTCACATGGGTGTTTATCATCATTGTCGCACCCGCTTGCGGAAAGCGCGATATCGTCGGCATTTTGGCATACGTCCGTCCGTCCGTGTGTCCGGTTAAAGTTTTTTCGTTAGAGTTTTTCCATCTACTATATCTATTTTTTGAAGTGTCCATGCCTCGCCCCAAGGCGCGACATGCAGGCCACGGCAATCTAGTCTGCAACAAGTGGTTATAATTATGTTATCCAAGTGTCCATGCTTGGAAAAAACCTGGCCTTCGTGGCTTTGCCTCGTTTCTTGTTTTTAACTTGACCCATTTTTTCCGCGCAGTCGACTTAGCCATTTTCAATGTTAAGTTTTCGCGTTTACAATGTTAAGTTTTCGTGTTTGAGTCCATTTCTTTGTTACTGTACCACCTAGGACCACCAAACGTTCACAGCTTCATAATCAAGGGGTGCCCACCACATATCACTATCCAACATGTTACTTTGTTTTGAACTTCACCCATTTTTTCCACGCAGTCGACTTAGCCATTTTGAATGTTAAGTTTTCGCGTTTACAATGTTAAGTTTTCGTCTTTAAGTCCATTTCTTTGGTACTGTACCACCTAGGACCACCAAACTTTCACAGCTTCAAAACCAAGGGGTGCCTACCACATAAAACTATCCAAGATGGGACCATTTTTTTTACCTTCACCTATTATTTCTACGCAATTGACTTAGCCATTTTCAACGTTAACTTTTTAACGTACGTCTGGTTAAAGTTTTTTGGTTAAAAGTTTTACTATATCTCTGCAACTGCTTCGCCCATTACCTTGAAACTTCACATGGGTGTTTATCATCATCCATATTTTCATTCTACCCCCCAACCGTGCGGCCCCTTGCCCAATGTCAAGGTCAAATTACTTTGAATTTTTTTGTTAAAGTTTTTTTGTGTACTATATCTCTGCAACTGCTTCACCCATTACCTTCATACTTCACATGGGTGTTTATCATCATTGTCGCACCCGCTTGCAGAAAGCGCGATATCGTCGGCATTTTGGCATACGTCCGTCCGTACGTCCGTGTGTCCGGTTAAAGTTTTTTCGTTAAAGTTTTTCCATCTACTATATCTATTTATTTAGTGTCCATGCCTCGCCCCAAGGCGCGACATGCAGGCCACGGCCATCTAGTCTACAAAAAGTGGGTATAATTATGTTATCCAAGTGTCTATGCTTGGAAAAAACCTGGCCTTCATGGCTTTGCCTCGTTTCTTGTCTTAATAATTATTTTAACTGCGCCTCACGGTTACGGAAAGTAGTTCGACGTGGCAGGCCCCGTGCAGGCACCGGGGCGGGATCAACTGATCCTGAGAATAGTGCTGCAGTAGCCATTGCTTGTCGTAAAAGGCGACTAAACTGGCTTAACGATTGGGTTCATACTTTCCGGAACCCACTATACCGGATTTGGCCCTCATGTACATTTTTGGCTTTCTTGTATGTGATAGTTGAGTCGGGCTATGCCCCATATATAAAAGTAAGATTAGCGCTAATCCTATTATTTTTAGGGGATGGGATAAATGATGCTGGTGTGGCGAGGGCCTGGCACCAGATCAGGTTGTTCTAATTTCAGGACTGAATATATATTTTGATTGTAAATATTGAGTTCTGAAGTTGGGATTTACCCCCCTCGGACAGGTGGATACGGGACACGACCCAGTTGACCCGTCTGCGTGTAGACTCCCTGAGGCTTGTACCTCTATGTCAGAAAAGCGGACGTTAAACCATATTCACTCACTCACTCACTCACTCGACGTGGCAGTTTACTGGGATATAAATTTTGGACAGAGACTTGCTACGGGCCAATCATGTTAGGGAATTGAGTAAATATTTTTGTGCTGGAATTATATTAAAGATACATGCCCACTCAGTAGGCACAAACTGTTATTTATATCAGAGACATCATCTGAGACATTTTCTGGGAAAATAAACATGAATTCACCATTACCCCACGTATTGATTGGCAGTATTATACATTTTATATCAACCGTAAATTTACACACTGGTATCAGGGGCGATAACCGTGTTTCCTTAAGATGTTAACGGACATTAGTATTGACTCTCTGTATTTATATTGTGATGTGCAATGATCATACTTTACAATCTGTCGACAATATTATTTTTTTCAGGTGACGAATTTAATTATTAAAAATAATTAAAAAATAGCATGCCTCAGCAGCGCGTCACTATCAAATGTAAATGCTTGGATTTAACGACGGCACTGGCTAGATGACCTTGCATGTCGTCTCCCAAGAAGGGGAGAAATGAAGGATGTGAATACAGAGGAAACCGGCCCAAGGGGGCCTAGCTCTTATTATAATAGGCTCCTCTGGTTCTTTAACGTACCCAGACTCCTTATCATTATATACGAGTTTCTATTATTCGAGTTCAGGTGTGGCGTTTATATGTTGTTATTTGGTTAGATGACAATGTGTTTCACATATTCTGAAGACGACAGAAAAAGAGAAGATAATACACGGCGGTATAGTAATTGCCCATATATTAGTGAGTGGCGTGTGTGCAAGTATCAGGCAAACAGTCGTCTCTGCCAGTTTATAGTTTCGTGGAATTGATAAGGAAATGGTCACGTACCATACCGCCGGTCATGGTCCAAAATGTTAAAGTTTGATTTCAGACGATACAGATTACAGTCAATAATTTTGTTGAGGGAGAAATTTTCAAATTTAGGATAAATTTATTAATTTTTATTATACTGAATTTATTACATTATCACAGCCATTTTGGCTGTGATAATGTAATACATTCAGTATAATAATTCTGCATACTTTTAATCATCAAATATATGCAGTCGTTAGTTCTATATGACATATTGCATTTCAGGAAAAATAAATGATTACTCCCTCAAAGTATACTTTGCTAGAAAAGTATACTTCACCTTCCATTAAAGGTGCATGCCCACTCAGTAGGTACAAACTGTTCTTTATGGGAATTAAATAAGTGTATGATTGTGTAACTATTCCACCAGTTCTAAAAATTACGAGTGCCCGCTATATGGATATAATCATTTAGTAATATTTATTTTACTGATAGTAACGCGCGGTGGTATTATGCTATTTTCATATGCAAATGAGGCATGATATGTCTTAATTATTTATACTAACTAAATGCGTCGACTAAACAAAATATATTTTCGACAGATTATAAAGTATGATCATTGCACATCAAAAAATAAATACAGAGAATAAATAGTAATGTCCGTTAGTAGTTTCTTGAAACACGGTTATCGCCCATGATATCAGTGTGAAAATGTACGTCTGATATACAATGTATAATAATGCCAATTAATATGAGGGGTAATGGTGAATGAATGTTTATTTTGTCACACAATTTCTCAGATGATGTCTCTGATATAATAACATGTACTTATTTAGTGGGTATGTACCTTTAAAGTCGCCAAATAAATAGACGTAGTCATGCTCAATGCACATAGAGGTTATTTCCAGTTGAATGGTATCAGCCTCATCAGCATTATAAAACCTGGAACTATCTGGTGGTTGATATACAAAGCCAAATATCGCGTCACTTTTTCCGTTGACAATACTTTTATCAAGCAATAACCACATCACGTAATCTGATTTTGTACTAACAATGCGTTGTATTTTGCTAACTCGTGTTTAACAAAAACGCCAATTAATCTTCCAGATTTACGGATGTACTTTTGCTTACGCTGTTGCAAAATGAAATCGTACCCCGGAATGGAAATAACGTCTAACTTGTCCGTCTTTGTCTCAAGTACACAGAACATGTCAAAATTGTTTATTTGTTCACAAAATTCAGAGTAATTCAATCTACTCTTCAACCCACACACGGTGTGTGGGTTGAAAAGTAGATTGAATTATCCTGAATTGTGTCAAGTTCAATGAGCCACTTGTCATGTTTGTAGCTGTATTGCTACATGTATATGTCTTTCGTTGTAAGTGTGTATTGTCAGTTCTATTTTTAGATGAACTATTTCCTATAGTCGCTGTGTGTGGGCATAACGGGATGTTTACATTTTGAGTCGACCTCCCCTGTATGTCCTAGGTCGGGTTGGAGTTTACGCGCCTGCCGGCGGTGCTTGTCCCGTCCACAGGTGGAAGACTCGGACCTATGACACCAACAAAATGCCTATTAAAAAAATCCCATTACCCCACCCACTTGGTCTCGTACATTACCATCATTATAGAAAGAGCCCTCTCGTTTCCGACTCGCACACACACAATACACATCGATTAAATGTATGATTTCTGTCGCTGGCAATCGATAAAGGTATTAGGTGTGTGAATATATTCACTTCAAATCGCTCTTTCCAGCATTTATTCAGTTATTCGCATTTTGTATACCCCATCCAAAGCGAAATTTGCATGTACGAAAGAATCTCACACAGAATCGGAGGCCGTCCGGCGTGGATTATCGGTCATATTTGACCAATAACTGATCGCCAGCTCGAACTAAAGTGGTGCACCATGACCATATACATTAGCAACTCCAACCATACAAAGTTCGTCATTTGTCATACAGCATATCCGTTATTTGGCCTTATAAACATATCTCTTCTTTTGATCTTTGCGTTTTTTCAGGAAGAAAAATAATCCGAGATTCGATTTTCTACCGTCAGTCTTAATATAAAGGCGTAAATGAACATTTTGTTTTTTTATTAAACGAAAACAAACTAAATATGGAGTAAGAAATCCACCGAAAACGACGTTATGACAGTTTGTTTATATCGTGTAATTTAATTTATATTCAACTGCTCTATCGACCTGCTCTCCCTTTGGCGCCTCTAGAAGAATGCGACTGGTTCCCACATATTCGCTGTCATTGCTACGCCGCCTTTCGTGCGTGGAACCCATAGTTTATGATCTAAATATAGCCGTATCACGAAGCCAATTGTGTTGAGATTTGAAAACACTAAACGGGACAGTTTGTGGCATTTTTCGGCGTCAATATTTCACGTTAAGTTTTTGCGTTTAGCTCAGTTTCCAGAAAACTATAACTCCTACGACCTCCATACTTGGTATACATCAACACTGTGATGTAACCATCTCACACAGAGGGAGCCCATGTGACCTTCACCTACTTTTCATGGTTCATTGACCTACTTTTCACATGCATTCCACGTTAAGTTTTTGCGTTTAGCTCTGTTTCTAAAACTTTATGCTTTAATATTCCATACATGCGTTTGTAACAACATCCCGCATCATTCTACAGAAAGCCCATGTTGCCCGCTAACCCCAAAGGTCAAGGTCACTGACTTAGAAATTTCCGTGTTTGGAAAAGTTAACGCTCAGTTTATGCTTTAACATTCCATACATGCATTTGTAACAACATCCCGCATCATTCTACAGAAAGCCCATGTTGACCGCTAACCCCAAAGGTCAAGGTCACTGACTTAGAAATTTCCGTGTTTGGAAAAGTTAACGCTCAGTTTATGCTTTAATATTCCATACATGCATTTGTAACAACATCCCACAGCATTCTACTGAAAGCCCATGATGCCCGCAAACCCCAAAGGTCAAGGTCGCTGACTTAGAAATGTCCGTGTTTGGAAAAGTTAACGCTACGTTTATGCTTTAATATTCCATACATGCATTTGTAACAACATCCCGCATCATTCTACAGAAAGCCCATGGTGCCCGCAAACCCCAAAGGTCAAGGTCGCTGACTTAGAAATTTCCGTGTTTGGAAAAGTTAACACTCAGTTTTAACGCTCAGTTTATGCTTTAATATGCCATACATGCATTTGTAACAACATCCCGCATCATTCTACAGGAAGCCCATGGTGTCCGCTAACCCCAAAGGTCAAGGTCACTGAATTATAAATTTCCGTGTTTGGAAAAGTTAACGCTCAGTTTATTCTTTAATATTCCATATATGCATTTGTAACAACATCCCGCATCATTCTACAGAAAGTCCATGGTGCCCGCTAACCCCAAAGGTCAAGGTCACTGACATAGAAATTAACGCTCAGTTTATGCTTTAATATTCCATACATGCATTTATAACAACATCCCGCATCATTCTACAGAAAGCCCATCATTCTACAGAAAGTCCATGGTGCCCACTAACCCCAAAGGTCAAGGTCAGTGACTTATAAATTTCCGTGTTTGGAAAAATTAACGCTCAGTTTATGCTTTAATATTCCATACATGCATTTGTAACAACATCCCGCATCATTCTACAGAAAGCCCATGTTGCTCACTAACCCCAAGGTTATTACAAGCTCCTTATGTACTATCAAACTGCGGTAGGCGGGACATTTTGCTCCGCGGAGCTCTTGTTGTGTTTAGTGAGGAATACAATCGGACGCGAGGCGCCGGAGGGGAATCGCAATTCATGAATGTCTGACGGCCTTGGCAGGTCATATAATATATATGACCAGGCAAGCTAGCCAATCAAAAGCCGAGAAACTTATCTGCGGTATGACAAAATAAGATGTTTGAAACATACATACCTTTCTTGCAGCATATATTGTATTTAATCTCTTTTTCATAATAATAACATACAATGCCGTTGTCCTGATAATTTACTCCAGGACTGGTTTACGGTCACATTATTTATTGGTCGACTGGTTCCTTCAGGTGTGTGGCACGACAGGTTTTAACTTTGTTTCCATATGCAGTGGAACCCCTCTCAACCGGACACTCTGAAAAATATAGATGTTTACCTTAGATGTGTTTGGCTGTTATGTATCTCTGATTACAATGACTTTTCATTTTTTCACCAACTTAACATTGGGGAAAAGTTATAATGTTTGTTTCCTTTCACACCACTTCTTCATATTTCGCACTTTCCTTCCTGAGTATGTATCATGCAGTGACAAATCCACGACACTAAGACCACCGCTAGCCCAAGGCTAAGTTCACAATCTTAGTGCGTTCACAGACGGACTTAACAGTGAGGGGGGGGGGGTATTTTAATTTCTGGTTCCTTTCATAATAGCAGTTTAAACTAAACCACCACCAGGCGTGCTTCATTGTCTTCTGACAACTCATAAATAGTTGTACTACATACGCACCCCACAGGTAGTACTATATTACACAACACCATGCTTCTTGTCACGTATATACTGTAATACATGTAGTATAATATATGGACATGACATGATGACACACATATGGATAAACTTGAACATGTTCATCTACTTGTACAGGTAATATATGGAGATTTAGTACTAAACCCATTGACCCGGCCTTAAATGACCTTAGCTGTTGATAGGCCGGTAAACCCCAACAAACAAAGAAACAAACAAACTGAACTGATGAGTTATAAATAAAATGATTTGCTCATCGTTTTCGCACCTGTTTTAGCAAAAGGCACGACTACCTTCCGGCCTTCGTCCAGTATTCCCGCGACTTTTCCAAGTTTATACCCTGATAAATTGCACAAAAAGGCCATTCATTCCTATAATGCACATCCGTTCTTGTGGTTGCACTCAGTAATTATACCCGCGGCATACGAGGTATGTCGAGGGGTATATAGATTTCGTAATACTGTAACAGTAAGTCGGATTGACCTCAAACTTCATACACTTACCATAATCCATATTTTCATTCCATACCACACTCATTCGGCCTTCATGTCCAAGGTCAAGGTCAAATGACTTAGAAATATTTGCGTTAACGTTTTCGTGTACCCATTATTTCTGCAATAGTAAGTCGGATTGACTTCAAACTTCATATACTTCCTTATCATCATCCATATTTTCTTCATGTCCAAGGTCAAGGTCAAATTACTTAGAAATTTGCTTTAAAGTTTATTTAAATATTTGCGTTAAAGTTTTTATTTGTCGGTCCAGGCGTCGGCCGGGGGTATACGTGAGCCCCTGCTCACTTTCTCTACTTATGCGAAGTTTCGAAACATTTATCTCAGGCTGCAGTATATATGGCTGTAACCTGGTAACTAGAGAAATGGGTATTAGTTTATTTGTGGCCAGGATCGCGCCTTATCGAATAGCTCACTCCTGTATCTTGATAACTACATGTATCTATATTAGTTGTTAGAAGCATAAAACGTATCTGGATATACACTGGTCGCACGTGTTATATTATATTTAAGGGTAGGAATTAGCTAGCAGACCTTCTAAACCCGAGCATATGAGCCCCGAAAATATGTCCAGCCAATGGCCGTTGACCCGTTTTTCTTTCCGAATTTAGTATTAGTTGCAATGCAGTCGAAATATGCGCTTTCAATTAAGGTGGAGTTATGAGACTTGTCGCAAAACCGATAAGCCCCATTTATTCAGTCACAGCCACCCAGGGCTCCAGATAAGGAATTAGTAATTGAGTATTTTCACTCCATCATTTTTGAATTAATTGGTTATTTCAAAATTGTAATTGGGTAAAATAAAATCACACTACACATCAACAGACAGCAAATTATTGAATAGTTTGCTTTGAAATGAAAACAAGGAGACAATTCTAATGAAATACCAAGATGTGTTTTCATGGAAAACAAGAAAAAATATGCTATATTTGTAGTCTGTTCACTGTTTTCTGTAGCATGATAAAGGTACCACAAAAGTGTTATTGAATTTTTGATTCTCGCTACTTCTGATTTCAATTAGGTTGTTGGCAATCTTAATTGGGTATTTAAGCAAATGCGCAGCTTATCAGGGGCGCTGGCCACCTATCTATTTTCACATATATCTGGAAGTGGGTGATGATGGTTCAATTTATATACCGCTGTCTATTACCGTGTAGTATTTTTCACTCCACACACGTTTGTATTGCAAGTACATTGGGACCTCTCTAAACCGAACAACCTTGCGACATCGGTCACAGGTGATTCTAGTGTGTCTTGGATGGTCAATTATTGTTTGTATATACATGAACAAACTTTCTAAACAATGTACAAAACAATTCAAATGTGCCCGGGTGTAAATATAATAGTACTCAGAAAGGTACATAACTCCCATTCGCCACCATTGTAACGAAAAGCCACACGTAGTAGACAATTGGAACTCGCCTAAACAACGCATTACAGCGTGTCGAAACCGCTGCTTGGTGTGGGTTTTCGGCATAGATTTTGCAGTTGCTAATACATTAACATAAATCTCACAGATTTCGAGTGTAAACTGCACTAAAAACGCGTCTCACTAACCTAAATTCGCTTTTTAAAATCATACACGTTCACTTCCTGGTTAAAAATGAATATTAGCCGCCATCTTTAAAAATATCGAATCACGTGACACGCACTGATTTGGTTTGCTAATGGAAATGACGTCAGTCTCCAGTAACCAACCAAACCACTGCGTGCAAGTGATTGAAATATTTTCAAAGATGGCGGCTAAGAGTCATTGAGAATGCGGAAGTGAACGTGTATGCTTTTAAAAAGCGAATTTAGGTTAGTCAGACGCGTTTTGCAGTTTACACTCGAAATCTTTGAGATTTATGTTAATGTATTAGCAACTGTGAAATCTATGCCGAAAACCCACCCCAAGCAGCGGTTTCGTCACGCTGTAATGCGCTGTATCTGTTGTTATTAACACTCATTTTACATACCCTTTTAAATGAGACATTTGTTGTCAAACCCGCTTGCGGAAAGCGAGACATAGTGATCACAATGACGTCCGGCTGTCCGTACGTCCGTCCGTGCGTGCGTGCGTCCGTCCGAAGTATGCGTTAACGTTTTTAAATACCATATATCTCTGCAGTCCTAAGTCACATTGACTTGAAACTTCATAAACTTATTAGTCATCATCCATACATGTATATTCATGCTGTGTGCCACTCATGCGGCCCCTTGCCCCAAGGTCCAGGTAAAATGACTTAGAAGTTTGCGTTAAAGTTTATGTCAGAATTTGTGTTAAAGTTTTCACATTCCTTCTATCTCTGTAAATGGAAGTCAGATTTGCTTGAAACTTTGTATGCTTATTGGGCATCATCCATATATTCATTCTGCGTCCCACTCATGCGGCCCCTGTGCCCCAAGGTCAAGGCCAAATGACTTAGAAGTTTGCGTTATTATAAAATCTCCGTTAAAGATTTTACATACCTTATATCTCCACAATTGTTACTCCAATTTACTTCCAACTTCCAATATTTCATTTTCATCATCCAAATTTTCATTCCATACCCTGCCGATGTGGTCCATATGCCCAAGGTCAAGGTCAAATGACTTTGAAATTTGTGTTAAAGTTTTTACATACCTTATATCTCCACAACACTTACTCTGATTTACTTCAAACTTCAAATACTTCTTTATTATCATCCATATTTTCATGCTATAGCCCACCCATGCAGCCCACATGCCCAATATCAAGGTCAAATGACTTTAAAATTTGTGTTAAAACGTTTACATACCTTATATCTCCACAACCCTTAATTCAAACTTCAAATAAATACACTCTGATACCATCAAATGCCTCGGCGGGCTCGACATGCGGGCCGTGGTCATATGGTGTTTCCTTTTTGTTGTTGTTCACAGTGGTTAGTTTGCTATGTGATGGAAAGGACAGTCACATAGTAGCTGGGTGTGAAATTTGTAACCCAGAGACCAGTTACTAATATACTGTGGGTATTGAATTTAAGGAATAAGTTCTTATGTTGCTTAACTGGTGAATTTTTGGTTCATTTCATTTTTTTTCACCAGAAAGGTAATTATGGAGTACTTTGTTGGAAATAATTTACGGTCATTGGCCTAAATGTTCCAATTGTGTATTATTCAGTATGCAATGGCATACATTTGTTGGTTTCTGATTATATACCCGCTGGCGTTTTGCTGTTTGGTGGGCTTGCGGCTTGGCGGTTCAGACAATTCGTTTTACGGCACTTATGCCTTGATTTTCAGTTTTTACACCGGTTTGATTGTACTCTTGATTGCGAATACCTGCCATTACTTGTGATATACTATTGTCAATAATTGTAAGTATTAGCCCTTAGACCGCTACGCACAACAATTGTCGTCTGCGGTTGTTTTTATTATTTGCCTTATTTCTCAATAAAAATATGGTTTGGCAGCACTTCAGAATCATTTCCAATGGAAATGATTCTGAAATGCTGTCAAAGCATGTTGTAAATTATTCTAAAGTGCTGTCAAAGCATGTTTTTGATGATAAAAATGGAAAATAAACAGCAGATGACAAAACAATAAGATAGCGGTGTAAGGGTTAATTGTTAAATTGTGCTTGATAATTAGTGAACTTGCTGGAGATTTTTCCTATTTAAAGTTATTATTATTGAAGCTTTTGTTAGTTTTTCTTTAATTTGCCATTTTTGAAGTAATTACGTGGTTACAACAACCACTGTCGGTATTGTGATACGGTGCGTCGGTACATACCATATACATTGCTGATAATGTCCTGTAAGCTGTAAAATATTTAATTAAACTGACGCTTAACTGCTGTCATTCCGCTACGCCATCTTAGCGACATGCATATACCATGTCTGCACCGTATCACGGAAACTCTCCACCGTATCACAATACCGACAATGACAACACCAACAATTAATTCTGCCGTTTTTACGAAGAATCGATTTTCGTGTCAGTAAACACGGAAATCGATTAGTCGCAAAAATAACAGAAGCTTGGGTCAAAGTACCGAGATCAAATGCAGCTTAACAAGACGCGTTTGTACTTTGAATTGGGGCGCTTCAGTAGCCTATTTAACCAACATTGCAAAGTATACTTATCTAGCAAAGTATACTTTGCGGGAGAAATATTCAATTTAAAGATAACTTTATTAATTTGTATTATACTGAATTTATTACATTATCACAGCCATTTTGGCTGTGATAATGTAATAAATTCAGTATAATAACGCTGCATACTTTAATCATCAACTATATGCAGTCGTTAGTTCTATATGAAATAAAGCATTTCGGGAAAAATAAATGATTACTCCCTCAAAGTATACTTTGTTAGATAAGTATATGTACTTTGCAATTTTGATGAAATCGGCTACTGGAAGTTTCAGTAATGATTGGTGTTGTTGTAACCACGCGATCATGCACCTTGAGTAAGTTCTGTATCTCCATGGCAGTCCGAACCATCAGTTAGCGGTTACGTGGTGGGACCAAAATAAACATAGTTCTCGGAACGGAACCTCGATGTTTTTCTGAGAAGTGGAGTGGAGTTACAGGAAATGACATGTATATTGGAATGTCGATGTTATATTTTAGATTTATATGACATTTTGATATTTAGGTATTTTACCACCATCCATTTCCATACATTTTTCGCAATAATGTTGTCATAGAAACCGGTACTTACTTCTGTCTCGGAGTTACATTGCCCTCACCGATCTGCTGTCGCAGTGTACGATATATCGCTATCGTGTATATTGTACGGAAATTGGTGGGTGGGGTAACGGTTTACAAATGAGCCATTCATCAGGTCCTAGGTCCGAGTCTTCCACCTGTGCAGTGATGTCTATACATATAACTGTTTCGTGAGTCGTCGTGAGTTGTCGGCATTTGCGCTCGTGATTACACGTCTCGCTTCGTTCGCTGGGAAATTTAATACGTATTTTGCGTGGGACGTAATCGAGAGTAAACAAGACTGCTCACATAATAAAAAAATCCGGACATACAACCCTTGACCCATTTCAACCTTTACTGAATCTTGACATTTGCGCCTACTAATATTTCCCTTCTTTAACTCTTTGCATGCTGGGAAATGTATGAGCTATAAATAGTTCAACAGCAGACGACAATTCGTTTTGTTTTCTTTTATTTCTCCTAATAAATATCATGAATATGTCTTGGAATTTCATTAGAATTACGTCCAATTCCAACACATATTTACAGAGAGAAACACGAAACATACTCGTAATTTTTTGGATGTTATTTTCACTGCCAGCATGCAAAGAGTTAATGCTGGTGCGGTCGAATACGCATAGCTAAATACCATTCATATGGTGCCCGACTAGGCTCGCTTTTCATTGCAGTTACAAATGAACTTGACCTTCCGTTTGCACTTGAGTGTATTTAGTATTATTTGCATATTGTTTACTAGTTGATTTTCGATGTCAATGTGTATTTATAGTGTATTTATAAATAGAGTAAACGTGAGTGAACGCATGGGCTTGTTTACCACTCTGCTTTCTCTCAACCAGTGTAGACTCGCATCAGAATGCGCATGCCTGCACTGTAGTCATATATTTGGAGAGATATGTCATATGTATATGATGTATTGGTACACTGTGCCGCGGCGTTGGAATCTAAGCTCGCGCTGGTATATTTATGCCTACGACTGGTTACATGTGCTTACGACATGCGCGACCGATGTAGGCCCTGATCAGACTGCGCTCGTCGCGCAGTCTGATCAGGGCCTACACTGTTCGCGATTCAATCAATAAATCACCCGCCATGCCGTTCATGAACAGTGCCTACCCTTATTGGAATACTGGAGAGCCATATTGTGACCGTTACACAAATTATATAACCCCCTAATTCTCACGATATACTGGTTTTAGGATATGCATCATTCGATTGTCATGTCGCATAAGCCACGTGTTGTGCTATGTGCCATATGGAGGGAATTCCCAACCCAGTACCGGGTAAGCGGGAGTCATTGGACGAAGAGTTCCAATTAAACTGACATAACTTTACTAATTTTAGAACAGCCATTACCAATAAAAGCAGGATCGCCTTGTAACGAAACTCAATATTCACCAACCTCTGAAACCGAGCAACATCAGATTTTCATACACCGAATTGTTATTATTAATAATAGTGTAAAGATTAGTAATATTAGTGGAACTAAATACCGATATACGAGAACGCTGCGAGATACACATGACATACAGTAAGTATATATGCTCAGAAAATAATTTAACCCTTAATGGAAATGATTATGAAGTGCTGTCAAAGCATGTTGTAAATTATTCTAAATTGCTGTCAAAGCATGTTTTTGATGATGAAAATGGAGAATAGAAAATAAACAACAGACAACAAAAAATTAAGATAGCGGTGTAAGGGTTAATATTTATCTTCCTGTACTGCTAGTGTATTGAATGAATACTTCAAAAATGGTTTCTTTTTTTAATATTCCTTCTAACCGTTGACGATATTGTCAATATTATGTAGTCAAACAGACGTACGCACAAATATTCCGTCAACACTAACAACACTTTAATTCTAATAGACGAATATAGTAATATGCCTAATTAGCATTGCCGAATTTGGTCCACTTAATGTTTGAAAGTCTCATATACTTTGTTTACCATGATCCATGGTTGGTACAATACAGTGGAACCTCTCTAAACCGGACAAAAAGAAACATATGTGATCATAATTATGATGGGTTTCTTGGTCATCTATCTCGGGTGTTAATGCCTGGTCGTGATCGCATAGCAGACAAGGCTCGGAATAATCAAATGCCTGATTACAGTGAAACATCGATAACCCGGACAACCTGGAGACCTCCCAGGGTGTCCGGTTTAACGAGGTTTCACTGTGCTATGTCTATACTAACAATGTGTAACGTGATCGCAAAACGCAAACTAGTTTTATTTCTAATTAAAACAATACAATCAAACCTGTGAATAAAGGCCTGCCATGGGATGAGAAAATAAATGGTCCATGTTCACAGGTGGTCTTGTTAGCATGTTCATTTAAGTAGTAATTTAATCATTGAGAACATGAAAGTGTGGCTGCTATAGACAGGTAATTGCTGCATGTATTCGTAGGATGCCTTTAGCACAGGTTCCACTGTGTTAGTAACCGTAACGTCGGTATGGCTGGAGAACTATGGTTTAATATCACTGCAACCAGTGTAGATTCAGATCAGCCTGCCCATCCGCGCAGTCTGATCAGGCTCAACGCTGTTCACAATTATATAACCAAGCTTCTAACAAAGAGCATAGGTCGTTATTCGACTGCATGCGTTTATTAGATGATCAGGGGCTTGACTGACAAGAAACTCGTTATCCAGTCACAGCCACATATAGACCTGTGAATAATATTCAACGTTACTTTCATTTTCAGCGAACTCTCGTAGTACGATATTGAAGCTGCGTTCTCGCTGAAACAAAACAAAAGCACAGCACAAGCGGATTGACAAGCGTCTGTGAAGCGGTGACCGTCATCACAACAAGCGTTACATTCACACAGAATGGCGCCGAGAATGTTATTATGTTCCCTGCTGATTGCCGCCGTCCTGATGACGTCATTGATGCAGGTCGAGGCTGGCAGGCGGTCGCTGTGTCGTCTGACCAGGACGAAGGACGCTTGTCGCGATAGAATGCGGGGGCGGGGACGGAACGGGGCTGGGCCGACACCAGGGCGGTGTGAACGGAGAGGTGGCAGCTGCCTGCTGTACCAGATGCGCCGAGGGAATGTATGTTTCTGCGCAATGAACTACGATGTTTAACTGGCTAGAACCGGGACAAGACACATTGTGTCTGGCTTTGACTGAAGAAATGGGGCCTATGGGATGTGTGAGCAGTGTAGCTCATTGTCAAATAGCACACTTCTTCTGTTGGCTGATAATGAGCTATCATGCTTGGTGGAAGCAGGGTGGTGGTGATTGGTTCATCCATGTGGACTTTTGACGAGTTATCTCAGGGAACAGTCTTATTTGTCATGTTTATCCTAAAAAGGCTGGAAAAGCAATATTGTATGTGTTGCTCAATATAGTCATAATGTTTGTCATTATATAAGAATTCATGTATGTATTGGTACATCTGCTAGATATTTCCTTGTATCTGAACATGTTAGAACAGCTTCTAGTTAATTTATTTTGCAATTTTAATCAAATCATGCTTTGCAATAGTTTATATGTACTTTACATTCTCCTTCAAAGGAGAACGTAATTACGTCATGCAAAACGTGTAATAATTGCGTATGTTCACAGATAGATGAATATGAAATAAATAACAGAAGACACGCATAAGGTAACATACGAGACACGCCATGCGATTTTGTACCTAAGAACATGTGCGAATTTTAATGAAATACATTTATGAAACTGTGATATTTTCTGTAACTGACGTCGAAAGATGACGCAATTTTCATAGCAAATGCGGAATTGAATGACACAATTTCAGCTATTGCGGAATGGAATTGAATTCATTTACTACGGAAAATATCGTAAACTTTGTAAATATACTTAATGAGATATCGCACATGTTCTTAGGTACAACATTGCATGGCGTGTCTCGTACAAATATTTACAAAACTGAGGATATTTTCCATATGGGACGTCGAAAGACGAGTAAATGCTCAGAGCAAATGCGAAATAGAAATCCGCTTTTCCTATGAACATTTGGTTAGCAGCTTTCGACGTCATTTACATACAATATCACGGTTTCTGTCAATATTTTTCATGAAAAATCGCATTTTTCTTGGGTGAAAAAGCACATGACTTATCTCTTGTGAGTCGTGTTCTGAAATTTCCCGGATCATCGGGTCGCCGATTAGCTGACATTGACTATGCAAATCAGTCATATTTTCCGTAAATGAAGTCAAAAGTCGACACAACGTTCATAGCCCATGCGGAGTTGAATTCCTCATGGGTTATGAACATTGTGTCAATTTTCGACTTCATTTACGGAAAATATTACATTTCTCCCAAACCAAACTCGGTGAAAAACGGCGATGCGATATGGGAGGTAATATTGTCCTCCTGTGTTATCTCGTGCATGTCTCGTATGATTTATTCCACATCCACTTCTATGTATACGTTATTTTACAGACGGGATACAATTATAGTAGTATGAAACTACTGAGAGAAAAAATGGCTATTTTCTTTATTTCATCTCGAAAGTATATGTTGTTACCACTCATTTGAACCGTCTCGACGAGACCGTTCAAATGAGTGGTAACAACGTATACATTTATTGAGAAAGAAACAAAATAATGAGATTTGTTCAAGAAAAATTGAGTGCATCCTCAGACTGAGATAGGTTAATTCGTGTTTTTGTCATGTATACGTTTATTTTTGTTTTCATGCTATTTATGTTCTATGGCTGCTACATGTCATTGTGTGTTATTTATTGTATAACAAATACACACAGTGACTAAAGAAATCCTTCCATCCACGATGCAACTGATAAATTAGGCTTGAATATCAAACTCGTTTGTGGCAGTGATTGGAGAAATGGGGCTTATGGGATTTGTGATCAGGTATAGCTCCTCATCAAATAGCATAACTCCTATAGCCTGATGACGATCTATGTTGCTCGTTAGAAGCATGGCGGGTGTTTCATTGATGGAATGGCGAACAGTGCAGATCCTGACCAGACTGTGCAGATGTACAGACTCGTCTGGATCTACACTGTTCGCAAAAACCTACAAGCCCAATTTCAACAGTCACAGCCACGTTTACGCATTTAAATTTACATATATGTACATGTATGTATCGCACATGTTGTTTATATTGTACTTTTATTCATGTTATTAAAAATAACGAATTTTACAGTTCATTATGTAGTTGTTGCTTTAATTCTCACCACGATTATTGAGTGTGTCTATATCCGTCAGATATGTATGGTGGGTAGTTCTGGCCATGTCATTTCGTCGCTTCTTCGTAGGAGCGACTATTACCTTTATGGGAAGGAGTCAAGTGACTTTGGAGTGGTATAGACCTGGCACCTGGGGGCCGTTTCACTAAACTTCGTACCACTAAAATGTTCGTGAGTGCAAAATTATGATAGTCTGTAAATTTCATAATAGCAATCTTTTCTTGTAAACAATTATTGGATTTACATTTATTAAGCAAAGGCTGCATGCAGCCTGTGCTCAATAAATGTAAACCCATCAATTGAAATTTTCAGACGATCCTAAATTTGCACTTACGAACATCTTAGTCGTACGAAGTTTAGTGAAACGGGTCCCAGGTCAGGTTATTCTAATTTCAGGGCTTAATATTTCTTTTTCTATGTAAATATTCCGTTCTGATTTTGGGATTTTCTCCGCAACACAGCTGTTTACATGCGGGAACCACTTGGCCTGGCCTTAAATGACCTTAGCTGTTGATAGGCCGTTAAGCACCAATAAATCAATTTCTACCAATCAATCGTAGGAGCGCCGGACTGAAATGTCCCTAAACAGTCACCATACGTATGGGTGATGGTTGCGTCTGTCAGTCTGTAATTGTACGTATATACAATGTATACTGAAACGATTAAAAAATGTAACAAGAAAGTAAACACGTTATTTATTCACCCATTACATAATTTGGTTAAACATTTTATTATGATGATGAATAGCAATTGATTGTATCTATCCAAATAACCACGAAGCGATACATCAACTTTGCATGGTACATTGTCAAGGTGCATGATCACGTGTTTATAACAACAACAACATGATACATTGTGGTCACATGGGAAATACCATATGGGCGTTCAATACCACAGGTTGAAGTAACGGACCGAGGTATATCAATACATAAAATATGCTTAAAAGCATCAATACATGAAAATAAAATAAGTTAATAAAATGTTTTTACTCCCTCCATATAGACTTATACATATAAGTATATATGGAGGGAGTAAACATTTTTTTTCATCATTTATTGATGCTTGTAGGCATATTTTATGTATTTATAGACCTCGGTCCGTTACTTCAACTTGTGTTCATTACCTTATCTCCCTGATGGTTGCGTTTTTAAATCGTTTCAATATGAATACGTATATATACGGAGCCCCACAGGGGATATGGATTTTTCCCTCGAATTAACAATTCGTTGCCACGATATAACAATTCCTTCCCTTGAATTAACAATTCGTTCCCACGAAATGACAATTCGTTCCCACGAAATGACAATTCGTTCCCACTATATAACAATTCGTTCCCACGAATTAACAATTCACAATCCACGAATTATTATTTCGTGGGAACGAATTGTTAATAATTCGTTCCCACGAATTAACAATTCACAATCCACGAATTATTATTTCGTGGGAACGAATTGTTAATTCGTGGGAACGAATTGTTAATTCGTGTGAACGAATTGTTATTTCGTGAGAACGAATTAATTAAAAAAAATGATTCTACGTCCCCTGCGGGGCTCCGTATATATATATGTGTACATGTAAAGGAATATTACATCCCAAGTGAAGGCAGGCCCGTACGCAGGAATTAATTCAAGGGGTGCGTTATCGACGGCGCGAAGAGCTAAACATTTATTTTGCACATCCACCCTCGGACAGACCTCGGCAGATTAACCCTTTCACCCCTAAGTAACTGGAATGGATTTTTATATGTTAATTTTGCAACCATTCCAATCAGCACACAATGATTTTCAGACCAGTCCATTTATGAACATGGGATGTTTTTGTTCTCAAAATTAATAAAATTACTTGCAAAAAGTGCAGATCCTGATGAGACGGCCCGTCACGAGCCGGCTCATCTGCATCTACACGTTTTGCCAATACCACTATACAGGTATGTTATGTTGAAAGGGTTAATGAGGGGGGGGGGGCATCCGTCGCACCCCTCTGCGTACGGACCTGGAAGGAGTCAGTGGAAGAAGGGGGCTAACTCCTATTGAGTTAGACCCCTTCTTCCACTGACTCCTTCAATTCATACCCGATATGCCCGGAACAGGCGAGAAGGCATTTAGTACCGTTTGTTTAACTGGTACGCGGCTCACCAACCGGTCATATCAACCCGGTAGGCGGCACGAACTCTCGACCTGCGATGCATTATCAGTTAAGCCACGGTGTGGGTTTGAGATGTTGGGAGCATGCGGTGGGTAATTTAACGATCGGGATTCGTCGTTACCGGAATCCCGACCGGAGACCTGGTTTGGCCATTAAGTATGTCTTTGGCTTTCTTTTGTTTTCATTACATTTTATTCACGTTTAAATACAACATGTACAATCATATATTTTCACATGCATACATAGCACAAAACATTTGATATTACATTAAGTATATAGTGTATTTTCGTGGGATATTTAGAGAAATAGTTTGAAAAATATAGTAGAATGAAAGAAAATAATAATATCCCTCTCCTATGTGGATACCTGGCACCCACTTTCGTGGAAATAAATTAATAAAAAAAAGCCGTGTCCCCTGCAGGACTCCGTAGAATCCAGACAGACAAGTCCACCAATATAAAACATATGGGACCCGTTTCACTAAACATCGTATGACTAAAATGTTCGTAAGTGCATATTTAGAATAGTCAGTAAATTTCAATTGATGGATTTACATTTATTGAGCATAGGCTGCATATGCAGCCTATACTCAATAAATGTAAGTTCAATAATTGTTTACAAGGGACACATTGTTAATGTGAAATGTACAGACTATCATAATTTTTACTTACGAACATTTTAGTCGTGGGAAGTTTAGTGAGACGGTCCTTTGACGGTCAGACATGCCACACATTCAAAAACATATTTACAAATAAATAAATTCACAACAAATAAATTATGTAATGTACATAAATACAAAATAATAAACCAACAACATGTAATAAATAACTAATAAAAAACACCATAAATTTGTCAGCAGAGTAAAATGGTTTGATGAGTTCGGGTCTCGAAATACCGCGCTTATCACATGATCGTTTTCTCACCGATATTTATTTTGAGAAAGTACACTATTTTTCGTAAATTACGTCGAATTTACACAAAATTCAGAGCTCTTGCGGAATTGAATTCTGCATTAGCTCTGAATTTTGTGTAAATTGTCGACGTCATTAAACATAGCTGATATTTTAAATCAATATCGCCGACAAACGGTGATGCGTCAAGGGAGTTAATACCAAGACAGGACTCATATGTGGCTGTGACTGGAGAAATGGGGCTTATATGGGATTCGTGACCAGTGTGATCAAATATCCTCATAACGTCCTATATTGTTTGTTAAGGGCATCACGGGTGTTACATTGATGGAATGGCGAACGGTGCATATCCTCATCAGGATACACACTCTGATCTGGATCGACACTGGTCGCAAAACCCATAAGCCGCATTTCTCCAGTAACATCCATATGTAGTGGTTGCTCAACGGTTTTCCCAAATTTCGAATTAGATGAAGTAACGGTAAGTCTATAAATACATACAATGAAATGTCATGCAGAGCATGATGTTATTAGCTGATCAAAGCAGGGTTCAATATATGTCCACATTTTAGTAGTTACAGAATCTCAGGGAAAAGTGAGAGAAGTGTTGATTTCCTCCCCAACCAAATTCTCCCAGTTATATTTAGTAAATTACTATGGATTTGTCATTTAGTAGGAGGCCATTTTGAGTTTTCTGACAATGGAGTATATTAACTGCAATATTATTCCAGTTGAAAGAATTAACCTTTGAATATAGGTGAAGGCGCTTAGCATTACACAAATATGTAGCAAGTCAACCGAAATCTCATAAATACCCGATGTTTGGCGGGCATCTTGAAAATATGATAATAATATACTAAATATTAGTGTAGTTTACGTAAATTCTTTAATATATCCATCTGAAATGTTTTTGAACAACTTACACCAATTTCCAAGTTAAGGACCATGACCTACGACCTTGAAATGACCTTGAACTTGGTTTAAAAAAATGGCACCCGGAATTTTTGGAAACCTTATACATTCAAGTTTATAAAAACACCGGGTGCCATAAATTAACACGAGGTGCCGGAATCTTATATATATACCTATTGCCCAGAATGTAGAAAGATGCCAGAATTTAAGCTAAACAAGCGTGTAAAAAGGTGATTAATTTGGTGTGCAAGTACTTTATGTGAACTTCAATGTACATGTATATATTGCCAATGCAGATATACTGTATGTATAATCGAGACGCACCATGTGATTGTGTACTTACAAACAGGTGCGCAATTTCATAAATATGCTGAAAGTTGATGAAATTCTCAAAGCAAATTCCGCAGTTGCTTTGCAAATTTCAACAACCTTCGGTGTCATTCCAGGAAAATATCGTAAATTTTGTAATTTTGTTACGAAATTACGCCCATTTTTGTAGGTACAAAACACATGGCACATCTTAATTATCATTATTACACTGGTGCTGTACTTCGCGCCGGTGGAAAATGTAGGACAATCCACTTGAAAAATACAATATGCACCATTATAAAATGTTTCTAGACGAGTGTTAAAAAATCAATAAAATTACTACTCGTCTTGAAACATTTTTTTTACAATTAATTGTATCTTTCAAGTGGATTGTCTTGAAATATTTCCATCGGCACGGAGTGCAGCACCAGTGAAGTAAGTGGACTGTTTCTCTAACGGTGCATCACAAATATAGAAAAGTATATGTGACCGTGGCTTGAGAAAAAGGCCTTGTACGTTTGATCAATCTGGATATTAATCTGCTAGCACACTCCTGTATGTGAATGTGCAGGCTGATCTGTACATACACTGGTCATATTACCATTGAAAGGAAGTAATATCATGCTTACTATGGGTGTTTATACTCTATTATTACATGCTTTATGTGATAATGATGATAATGGAATAAATGATAAAGTATACATGTTTAGCTTCTATTAAAAATGATTTTGAATTGGGATATGTATATGATTTTAATTTCAAAAGGTGACAGCAAATCTGATGAAGAAATTCCACACCCCTGGCCCAGGAATACCAATTCAGCGATTTCGGTCGGCTGCTGGCATGGTACAGATAAAACAGGTCAATTCCACACCCCTGGCCCAGGAATACCAATTCAGCGATTTCGGTCGGCTGCTGGCATGGTACAGATAAAACAGGTCGGCTGTCGGTCGGTATAGTCGACTATACCGACCGACAGACAACCTGTTTACCGGTACCATGCTGGCAGCCGACCGAAATCGCAGAATCGCTATTTCCTTGCAATCAATAGAAAAGTATATATTTGATGGCGAAATAAGTGAATCTTCACTTCTGTAGCTACCGAGCCAACACTGTCCTTGACATCAAATCCACTGTCCGCCAACACTAAATCCCCAGGTAATAACGTGGACAGGAAGTCACTGCTCTCTGTCACAAACTTGTCACTCATACGACCACCCCATGCTTTCGATATGAAGGACACACTGCCCTGAGGAGTAATTCTAATTAGAAATTTCACAGTGTGGTGGTGTTTGTATGAAGACCAGGTTTCTGCTCTGGCTTTCAAACCACTTGGTTTCTCAAAAAATACCTCAAAACAATCAGTTATCACTGCACACCTGTGGCCGAAGTACTTCCTAAATTCCATTGGCATGGTTTTTCTCAATGTCTCGCGCTCTGACCATCTTATGAGTTTCTTTAGCCGCTTGTACATACAGTCAATTGTCCGTGTAAAGAAGTCTAGATATTGTTGATCAGTAGTGTCAAATTCATACGTAAGAAAGAGATTTGACAAATGTAGTCGCAATTTCACTAATGTCAATATCATTACCTTGAATTTTGGGCATGACCAGACTGGATGGCAGGTGAGGCTCCAGAAAATTAAACAATATAGATAGAACTGTAAATGATGGTAATCCTGTTAAATGTTTCACCTTCTCGTCACTACCCTTAAAATAACTTGCAGTGAATTTAGTTTCCAAATGGGCCACTTTTTCCTTAAGCTCCCCATTCTCTGTACGCAGTTTCTGCAGCTCCAGCGACATAGCCTCCATGAGTGGACCAACAACATCAGTCTGTGACTGAACGCCGTCTTCATCAACGCTGTCACCCATATCCATACCCGTCTCAGTGTGATCAGGTCCAACAATAGTTGTGGATTCAGCTGGCTTCCTTTTCTTCTTTTCCTGCTGCCGATCATATATTGATGTAGATGGTGCTCGCTTTTGTCCGCCCAAATTAACTGATGGTGCTCAGTTTGGGTTAAAATGGTCATACAACTCTGCCTTCTTTCCTGAAACATATACATGATATATATTAAAAACAAATAAATGCATGTGTACTTGTCGGATGTTGTAACTTTGCACATTTAGTTACAATATAATATCTTATTTTTATTATTTATTCTCGGAAGTATATGTGTTGCATACACCATCTGAACATTCTTGCGGAGACGGTTCACATGAGCGGTCACAACATTTACATGCACTTTTGAGGAGAAATACAAAAGAAAAGGTGTACTCTAAGTCATATGAAATATCACTGAAATATTGACAATTTATGACAAATTTTATACATATGACATGAGCCATGTGATTTTGCATGTACAAACATGTGCGCACTTTGATGAAAAATATTTACAAAATTTACTATATATTTCATAAATAACATTGAATGGTGACAACATGGTGACATTCTGCATTTGCTCTGAGAATTTCTTCAACGTTTGGCATGATTTACAATTTTACAGTAAATATCGCAAAATCTGTAAACATTTTTCATGAAATTCCACACAAACTGCAATTTTTTATTGTCTGAGGTCAATCAAAATACATCATCTCGCACGTCTTAAGCATGTTAAGTACAGTGACAGCACGGGTGTCAAACATTATAATTCAGTGGGTGGCCGCAGAGCTCCAGATGAGGAATTAGTAATTGAGTATTGTTACTCCATCAGTTCTGAAGCAATTGGGTACTTCAACATTTTAATTGGGTAAAATTAAATCACACTACTGTTTACACATCAACAGACAGCAATTATTGAATAGTTTGTTTCGAAATAAAAACAGTAGTATAGAGGGAGTCAAAATGATACACGCAAACATTGTGTCGTTATTGAGTGGTATTGTAGCTTCCACCACCAACAAAAAGTTGGTGGTGGTATTGAATGAGAAAAAGTGGTCTTGTAGTCCCAATTAGATTGGAGATTGGGATTTTTTGACTTATAAATTTTATAATTAATTTTAAGAAAATTATAAAATATCACAATTCCTTCCAATTGTCCAACCCCAATCCATCAACACTGTTGAAATTGGATGGTATTCGGTTCAACGGAGTTGAGGGAGGTGGTGTTGTAACTTCCCCCCGATTTTATCTCCCAGTTTTAACCTAAATTTATCCCAATCAGTATTCTCAATCTTGGGAAGGGTGGCGTGCGCCTTAGTTCTAATAGTATTTTTTAAATCCTCATATCGAGAAATCTCTTCCACCACCGAGCAGACCGCCAATCGGACAAGTGTACATGGAGCTGTCATGGCGTATCCCCCAAATTTATTGCTGGCTTTGGCACCGAACGAATATTCATAGAGCCTCTCCTTCAATGGGCCCCGCTTCTCAGCCGAAACTGTGATGACACGTTTTTGTGTTTGCAATAACTTAAGCTGCTCTACAGATGTGTCCAACAATGTGGCAAGCTGCGCGATAGCGGTATGGGCCTCAACACGAACCTTTTCAGAGGTCTCCTCAAGTGCTTTGTTCGCGGCTCTACGAACACGTTTCAGTTTATCGGAAATTTCCATAAACTCTGTATGGGTCTCTTCCGAGATCCTTAAGTCCTGTATGTGCCTCTTCGTGAACTTGTGCAGTCGCTGTCAGCACGTCTACTCTAAGTTGTGCGTCTACTCTAAGTTGTGCTATTGATCAAGGCCTTTGTTTCTTTGGGGAGACTGTGACCTTAGACTTCCCACACCCCGAGATGAAAGTTTTGGAATCGGGACATATCCACGAATTTACGGTCTCTATTCTTGATGATCAAGCGAGAAACCGGGAGAGCTCGAAGGTGACCACCACCGTGCGACTGATACCGTGTGGTCTCTCAATGTATATCATCTAGATCGATATATTACCAAACCCGATGAGCCCGTGCTCTACTATTTGGATGATGGTCCATCGCGCGGGTTTGTTCGCGAAGAACATCTTGCGATGCCTTCTGACACCCAGCTACCCCCGGACCGTCAGAGTCTTTAGTATTCTCCCCGTTTTTTTTTTACCTATGTTAGAGGCTCTGTGTGTACCCCGTCTTCCATCACTCTACTCTTGTCGTAGTACGCCGACAACCCCAGTTTACTCTGGGTGTATGTTTTCATTACTCCACCGTTCATACGGAACCCTATATTTTTAGCCACGTCTCTATGGCCTTCCAACGCGTTCTTATATCTATCCCAACTCACGCTGTTGGTTCTCTTACTCATTCCCTTAGTGGAATGCTTCACTACGCCCGGGGTTTCAAGTCTAGTTGGTTGTGTGGCCAGCGCGCGTCGTTTCGTGCCTGGCCGGATGTCACTTGGAGTCTTCGCTTTCAGCCAGCTTTTCTACGAAGTAACACTTACTGGATAGCGCTATAGCTCTATCTCCTTGGAACTCCATCTTGAACAGCCCAGGTTCCCTGTTACTCCATTGGTCCCATGCGAGCCAGTTGCGCTTATCTTTCTCGTATGTCGTACGTTGTCTATGCTTCACCAGCGCGTCTAGGCTTTCATCGTTAGCTGTACTATCCGGTTTAGCACTCACACCTATGTACATGCCGTCCGTATCCATCTGAATTAGTTCAAAGTTCTTTCTCGATACGTACTTGTCTAGGAAGTCGTAATATAACTCTAACATTCTCAGCTTGGCTAGTTGGTACACGGCTATCCCACAGTGGAACGGTCTGTTAACAGCACATTTAGCCTTCCTACTAGATATCTCATACGCGTCTCCGATCTCTTCCAGATCTTCGAAGAACGCTTGAGCGTAGTGCTTTATGCACACAGCTCTCACTTTTAGTGTACGTAGTGTTAAGGTGTCTCTCTGGTGCCTCAATCATCTTACCACAACACGAATTACCAACCAACTTCATTATTTCAGCTACCGGCTTCTTCGATTCATCTACGTCTCCGGTCCTCCTAGCCGCAGTCACCTCTTCGACAAACCACGCGAAGGGTTTTCCAGCTTCGTAGTCTAGGATCCTGTGGAGGCCTGTTATCACTAGCCCATGCTTTAGATACCACTTCAACAGCGGGGCATACAGCAGCATCTTTTATGCCGACAGCGTGCCCACTATTTTTTTCCGTCTCCTCGATTCCTGCCTGTGTTTTTCAGATACTGGAGCATGTGCTCTGGAACCTCCTCCTCTTCAACTACCCTGTTTTTGAGTGTCGACAGGTACAGGGCGTTAGCGTCGTACCCGAGGACTGCCTGACACGGTTTCCCTTCACCCTTACTGTTTGGGCGTATCTTAGAAAGACCTGCCTCGGCGTATCTGGTGAACACGATAGACGGTCCTCCGACTAGAGCTCCCTGTAACATCTCGTACGTCTCTTACTCTGGGGCGTACAGATGATCTGTCTTCGGTCCGGATCCAGCTTTTCCTGGGATACCAGCACTTGCCGACGCCGTTCCTCGCATCAGATATTGGATGGCTACTCCTGGCAGGGTAACGGCGTCTTTGAATATATCTACTCCTCTATGTTTGTAAAAGTCACACATCTTACCTAATGCCTCTAGAAAAGGTGATACGTCGAGATCGTTGTAGTATCTCACCCAGTCCTTAAATGTTCTCATTCCTTTCTCCTCAAAAATTATCCTGCACTCCTCCAGCTGCTCCTCGGTTACCAGCATCTCACATCTGAGTTTGGAATACCAGTGCTCTATGTTAGGGAGCCCTTGATAGTTTAGCTTGTCTAATGAATCAAACCACCCATACGGGAAGAAGGACTTTTGAGATGAGCAGTCGTATGCCTTAATCCACTTATCGTAACTGACTCCCGGACCAAGGTACAGGAGAACGTCCATGAATCTGAATTCCGGAGTGAAAAGAAGTATGGTGTCGTTAGTCCGCTTGCCTACCATAACTTTCGTGGTCGTGTCTGCCAGCTTGCCCACCAGATATTTCTTGATGAGGTTGATGTCATACCTACTGCAGTTGAAACCCAACACTGGGACCTGATATATCCATCTGTTTATCTCATCCACTTGGCGAGGCCTGAGGTGCTCCGTGTCCTCGAACCTGTACCGGCGACCCACTTCTTCGCGAATGTCCCTACCCCTCTCCTGCAGATCTTCTATGAACTTACTTACCAGTTTGGCAGGATCCGTGTCACAGATGTGAGATACGGTTCCGAACAGGCTTTCCCCTATGCTAACGCTTACGGGAACGTGCTCTGTCTCGTACGATAGGTCTGGCGTTTAGTCGGTCCTCCCTTCCTTACTCAGATACGCTTCAAAATCGTATACTATCTGGTACGGGTACATTGTGGTGGGACATCATGTCTTAATCTTAGCGCCGTTTCTGTTATACTTACACTCCCCCATTATCACTAGGTTAAATCCTGCGTTACGGATCTCTTTATCCCGCTTGTTGCTGGTGCGAAACTCGTAGGATCTCGCCGGGTGATGTTTAGGACAGCCGTGCCAGAAACAACCGTGATACTGGTACACCGTGTTATTTTCCTTGCAGTATCCATCTACTGGAGATTCACAGATCCACCTCTCCCCGCCGTGCCCACACTGCTCGTGGTGGATGTGCACGTTCTCCTCACTCTCAACAGACGCCATCCAATCAAGTGCCCCTAGGCTTCCAGCACTCTTTGGGTAGAAGGCCTTCTCGAACGCGGAGCGAGGGCGCTCGATAACTTTCCCTTCGCATACGGCGTGTGTCTCGCCCTTCATGCACTTGGGTCCGTTCCGAGTAACGTTACTAGCCTTCGTGAACCTCTGTTTGCAAGTGTCACAGGCGTACGTTTTCGACAGACTTTTTAGGTTGGTTATCAAAAACGCGTGGTTTTTGTAGATGCCTATCGTCATATGCTTCGTACGTACCTCCTCATAGTGTGCTGGTGCCTTCCTCAACCACCATATTCCACTCTCGGTTGGCTGATATACTTCTATACCCACCTTAAACTTCTCCTCCACCTTTTTTCAGCTCGTTTAGCGGAATAGGCCTAGGCTCTCTCTTACCGAAATACTTAGCACTCATCTCTCTGGCTTGGGCGGTACACTTGTCTGGTCGCGCCCCGCCGTGAATGGCCAGGCACCTGAATAGACACAGCTCATCGTTGTATTTATCTAACGATTTCATACCTTTCTTATTCCTCAACCAGTCTGGGAGAGGTCCACCAGCCGCGTGTTTGGAAGTCAACCCGAGGTCTACTCCTCGTGTTCCCTGCACTAGTTTTATAAAAACCTGCTCCCACCTCACGAACGTCCATTTTGTGTTGGGTCTCTCGACTTTATCTATATCCATCCGCTTTCTCTCGTTATCTTTCGCCCATTTCTCTACTTCACCTAAGGAGTCCATCCACCTACTCCCCCAAAGATTCTTATTAAATATTATCGTCTTTGCGCGACCTCGGTAATCTTTTTCCTCAATGTGTTGTTGTTTGTAGGAGTATGAATATCTTAGGTGGAAGTTTGTTGTCAGATGAGAAGATAATTTACTACTATCCTATAGGTATTTCCTTTTCTACGTGTTTCCTAAATGAGAACGTGAACGTGCGTCTACCCTGTTCGACTTTCTCCATCTCTTCGTCTCTAACCCTTAGAATAGCCGCACCCTCATCAGCTATCGCGTTTAGTAGGGAGGTTTTACGCTTTGGTTTAATTACGGTGGGAGAATCCTGCATGGCGGCCGTTCTCAGTCCAACTATCCTCTCTACGTGTAGTCTTTTTCCTATTTGAGCAGTTAACTCCTGAAACCACAAGACGTGTTTTGTGAAGACACCTCTGGAGTATGCCCTACCTACTCGACGTGTAAAAGCCTCATTCTTTGTGGAGTTTATCACCTTGTTTAACCCAGGAACACGCAGACGATTACCATAGACAATACCGAGAGATTTAGCCTCTGCTCTCAACGTTTCAATATTACCCCCTTCTTTGTTGCGTTTATCAGCTTATTTAACCCAGGAACGCGCAGACGATTGCTATAGATAATGCCAAGATATTTAGCCTCGGCTCTCAACGTTTCAATTTTAACCTTATTAATTTTGGTAATCATTTTTTTATATCAGTATATTTTTGGTATATATACTTTGGTGTGATATAACCTATGATATGTATCTGTTCAATTGGGTGTCACATATATACCTTATGTAATTGTGACACCCAATTGAACAGATAAATCGCATAGGTATAAATGGAGTGTGTTATATGTTGTAAAACGTTTGCACGACCAGCCAACCTGCGAAGGCATCTAGCAAAGAAAGATCCTTGTGCCGCCCCACAATTCCAACGACCCAGATGCCCTTGTAAATTTGTTAGTGCCCAAATTCTTTGTAGACATAAGCAACTGCGCTGCCAGGTGGCTAAAGGTGAACGTGGTAGACTAGAGCTGGTAGAATTAGTTGCTAATCTACGGAATAAATTAGCTTTATTGGAGGAGGAAAATGCGGAGTTGGAATATAAACTATCACGCGCGGACGCGCCGTCTCTTACTTGAAATAAGTATGTTAGCAAATATCCTTTTTTTTTTAATTAATTAATTGGCTCTGACCAAATGGTATAAGAGATACAACTCTGACAAGGAATACCCGCTTTAGAAGTATACAGTTGTCTAACTTGGCTCTGACGAAATGGGCTGGACTCTTATTCTATTGGTGGTCCGCACTTAAACTATCACGCGCGGACGCGCCGTCTCTTACTTGAAATATATTTTTTGGAGGAGTTTTCCTCGCTTATTGCCAGAGTTTTACTATATATTATAGAGCGGGTATCATTTTGACCCCCTTTATACTTTTTTTCAAAAAAATCCCAATCTCCAATCTCCAATCTCCAATCTAATTGGGACTACAAGACCACTTTTTCTCATTCAATACCACCACCAACTTTTTGTTGGTGGTGGAAGCTACAATACCGCTCAATAACTACACAATGTTTGCGGGTATCATTTTGATCCCCTCTATACTACTAAAACATATCTTGGCATTTCATTAGAATTGTCTTCTTGGATGTGTTTTCATGGACAAATATTCTATATTGTGGTCTGTTTATTGTTTATGCATGATAAAGGTACCACAATTGTGCTCATTGCTTTTTGATACTCACTACTTCTGATTTCAATTGGGTTTTGGCAATTTTAATTGGGTATTTACGAAAATACGTAGCTTATATACAAATACGCAGCAAATACGTTCTGATTTTGGTATTCCCACCCACCCGCCCCCCCCCAAACAATGCAGCAGGTTAACATGGGATCGAACCCGTTTGGCCGGCCTTACATGACCTTAGCTGTTGATAGGCTGCAAATAAATAAACAAACAAACACTATGGTATTAAATGTGATAAATTACGGGTTTCCGGAGACGAAACCGATGAAACAGGAAATGCTGCTCATTTGAACCATCACATTGAGACTGGCCAGGATTATTGTAATAATCCGAACTATTGGGACAATAATAGGGGCTTCCCAACACAATTTGTATCCTAACAGGGCTCCAGATAATGAATTAGTAATTGAGTATTGTCAGGGCTCCAGATAAGGAATTAGTAATTTAGTATTGTTACTCCATCAGTTCTGAAGCAATTGGGTATTTCAAAATTTTAATTGGGTAAAATTAAATCAGACTACTGTTTACACATCAACAGAAAGTAAGTAATGAATAGTGTGTTTCGAAATGAAAACATATCTTGGCATTTCATTAGAATTGTCTCCTTGGATGTGTTTTCATGGAAAAATAAGAAAAAAATGCTATATTGTGGTCTGTTTATGGTCTTCTGCAGCATGATAAAGGTACCACAATTGTTCTCATTGCTTTTTGTTGCGCACTACTTCTGATTTCAATTGGGTTTTTGGCAATATTAATTGGGTATTTACGCAAATACGCAGCTTATCTGGAGCTCTGGGTGGGGTTCACAAACAATATAATGATTACACCAGCTTACATTGTCTCACCAGCTGACAAGTAGAACTATCGGATTATTTATAATATCAAGGACTTACCATTGACACCCGAACATTTTGGATATTCTTGTGCCCAAATTCTTGTCCAATAATTTCTAGCCAAAAATTCACGTGTCCGATCCGCTCAGTTTCTCGCATTCCACACCTTGATTTGTGATTACTGCAGGCAATCTATATTATTCCAGTGTCCTTTCGCGATCTTTACGATGACTATATCCGTATATAGAACACTTCACACCCACTAACTAACTGAATTTAGGTCAAATTTCGACGTGTTTTGATTTGTGTATCGAGATATTGGAACATGGCGGAGCTTCCGGTTTGTGACGTCAAAACTTTATTCATAGCCAATTTGCAAACCGCCGAACTCTTGTAGTTATTTACGTTAATTTATTCCCAAATTGTGTTATTTCGCTTATTTAAAGTTTTAAACAGAGATAATGGCCAAAAATGATCCGGTTGATGTAGTTTGGAAGTGATACAACACATTTCGCGTTTGTAGATTACCGAATATAGGAGAAAAAGGTGGTTACAAACTTTTTCGCAAACCGATGGATAATCAACATATAGCAGATCTAAAAATAGATCGGCTAATAATAATCTAAGTATCAATAAGTGTGGAGGCGTCAGCATTATGTACAGGAAATCCTTGTCTCACATGGGATAACCCACATTGAAAGCACATGCGACAGAATAGTTGGAATAGAGATGAAGTCCCAGCATTCACAGCCATTGTACATATTCTCAGTTTATATGCCGTCTGATTCAAATAACAACTGCTACGACGAATCCATGTCGGATCTGCAGGCACTGACCTCGTACTATCTCTCACAAGGTCAGGTCGTCATTGGCGGTGACGTCAATGCACATCTACATGTAAATGCCGTAGTAGACCAGCATAGAGCCAACACATCAATTCGCTGTACACAATTTCTGATAAATCATCAGCCATGCCGTTGATGAACAGTGCATACCCTAGCTTATTGGAATACTGGAGAGCCATATTTTGACCGTTAAACAAATTATATAACCCCCTAATTCTCTATTAACAACCACGTGTCACGATGGACAGGTTTAGGTTATGCACCATTCGATTGTCGGGAAATATGGAAGCAAATCCCAACCCAGTACCGGGTCAGTGGGCGTCATTCAGCAAGTATAAAATCTGGTTTTCCCAGAGCGCGGCCCATGTATATACAAAACAGTAGATAGTATTCCAAGAACACATTAACATTAGAGAATGGCTGATTTTCTGTACTCGAATGCTTTAATGACAACATTTTCGATTTTCACTTTTTTACATTGTCTGATGCGGACACCTTTCAAAAACAATATTCTGAAAAGAAAATGCGATTATTTTTCACAATTTTTGTTTTATCTTACTTTTTGTAGCACCATGTGAATCACGCACGGAAAAAAACGTAACGTCGTCAAGAAAATGACGTTATTAAAACGGCGACGTTTGTACAATTTGCAACTCAACAGCCTACAGTACTTTGCTGATATTAATTACACTAAATGTATCTACAAGTGTTAGTATGTATACTATAAAACATTGAACAAAATAAAACTATGATATGCACATGTAGTGAACAAAACAAACGCACCACTATCGATTTTAAATATATAATTAGCCGACCTGCGGCTTCGTAATTTGCCACCATCGCCATAATAGATGTATAATGACATACAATACATGTGTCGTCAGAAAGATACATTGCACTTTTTTTTCAGAATTTAGGCCAGAATATAATTGACGTCATTTACAGTTAATTGTGACGTCATTTATTGATGTAGAATTTGGATAGGCCTATGGCTGCACATATCAATGACTTTGAACAGCGGGGGGGGGGGGGGGGGGGGGGGGGGGGGGGGGGGGGGGGGGGGGGGGGGGGGGGGGGGGGGGTGGGGGGGGGGGGGGGGGGGGGGGGGGGGGGGGGGGGGGGGGGGGGGGGGGGGGGGGGGGGGTGGGGGGTTTAGAGAGTAGTCGGACACCCCCTGGGGGGGTTGGGGTCTAGAGGTGTCGGACGACACGGAGATTTGTAAATTGAAAATCCACTGTCCATTTCCTGACTCTCGGAATTATATTTAAATATCAGAAAGCGGGAGGAACGTTTTCCTGTGTAGCCAATATGACTGACGGACGGGCTAATGTTCATTTACACCGACCGTACTAGCAGGTAGCAGGTCTATGGGAAAATGCTACGCTGACACCAACTCCCTCGGCAGCCCACCGCCGCCACTACCCCCCCCCCCCCCAACCCCCCCCCCTCCCCCCCCAACTCCTACGCACCGAGGGAAGGGGGGGGGGGGGGGTCTAGAGAGTAGTCGGACACCCCCGGAGATTTGTAAACAAATTGAAAATCCACTGTCCATTCCTGACTCTCGGAATTATATTTAAATATCAGAAAGCGGGAGGAACGTTTTCCTGTGTAGCCAATATGACTGACGGACGGGCTAATGTTCATTTACCCCGACCGTACTAGCAGGTAGCAGGTCTATGGGAAAATGCTACGCTGACACCAACTCCCTCGGCAGCCCACCGCCGCCACTAACCCCCCCCCCCCTCCCCCCAACTCCTACGCACCGAGGAAGATATTGTTGCACACTATGGCTGCACATATCAATGACTTCAGCGCCCGATGGGGTCTAGAGGACACCCCCGGGCATTTTTTAACAAACTAAAAATCGACTGTTCATTCCCCGACTCTCGGAATTAAATTTATCTCAGAAAGCGGGAGTGTGTAGCCAATATGACTGGCGGACGGGCTAATGTACATGTACCCCGTACTAGCAGGTAGCAGGTCTCTGGGAAAATGCTGCGCTGACCCACACTCTCTCGACTGGCACCACCGCCACTGCCGGGAAAATGTGGAGATGTAACATACATGGTTGTATAATTGTTACATGTCCCGATAAAAATACCGGCAGTATATTCTCTCGTCGGGAATAATTAATTTGAAAATGAAATGTGCAATTTTGTTTTGTTGTGTTTCAGAAAAAGTACATTAAGCGCATTTGTAACCAAAGAAACAGCCATGCTAAAAACAAGGGCGGATTCACGTAGAGGAAACCCCGGCGCCCCCCCCCCCACCCCACCCCTAAATTTGGCGAGTAAAGATAATTTTGCTCTAAAATGGCCATAACGCAGCAAAATGGGGTGTAAATATCAAACATATTCCGGAGGGCATACCGCCGGACCCACCTATCAGTGTCCGCAGCTCCGCTTGGTCGATGAACAAACGCTGCTAGTTCGAAAGTATAGTAAACTATTTCAATTAAGAAGTCCCGCCCCCCACCCTAACCTGAAATCCTGGAGCCGCCCTTGAAAAGCACCGTGGCGTACGTACATGTAATTATCATAACTGCACACAGTCAGTGATTTACACACTAAATTTGTCCCGATCACAATTGATTTTGTTGAAATGACGCTCCACACCCTGCGACTATTGTTCGAAGTGGCTCATTTGAATGTAGACGCGTTTAAGGTTTGCATGTGCTTTTGTATTATACTATTTACACGCCTCCGACTGGAACGACGGCCCTTTGATAACAAACAAAGCACGCATACGTGCATTATTTAGTACAATGTAGTACAATGTAAGAAAATTAATAACAATCTGGCAAAGTCGGACTTCTTAAATGTGTAAATGTTGGAGACCTGTGCGTCTGTGCAGTCTGATCAATGTCTGCAATGATTGCAAATATACTAGTAAAATTACTATACATTCATGTAACCATAGTTACAAGTGGTCATTTTAAAGAATATTTACATTGTTATCAAACGCCAATCATACGGCTAATTCAATGCGATATTTTTGAAAGTCCCTAAATATTACGTGACACCGAACACGTAAGTGGTAGACGATACATATAGAAATCAGTAGGCTACGTCCTTGGTGGCTGTCGCGTGACACGTGCATTCTTGTACATTCCGGATTTCCGTATAATTGTATATTTGTGATGTGTGGTACTGTGTTGTATTGTTGTGCGTATTATTGATTTCACATCCCTGTGATTCCACATACCTGTGATTTCACACACCTGTGATTTTTACATACCTGAGATTTAGCATGTACATTTGCCATGTACAATGTGCGTGTAATAAGGGGGCTTATGTTGTATTGGTGGAAATACGATTATGCGTGTCACTTTTTCGGATTTAAATATACGTCTATTTTATGAGCAATGTTTGACTGATGTCACGCCATATTTGCCACAGACTATGCATGTGTGTGGTAGAGAACTTGTTGACTGTTTGACTGATGTCACGCCATATTTGCCACAGACTATGCATGTGTGTGGTAGAGAACTTGTTGACTGCGTGTGCTGGTTTCGCTAGGGAGAAGACCTTTTAGTATTACGGATGTCCACTGTCCGTGCCAGCCGAGTTTGTCCGCGTGTCAGTTGTTCACCATATAAGGGACCTTCTGTAGGTGAAGCCAGTATATAGCGCAGACCATACCATGGTCTGCCCTGTTATGTATGCCACGGGTTAGTGTTTCAGCATAGCCTGGTACTGGCCAACACGGATATATCAGATCCCATAATGGTGATGTTTTGTGTCGTGATATTTCCGTAAATGACCACGATATTTGAGTTTAGTGTGCTACACTCTCATTTGAGTGTATAGCCGTAGGACCGATATGGAGGGGTTTGGCGGGGCCAAGAAGCGACCTTCGCATTGTCGAGACCAGTCGAGTAGATTTCGGATTATGAGATCTGGGTCTATGGTGTGCAGATTTATGGTAGTGTGGGGGTATACCATGTTGGATGGTATTTATTCCACGAGGGCTTTGTACACTGGTTTTGGTTGAATTTAAGGCGTGGGAACATATATTTATGCCAAATATAACCCACGGGTGACATGGCAAAAGCCATGGTTTTGTAGTGTATTTATGTGAGATGTCGTACGAGGGGTAGGCATATTCATTATTCCGTGCATGGTTTCACTGGTGCGTATATAAGCGATGTCTCGCTATGTGTTGGCGGGACACATATGTTCTGGTTACAGAAGACTAGTACTGTATTCACCAGTGACACGGAGGATTTTGGTATGTACCTACAACATTTTATTTCAGCTGTGATTTGCCGTTGTTCGATTCCCGTTCTAGTCCGTTGTGCATTCTGTCTGTCTGTCTGTCTGTCTGTGCGTATTCGTCCAGTAATTGGAGACTCATTTCATTTTTGTAGCCTCTTGAGATCGCTCCAGCGGGCAACATTGGACGTTTTGGTCCACTCGTTGAGGGCAGACCCCAGTCAGTGCAGAGTGTCAGGTCGTCCGAGTGTCCGTACGTCTGTCTGGCGCAGTGTGTGTAGCAGCTCCGGGTACAGGCCTGTATAGAGCAGTGTGTGATAGCTACATCGCGTTCAGCAGACAGTCACAGCCATAGTTTAGTGAAGTGAAACGCCATACACACATATCATATCATTATACTACCACCGAGTTGAATGTCACCTAAGTGAAACTTTTCCCGGCGTCTTAGCCAACGTGATTATCGCCATTTTGTATTATATCGGAACTTTACATCCGACTACCACTTCGGTATTACAACCCATTGATTCACCATGGATACTTTACATCCGGTCTACCACATCCGGGTTGCTACAGTCGAGTGATACCATGGGAACTTTACATCTGGTCCACCATTTCCGGAAATAATACTACCTTTGGAACTTTACTTCCGGTACCAGCTTCCGGAACATTATCGTTATTGACTATCATGTGATGTAACCACATCCGGCTTTGACTTTGACATTCATACTTTGGAAATATATTGCATAGGCAATACATACGTATAATTTGATAGTGTATGGTAATACTCCTATCATGGCATATCATGGCTAAAGGATTGTAGTAAGACTACATATATTGTTTATGGATTAATCCACTTGAAGTTGGATTATAGCCATATTGTTGACTAGACCTCATATTGCGGGTGAGGCAGACCTTGGGACCTTGATACTCAGAGGTTACCACTATCTATTGAGATACGCCAGCTCTGGGGTAGCTCAGATGATTGTCATTTGTCCTCCAATGTTCGTTATGTCATGTTATACTTGTATGTTATTTCACTTTGATTAGCGATCATCAAAGTACTTGTGCATTCATACTATTGTCCACTACGGGACCATTGAGATACCACATACTGAGTTTATTCGTCTATAGCTTTTAAGTTGCGTTAAAGTATAACAGTCGATTGGCTTACAACCTTGTAGTAATTGAATAGTATCATGCACAGTACAGTGATGTTCGCATATCAATGTATCATGTATTCCTGTGTGTTCCCCATGTAATATAGTGTACATTGTAAGTGATTAAGTGACTACGTGTACTTATCTACTCTGGCCTATCCCTTACACTTCAACTGCATTGTTACCATTTTTCGTTCGTCAGATCAAGCTATATTGGCCATAACGTCATAACAATTGAAGTATACTTGGTTCATATGATAATAGGGGAGACAATTTGTCTCGATCATTCCTGACCTTGGTAATGACCTTGACAATGGTGTCAGAAGTGGGGTTTGTTTCCTCTTTTATAATCAGTTTCTTCAAAGCAGTTGAAGTAAGGAGGCTAGAATAGCTGTACCCCTAGCGTCGTCAAAATTCAATCTTGTATTTGTTTGCCTTGGGAGTTAATGTAAGATGCCCTCCAACACTTAGGCACTAATACATCACCACATACATGATTTGACTACCTATGTACAGAAGTATAGAGTTGAGACGATCTTGTGAGATAGTCGATGTAAGGGTCATTGTAATTTTTGATTTGTCAACAGTACCTCCCTGTGATGATGGCACAGCGGGTGTTCTAGGTTATCACTAGACACTTCTACATCTCAGGCGAGATTACTACCACTATTATATTGTGTATGAACAATACTATATCCTGCCAGGTGTCTATAACCAGTCCCCAATATTTGTGTCCAGTACCATAGAGAGGGAATTGTAAATATACCATTACATTAGACTATACATATACCGGATTGACTTACCCGAATTGAGAAACTTATACCGTCGTTAGTAGATACCGGATTGATTCACCTTAACCTTATAGACGTGAAGCAAGAGACTCGCACAAATCACCAAGTGATTTGAGTGCTAGAGACCTTGTGTACCGTCTGGTAAAGCGTGTAAATCGATAATCCGGAGTTGAGTTGAGATTGAGAATGTCGTCCATTAAGGAGCTAATGGACATAGGCAAAAGCTTAGGGCTAGCAGATTCAGAGTTAAGGGCCTTTGTAAAGGAAGAGCAGGAGAGAGAGAGACAGGAAAGACTAGAGGCTAGGCAGGCTGAGAAAGATAGGTTAGATGCTGAGCGGTTGGCTAAAGAGGTTGAGCGACAGATGGAGAAAGATAGGTTAGATGCTGAGCAGTTGGCTAAAGAGGTTGAGCGACAGGCTGAGAAAGATAGGTTAGATGCTGAGCAGTTGGCTAAAGAGGTTGAGCGACAGGTGGAGAAAGATAGGTTAGATGCTGAGCAGTTAGCTAAGGAAGTTGAGCGACAGATGGAGAAAGATAGATTAGATGCTGCGCGGTTAGATAAAGAAGCACATCGGTTAGCCAATGAAGCACAGTTAGCTCTAGAATTTAAATTGCGAGAACTAGACACTAAGCACCAGGTAGAAATGGCAAAAGTAGAAAGGGGTGGAGTAGTAGATGAAGATAGACATGATAGGGACTATGGCAGAGCATTCGGTCCGAAGCTGCCACATTTTCATCAGAATAATGACAACATGGATAGCTACTTAGCTAGATTTGAGAGGTACGCAGCAATTCAAAGGTGGGGGAGAGATAAGTGGTCACTACACTTGAGTGCTTTATTGAAGGGCAAGGCATTAGATGTATATTCTAGACTACCTATTGATGATGCTCTTGACTATCATAAGTTGAAATCTGCATTGTTGAAATGTTTTGATCTAACGGAAGATGGGTTCAGACGCATGTTCAAAAACACCAAACCTGATCACAGTGAATCATTTGTGCAATATGTCAGTCGGTCAAAGAACTATTTAGATAGATGGTTTGAGTTAGGTAAGGTGAATAGAACATATGAAGGAGTACTAGACTACATGATCAGAGATCAGATGTTAAGTATATGCAGTCGTGAGCTCTACTTATTTCTCAAAGAGAAAACATCTGACTCGATAGATCAGATGGCGGTTCAGGCAGATTACTTTGCAGAAGTTAGAGGAGGTAGCAAGTATGTAGTTCAGAGGAACAGTACTAGCAACAGAACTGATTACAGGTCAGTAGATAACCAGAGGCGCAAGGTAAGTAGTGCAGATAATCGATCCAGAGATAGGAGTCGAGATAGGGACAGGTACCAAAATAGAAGCCCAAGTAGGGGTAGTTATGATAGAAGCCCGAGTAGAGGTAGTTATGACAGAAGTACCAGCAGGAACGGCTACGATAGGCATCGCGGGACATGTTACCATTGTGGCAAAGAAGGTCACATGTCCTACGATTGTCCTAAACGTGACCGGTCCTCAGCTTACAAAGCAGCAGCAGTCGAGGAAGAGAAACATGTAAGTTTTGCAGATAAAGAACAGAGAGGTCGGTACAGAGGTAGAAATAGAGGTAGAAGTGGAAGGCACACTAGAGGCAGAGGTAGAGGTAGATGGCAAAACACGGAACAACCAGGGGAAAACCAAGGAAATTTTTGTATGGTTGATACCGACACCACTATTGTATGTTCTGGTAGCGAGATACAGCCGGAGTTGATTAACGGATGTACATTTGGTATGGATAGGCTACCCGTAGCAGAGGGCACATTAATGGGAAAAAAAAGGTCACAGTAATGCGAGATACTGGGTGTACCGGGGTGGTCGTCAGGGAAAGCTTAGTACAACCAGATCAGTTTTTAAGCAAAGTTTCAACATGCATGCTGGTAAATAGGAGCAAAATGAGTGGAATTCCTACCGCCCGGGTAGATCTAGATACACCTTTTTTAAAAGGTCAGGTAGAAGCCCTTTGCATGACAGATACAATGTATGATATTACCATAGGTAATGTAGACGGGTCAGAGTTACCGGTGATATCCGATTTTAGAGGCGCTAAATCGTGCGCAGTTGAAAC